>JAACNH010000172.1:7548-362662 GCA_019447015.1 Hymenochirus boettgeri | reverse complement strand
TATCGCATATTCGATATTGATATTTTACTCGCGTATTGGTATAATAGACATTTTACTCGCATATCGATAATAATTCGATAATTTTACTCGCGTTATAGGTTATATAAGAATTTTACTCGCGCATTCGAAATATTTTAATTCGATATTTACTACGCGTATGGTATAATAGACATTTACTCGGCGGATTCGATAATTCGATATTTACTCCGTATTGGTAAATAGACATTCTTACTCGCATATATTCGATATTTACTCGCGTATTGGTTAAATAGACATTTTACTCGCGGATTCGATATTCGATATTTACTCGCGTATTGGTATAATAGACATTTTACTCGCATTATATTCGATTTGATATTTACTCGCGTATTGGTATAAGACATTTTATCGCGTATTCGATATTGATATTTACTCGGTATTGGTATAATAGACATTTTACTCGCATATTCGATATTCGATATTTACTCGCGTATTGGTATAATAGACATTTTACTTGTATTCGATATTCGATATTTACTCGCGTATTGGTATAATGACATTTACTCGCATATTCGATATTCGAGATTTACTCGCGTATTGGTGTAATAGACATTTTACTCGCGGATATTCGATATTGATATTTACTCGCGTATTGTATAATGACATTTTACTCATGATTCGTATTAATTCAGTTTACTCGCGTATGGTATAATAGACATTTACTCGCATATTCGGAATTCGATATTTACTCGCGTATTGGTATAATAGACATTTACTCGCATATTCGATATATTCGATATTTACTCGCGTATGGTATAATAGACATTTACTCACGGATTCGAAATTCGATATTTACTCGCGGTATTGGTTATATAGACATTTTACTCGCGATTCGATAATTCGATATTTACTCGCGTATTGGTATAATAACATTTTACTCGCATATTCGATATTCGATATTTACTCGCGTATTGGATATAGACATTTACTCGCATATTCGTATTATTCGATATTTACTCCGTATTGGTTATAATGGACATTTTACTCGCGGATTCGATATTTGATATTTACTCGCTATTGGTATATAGACATTTTACTCGCATATTCGATATTCGATATTTACTCGCGTATTGGTATATAGACATTTACTCGCATATTCGATATTCGATATTTACTCCGTATTGGTATAATAGACATTTTACTCGCGGATTCGATATATTGATATTTACTCGCGTATTGGTTATAATAGACATTTTACTCGCTATTCGATAATTCGATAATTTACTCGTATTGGTATAATAGACATTCTACTCGCATATCGATATTTACTGCGTATTGCGTTATAATAGACATTTACTCGCATATCGATATTCGATATTACTCGCGTAGTTTATAATAGACATTTTACTCGCATATTCGATTTTGATATTTACTCGCGTATTGTATAATAGACATTTTACTCGCGGAATTCGATATTTTGATATTTACTCGCGTATTGTTTATTAATAGACATTTTACTCGCATATTCGATAATCGATATTTACTCGCGATTGGTAGAATAGACATTTTATGCGGATTCGATATTGATATTTACTGCGTATTGGTATAATAGACATTTTACTCGCTCATATTCGATAATTCGATATTACTCGCGTATTTGTAATAGACATTTTACTCGCGATTCGATATTTGATATTCTCGCGTATTGTATAATAGACATTTTACTCGGATCTTCGATAATTCAATATTTACTCGCGTATAGGTATAATAGACATTTTACTCGCATATTCTTAGTATATTCGATATTTACTCGCGTATTGGTATAATAGACTTTTACCGCGGATTCGATATTCGATATTTACTCGCGTATTGGTATAATAGACATTTTACTCCGGATTCGATATTCGATATTTACTCGCGTATTGGTATAATAGACATTTACTCGCATGGATTCGATAATTCGATATTACTCGCGTATTGGTATAATAGACATTTTACTCGCTATTCGATATTCGATATTTACTCGCGTATTGGTATAATAGACATTTTACTCGCATATTCGATATTCGATATTTACTCGCGTATTGGTATAATGAACATTTTACTCCGGATTCGATAATTCGATATTTACTCGCGTATGGTATAATAGACATTTTACTCGCGGATTCGTTTTGTTAATTGATAATTTACTCGCGTATTGGTATAATAGACATTTTACCGCGAATTCGATATTCGATATTTACTCGCGTATTGTATAATAGACATTTTACTCGCGGATTCGATATTCGATATTTACTCGCGTATTGTATAATAGACATTTACTCGATCATATTCGATATTTGATATTTACTCGCGTATTTGTTATATAAAGACATTTTACTCGCATTATTCGATATTCGATATTTTTCTCGCGTATTATGGTATAATAGACATTTTACTCGCGATTCGATAATTCGATATTTACTCGCGTTTGGTTAGAATAGACATTTTACTCGCGAATTCGATATTGATATTTACTCGCGTATTGGTATAATAGACATTTTACTCGCATATTCGACTATTCGATATTTACCGCGTATGGTATAATGGACATTTTACTCGATATCGTATAATTCGATATTTACTCGCGTATGGTATAATGACATTTTACTCGCATATTCGATTATCGATTTTTACTCGCGTATTGGTATAATAGACATTTTACTCGTAGATTCGTATTCGATATTTACTCGCGTATTGGTATAATGACATTTCTGCATATTCGATTAATTCGATATTTACTCGCGTATTGGTATAATAGACATTTTACTCGCGGATTCGATAATTCGATATTTACTCGCGTATTGGTTATAATAGACATTTTACTCGCAATTTCGATATTCGAATTTACTCGCGTATTGGTATAATAGACATTTTATCGCACTCGCTTATTTCGATATTTACTCGCGTATTGGTATAATGACATTACTCAGGATTCGATATTCGATATTTTACTCGCGTATTGGTATAATAGACATTTTAACTCGCGGATTCGTAATTTGATATTTACTCGCGTATGGTATAATAGACATTTTACTCGCGAATTCGATAATTCGATATTTACTGCGTATTGGTATAAAAGAATTTTACTCGCGGATTCGATATTCGAATACTCGACTTTGGTTTATAATAGACATTTACTCGCATATGCGATATTGAGATATTTACTCGCGTATTGGTATAATAGACATTTTACTGCATTCGATAATTCGATATTTACTCGCGTATGGTATAATAGACATTTTACTCGCATATTCGATATTCGAATATTGTACTCGCGTATAGGTTATAATAGACATTTACTACTGCGAATTCGATATTTGATATTTACTCGCGTATTGTGTTTAATAGACTTTTTACTGCATCTTGATATTTGATATTTACTCGCGTATTGGTATAATAGACATTTACTCGCATATTCGATAATTCGATATTTACTCGCATATAGGTATAATAGACATTTTTACTCGCGAATTCGTATAATTCGAATTTTACTCGCGTGATTGGATATAATAGACATTTTACTCGCGGATTCGATTTTAATTCGATATTTCATCGTATTGGTATATAATAGACATTTTACTCGCATATTCGATATTTACTCGCGTATTGGTATAATAGACATTTTACTCGCGGATTCGTATTCGATATTTATTTACTCGCGTATTGGTATAATAGACATTTACTCGCATATCAATATTCGATATTTACTCGCGTATTGGTATATAATGACATTTACTCGCAGATTCGATGTTTGATATTTACTCGCGTATTGGTTGATAATAGACATTTTACTCGCATATTCGATATTCGATATTTACTTCGCGTATTGGTGTAAAGAACATTTTACTCGCGGATTCGATAATTCGATATTTACTCGCGTATTGGTATAATGACATTTTACTGCGGATTCGATAATTCAATATTTACCGCGCTATAGGTATAATAGAACATTTTACTCGCATATTCGTTAATTCGATATTTACTCGCGTATTGGTATAATAGACATTTTACTCGCGATTCGATATTCGATATTTACTCGCGTATTGGTATAATAGACATTTTACTCACGGATTCGGAGATTCGATATATTACTCGCGTATGGTTATAATAGACATTTTACTCGCGAATTCGTATTCGATTATTTACTCGCGTATGGTAATAATAGACATTTTACTCGCATATTCGATATTCGATATTTACTCGCGTATTGGTTTATAATAGACATTTTACTCGCATATTCGATATTCGATATTACTCGCGTATTGGTATAATGGACATTTTTCACGGATTCGATAATTCGATATTTACCGCGTATTGGTATAATAGACATTTTACTCGCGGATTCGTTAATTTATTTTACTCGCGTATTTGTATAATAGACATTTTACTCGCGATTTCGATAATTCGATATTTACTCGCTATTGGTATAATAGACATTTTACTCGCTATTCGATATATTCGATATTTACTCGCGTATTGGGTATAATAGACATTTACTCGCAATATTCGATATTTGATATTTACTCGCGTATTGGTTATATAGACATTTTACTCGCATATTCGATAAATTCGATATTTCTCCGTAGTGTTATAGACTTTGTACGCGGATGAGGTATTTGAGTGCAGGTCCTGCAGGCTTAGGGGGGGTAGGCAGGGGTGGGGGGGGTGTACGCGGATTGGTAATGGGGTTCAAATTAGCCGGAGGGAAGAATGAAAACGAGCTATCGAGTAATATCCGAGTATTTATAGAAAAGATCGTATGGAAGAAGTAAGAATTACCTGGAGACGAGATGATAGATTATCGCGTAGGAATGAGGAATTTAGGCCACGATTCGAGGTACAGATAAACGAGGTTGATATTAGTACATTACGCTGGAGTCGTAATTGAGTTACGGTAGGTAGAAAGGGAAGGAGAGGAGTAAAGAGATAGGACTGACGGCCCGAAGGGAGTGGGAATCAGGAGGAAGATGAGAAGAAAAGAGAGGGAGATTCGGATGAAAGAGGAAGGGGAAGGGAAGGGAGCGGAATGGACCACAAAAGGAGGAGAGGAGGCGAAGGTGGGGAGAAGAGGCAGAAGAGAGAGAGATACACAAAGGAGGGGTAGGGAGGGGGAAGAAAAAAAAAGGGCGGAGGGAAGAGAAAAAAGAGGTAAGGGGGAGAGAGAACAGAAGGGAAAGGAAAGAAGAAGAGGGGAGAGAGTGAAGAAAAGAGAGAAAGAGAAGAAAGGAGAAGGAGTACGAGGAGAGAGGAAGGAAATAGGAGGAAAAGACGGGAGAGAATGGGGAGGAGAAAGAGGAAAGAAGAGCATTGAAAGAGACGACAAGATAGTCCATATACAGATGGAGTAAGATGGATTATCAAGGGAGCGATTCGATAATCAAAGCGGATATGGAGAATCTAATGAAGGTGATCGTTAATGGGGATATACCGAGTAGAAGAAAAATGAGACTTAGAATAGTTATGCGAGGAAGTCGAGAGTTAGCGGACAGAAAATAAGTAAGCTCGCGTATGAAGGAATAATCAGAAGTTAATCGGACGAGATTGATAGTAGGGAAAGACTCGCATATGAAAAGGAAGGGTAATAAAGAGAGGAGAGAGGACATTACTGAAAGCGATATGATGAGAGCTGCGATAGGATAAGAAGTAGTGAGGCTGAGGTAGTCGTAATTCGAATATATATTCGGTTATTTAAATAATAATTAGACCATTTTACTCGCATATTCGTTATAATTCGATATTTACTCGCGTTATAGGTATAATAGACATTTTACTCGCGAATTCGAGATTGATTTACTCGCGTATTGGTATTAAATAGACATTTACTCGCGAAATATTGCGATATTACTATATTTACTCGCGTATTGGTTATATGACATTTTACTCGCATATTCGATAATTCGATGATTTACTCGCGTATTGGTAGATAATGGAACATTTCATACTCGCATATTCGATATTGCGATATTTACTCGCGTATTGGTATAAAAGACATTTATACTCAGTAGATTCGATATTCGATATATTTACCGCGTATTTATGGTTATAATGACATTTACTCGCATATTCGATAATTCGATATTTTACTCGCGTTATTGGTATAATAGACATTTTTATCGCGAGGATTCGATAATTCGATATTTACTCGTATTGGTTATAATAGACATTTTACTCGCGGTATTCGAATTCGATGTTTACTCGCGTATTGGTTATATAGCATTTTACTCGCATAATTCGATTATTCGATATTTACTCGCGTATTGGTATATAATGACATTTTACTCACGGATTCGATTAATTCGATATTTACTCGCGTATTGTATAATAGACACTTTTACTCGCATGATTCGTTATTTGATTTAGATACTTCGACGTATTGAGGATTTTTATATAATAGAACATTTTATCGCGCGGGAAATTCGATTTATATATAATTCGCTATTTACTCGGTTATTGGTATAATAGACATTTTACTCGCGGAATTCGATATTGATATTTACGCGCGTAATAATGGTTTTTACTGACATTTATTTACTCGCATATTCGGATTATTCGATATTTACTCGCGTATTGGCTATAATAGACATTTTACTCGCAATATTCGATAATTCGATATTTACATATCGTCGTATAGGTTTATAATAGACATTTTACTCGCGATATCGATAATTCGATATTTACTCGCGTATATAGTATGTAATAATAGACATTTCACTCGCGAATTTCGATTTTGATATTTACTCGCGTATATGGTATAATAGACATTTTACTCGCATATTCGATATTTGATATTTACTCGCGTATTGGATATAATAGACATTTACTCGATATTCGATATTCGATATTTACATCGCGTATATAGTATAATAGACATTTTACTCGCGATCGATAATTCGATTATTTACTTCGGTATTGTGTATAATAGAATTTTACTCGCTGGATTCGTAATTCGATATTTACTCAGTATTGGGTATAATAGACACTTCTACGACTCGAATATTCGATATTTACTCGCGATTCTTGTTATAATAGGAACATTTTACTTGCGGATTCGAATTCAAATTTTACTCGCGTTAGTATAATAGACATTTACTCGCATATTCAATAATTCGATATTTACTTCGCGTAGTGGTATAATAGACATTTTACTGCGATTCGAATTTCGATATTTTACTGCGTATTGGTTATAATAGACATTTTACTCGCGGATTCGATATTTTGATATTACTGCGCGATTGGTTATAATAGACATTTTACTCGCATATCGGATATTCGATATTTACTCGCGTATTGGTAGAATAGACATTTTACTCGCTGATTCGATATTTGATATTTACTGCGTATTGGTTATAATAGACATTTTACTCGCATATTCTATTAATTCGATATTTTACTCGCGTATGGTGTAATAGACATTTTACTCGCGGATTCGAAGTTTGATATTACTAGCGTATTAGTATAAGAGACATTTTACTTGCGAGGATTCGATAATTCATATTACTCGCGTATGGTATACATAGACATTTTACTCGATTTCGGTATTCATAAATCGAGATTTAATCGGTATTGGTATAATAGACATTTTACTCGCGGATTGAGTTAATTCGATATTTACTTGCGTATTGGTATAATAGACATTTACTCGCATATTCGATATCGATATTTACTCGCGTATTGGTTGTATAATAGACATTTTACTCACGGAATTGATATTTACTCGCGTATTGGTTATAATAGACATTTTACTCGCTGGATTCGAAATTCGATATTTACTGCGTATGGTTATTAATAGACATTTTACTCGCAATTCGATTGATTCGATTTACTCGCGTATAGGTTATAATAGACATTTACTCGCATATTCGATATTTGATATTTTCTCGCGTATGGTATTAATGGACATTTTACTCCGGATTCGATTAATTCGATTATATTTTACTCGCGTATTGGTTATAATAGACATTTACTTGCGATTCGATAATTTGATATTACTCGCGTATTGGTATAATAGACATTTTACTCGCGTATTCGATTTATTCGATATTTACTCGCGTTATTGGTATAATAGACATTTTACTCGCGGATTCGATAATTCGATATTACTCGCGTATTGTATAATAGACCATTTTACTCGCATAATTCGATTATCGATATTTACTGCGTTATTGGTTATAATAGACATTTTCCTCGATTTCGATATGATTTACTCGCGTATGGTATAATAACATTTTACTCGCATATTCGAAATTCGATATTACTCGCGTTAGGTAATAGACATTTTACTCGCATATTCGATAATGCGATATTTACTGCGCTTATGGTGTATAATAGACATTTTATCTGCAAATCGCTATATTGATATTTACTGCGTATGTGGGGATTAGACATTTTACTCGCATTATTCGATATTGTGATATTTACTCGGTTTGGTATAAATAGACATTTTACTCGCTGGATCGATAATTCGATTATTTACTGCGTTATAGGTTATATAGGCATTTTACTCGCGATTCGTATAATTCGATTATTTACCTCGCGATTGGTTATAATAGACATTTTACTCGCGATTCGATATTCGATATTTACTCGACGTATTGGTTAATAACATTTACTACTCGCATATTCGATATTACTCGCGTATGGTTTTATAATAGACATTTTACGCGGATTCGATATTCGAATTTACTCGTATGGTATAATAGACAATTTTAATCCGTATTCATAATTCCGAATTTACTCGCGTATTGGTATTAATAGACATTTACTCGCCATATTTGATGTTGATATTTACGCGCGTATTGGATAATAGACATTTTACTCGCGGATTCGATATTTGATATTTTACGTGCGTATGTATAATAGACATTTTACTCGCATATTCGATAATTCGATATTACTCGCGTATTGGTAGTAGAATAGACATTTTACTCGCGGATTCGATATTTACTCGCGTATTGGTATAATAGACATTTTACTCACAGATTCGAGAATTCGATATTTACTTGTGTATTGGTATAATAGACATTTTACTTGCGGATTCGATATTTACTCGCGTATAGGTATAATAGACATTTTACTCACAGATTCGATATTCAATATTTACTCGCGTATTGGTTTAATAGACATTTTACTCCCCGGATTCGATATTTACTCGGTTCGTCATTGGTAATAGAGACATTTTACTACTCGCATTCGATATTCGATATTTACTCGCGTATTGGTTATAATGACATTTTACTCGCATTCGATATTCGATATTTTACTCGCGTATTGGTATAATAGGACATTTACTCGCATATTCGATATTCGATATTACTCGCTTATTGGTATATGGACATTTTACTCGCTATTCGATATTCGATATTTACTCGCGTATTGGTATAATGACATTTTACTCGCATATTCGATATTCGATATTTACTCGCGTATTGGTATAATATGACATTTACTCGCATTTCGATATTCGATATTTACTCGCGTATTGGTATAATAGACATTTTACTCGCATATTCGATAATTCGATATTTACTCGCGTATTGTATAATAGGACATTTACTCGCATATTCGATAATTCGATATTTTACTCGCGTATTGGTAAATAGACATTTTTACTCGCAATTTCGATATTCGATTTTACTCGTATTGGTATAATAGACATTTTACTCGCATATTCGATATTACGATATTTACCGCGTATTGGTATAATGACATTTACTCACGATTCGATATTCGATATTTACTCGCGTATTGGTATAATAGACATTTACTCGCGGATTTTTAATTTGATATTACTCGCGTATTGGTATAATAGACATTTTACCTCGCGAATTCGATATTCGATATTTACTCGCGTATTGGTATAATAGACATTTACTCGCGGATTCGATTCGATATTTACTCGCGTATTGGTATAATAGACATTTACTCGCAATTTCGATATTTGATATTACTCGCGTTTGGTATAATAGACTTTTACTCGCATATTCGATAATTCGATATTTACTCGCGTATTGGTATAATAGACATTTTACTCGCATATTCGATAATTCGATATTTACTCGCGTATGGTATAATAGACTTTTACTCGCATATCGAATATTGATATTTACTCGCGTATTGGTATAAATAGACATTTTACTCGCATATTCGATATTCGATATTACTCGCGTATTGGTATAAGGACATTTTACTCACGGATTCGATAATTCGATATTTACTCGCGTATTGGTATATAGACATTTTACTCGCGATCGTAATTGATATTACTCGGTATGGTGTATAGACATTTTACTCGCGAATTCGATAATTCGATATTTACTCGCGAATTTGGATAATAGACATTTTACTCGCGGATCGATATTCGATTTCTCGCGTATTGGTATAATAGACATTTTACTCGCATATTCGATATTTGATATTTCTCGCGTATTGGTATAATAACATTTACTCGCAATTCGATAATTCGATATTTACTCTGGTATATAATATAGACATTTTACTCGCATATTCGATAATTCATATTTACTCGCGTATTGGTATATAGACATTTACTCGCAGATATTTCATATTTGATATTACTTTACTCGCGTATTGGTAATAATAGACATTTTACTCGCATATTCGATATTCGATATTACTGCGCGTATGGTATAATAGACATTTACTCGCGGATTCGATATTGATATTTACTCGTATTGGTATAATAATAGACATTTTACTCGCGATTCGTTATTCATATTTACTCGCGTATTGGTATAATAGACATTTACTCGCATATTCGATATTTATTTACTCGCGTATTGGTATAATAGACATTTTACTCGCGGATTCGATATTCGATATTTACTCGCGTATTGGTATAATAGACATTTTACTCGCATATTGATGTTTGATATTATACTCGCGTATTGGTAAAAGACATTTACTCGCGATTCGATATTCGATATTTACTCGCGTATTGGTATAATAGACATTTTACTCGCGATATTCGATAATTTCGATATTACTCGCGTATTGTTAGAATAACATTTTACTGTGGATTCGATATTTGATATTTACTTGCTATTGGTATAATAGACATTTTACCGCATATTCGATAATTCGATATTACTCGCGTATTGGTTAATAGACATTTTACTCGCGGATTCGATATTGTGATATTTACTCGCGTATTCGTATAATAGAACTTTTACTGCGGATTCGATAATTCATATTTACTCGGCTATAGGTATAATAGACATTTACTCGCATATTCGTTTAATGCGTATTTACCTCGCGTTTGGTATAATAGACATTTACTCGCGGATTCGATATTCGATATTTACTACGCGTATTGGTATAATAGACATTTTTCACGCATTCGATATTCGATATTTACTCGCGGTATTGGTATAATAGACATTTTACTCGCGGATTCGATATTCAGTTTACTCGCGTATTGGTATAATAGACTTTTACTCGCTATTTCGATATTCGATATTTACTCGCGTATTGGTATAATAGACATTTTACTCCGCATATTCGATATTCGATATTTCCTCACGTATTGTATAATGGACATTTTACTCACGGATTCGTAATCGATATTTACTCGCGTATTGGGTATAATAGACATTTTACTCGCGGATCTCGTTATTTTGATATTTACTCGCCGTATTGGTATAAATAGACATTTTACTCGCGATTCGATAATTCGTATTTCCTCGCGTATTGGTATAATAGACATTTTACTCGCGATTCGATATTCGATATTTACTCGCGTATTGGTATAATAGACATTTACTCGCATATTCATATTGGATATTTACTCGCGTTATTGGTTATTAGACATTTACTCGCAATTTCGATAATTCGATATTCTCGCGTATGGTATAATAGACATTTTACTCGCATATTCGATAATTCGATATTTACTCGCGTATTGGTAAAAGACATTTTAACTACTTCATACATTTTAATTTAACCTACTTTACTAGCGACTTCGATGATTTGATATTTTTTATTTTACTCGCGTATTGGTATAATAGAGACATTTTACTTACTTCCGCATTTTCCGTTTTCGTTTTACTTTTCTCTTTTTTCGTTTCTCGCTTTGGTTTTTGTCACATTTCTCTTCTTTCTTTCGTTTTTCCCCTTTTTATTTCTTTTCGATTTTCTGCGATATTATCACTATCGCGTATTGGTATAATGGACATTTTACTCAGCATATTCCGATAATTCCATATTTACTCGCGTATTGGTATAATAGACATTTTACTCGCATATTCTGATAATTCGATATTACCCTACGTATTGGTATAATAGACATTTTATACTCGACGCATATTCGATATTCGATTTTATCTCGCGTATTGGTATAATAGACATTTTACCTCGCATATTTCGATATTCGATATTTACTCTCGGCATATTGGGAAATAGACATTTTACTCGCGATTTCGATAATTCGAGATTTACTATTTTACTCGCGGATTCGTAATAATATTGAACATTTACTCGCGATTGAATTCGATATTCTTCGTATGTTATAACTAACATTTTACTGGACTTCGTAACTTCGCTAATTTACTCCGTATGAAAAAGACATTTTACTCCGCACACACTTTATTACCTGCATATTTTTCCTCTCGGATATTTATTTTTACTCGCGTATTGGTAATAATGACATTTTTACCGCACGGATTTCCGCTAATTCGATCTTTACCTGCGTTACGTCTTACGACCTTACTACCATACTCCGTATTGCGTATTTACTCGATATAGTATAACATTTCCCGCGGAATTCGTATATTTGATTAATTTACTCGCGTATTTGGTATAATACTTCAATCGATATTATTTGACTCCGTATTTTACTGACTTTTACTCTTACGATACGATATTACTCGATATATAATGCTAGCATCATTCCATATTCGCCTATTGTAAACTACGACCTTACTACTACACTTTTATTCATTATTTACTACGTCTTAAAGACATTCACTTACGATATTCGATATTCTCGCGTATTGGTATATAGAGACATTTTCTCTGCGGATTCGATATTTTCGAATTTTACTCGCGTATTGGTATACTAGACTTTTACTCAGCATATTCGTATTTTCATATTTAACTCGCTATTGGTATAATAGACATAATTAGCCACAAAAAAAGCGAGTATATTACCAAATAACACCAAGCTATTTATATACCACATTTAATCGCGGACGATACTATTTTACTCCTATTCGGTTATAACACTCGCATATTTCGATAATTGTATTTCTTCCTATACCAGATATTACTCATTACTCGTAATTGTAACTATACTTTTTACTCAGTTCGAACTACACCTTTATAACTTTACTTGCGTTAGGTGGGTATCAACAAAGACAATTTTACTCGCATATTCGATAATCGATATTTACCACTCCTGCGTATTGGTAGTAATAGAACATTTCCTACTCGCGAATCGATATTTGATCATTTACTCGCGTATCTACATAGCATCTTCGGACGATACATATTTCCATCGCGTTATAGGTTAATATAGACATTTTAATACTCGGCTCATTTCGGATTGATTTACGATTACTTTACTGTACTTGTACTACTAACATTTTACTCGCGATCTACTTACATTACGACTCAACTTACTTCGTATTGGTAACTATCATTTTAACTTCGTTGATCGATTTTACCTCGCGTAATTTGGGTATAATAGTACATTTTACTTCGATACTCGCTATTGTATAATAACATTACGATTCGTATTTTACTTTTACTCCTACTTGTTAATTAGACATTTCTCGCATATTCGATATTATTACGCTATTTATAACTACTTACAACTCGCGGAATTCGATATTCGATTTTACCCGCGTATTGTATTCACTTTTACTACGATTCGTTTCGGTATTACTGTAGGTATAATTAAAGCTCCCATTTTTTTTACTCGCGGATTCGTTTTGATTTACGCGATTGGACAGACATTTATTCATTCATAATTCATATTACTCAGCAGTCTTGGTATAATAGAACTTCATACTCGCGATTCGAGATTTCGTAACTTTACTCGCGTATTGGTATAATATAATTTCCCATATTCTACGATTTACTCGCGGTATTGTATATCAAATATTTAACTCATATTCGCATAGTATTGTGGATAATAATGACCATTTTCCACCCCATATCACAATCGATACTTACAATCCGTTACGAACATGCAGTACTCATATCTAATTCCGATATTTACTGTATAGGGACATTATCGCCGATATTGTATATTACTCGGAATTGGTACAACTCAGCACTTTTACATACATATTCGTATTTGATATTTACTCCTTGGCGTATTGGTATAATAACATTTTTACCGCGATTCGATTAATTGATATTTACATCGCGTATGGTAAAAATAGACATATTTTACGAACGAAATTCCGATATTACCGCGTATGAGTATTAATGCATTTACTCGCATACGTTATGTCGAATATATTGTAAGACATCGATACTCGCGAATATTCGAATTTACACTCGCGTATTTTGGGAAATAGACATTTTACTCGTCGGATTCGATTTGTTATATTACTTGCGTTTGGGTATAATAGACAATTTTATTACTTACTGCATCATTCGATAACTTTCGCATATTTACTCTCTTGCGTATTGGTGGACATAGAAACATTTTTTCTCTCGCTATTCGATAGTTTGATATGTTTACTCGCGTATTGGTATAATAGACATTTTTTACTCGATTCTCGCAATTCTCAGATATTTACTCGCGTAAGATGGTATAATAACATTTTTACTCGCAATATTTTTGGGGGTATAATTTTTGTTTTTCGGGGAGTAATTTTTTAATTCGTGTAGTTGTATATAATAATCCTTTTACTCGGATACTCGTATTCGATATTTACTCGCGTATTGGTATAATAGACATTTTACTCTTGCGATTCGATATTGATATTTACTTACTCGCTATTAATGGTTGTATAATCGAACATTTTTACTCAAACATGATTCTAAATTTACATACTTACTACGCGCGTATTGGTATAATAAGACTTTACTTTTACTCGCGATTTTCGAATATTCGACTATTTACCGTATGGGTAAATCGATTTCCGTGATCTTACATTTACTCGCGTTACATATGGTAAAATAGACATTTACTCGCCGTATATTCGATATTTCTGATGGTCTAATAACATTAATCCGATATATCTAATCTCGCGTATTGGTATAATAGACGATTTTTAAACTCCCTGATTTCGATATTCGATATTTACTCCGGTATTGGTATAATGGACTTTACTTACTCCGGATTCGATATTGATCTTTACGACTTCGGCTATATGGTCATAATAAACGACATTTTACTCGCGGATCGTAATTCGATTTTCTCTCCTACTCGCGTAATTGGTAAATAATAGACATTTTACTGCCATATTCGATAATTCGATATTTAACTATTAGCTTTCTGTATACTTTCCTATAACTACACTTTACTCGCCTATTGTATATAGAATTTGTATTACGTCGCGTATTGTATAACGATATTTTACTCGCTTGGGATATGGCATAAAGAATGAACATACTCATATATTCCGATATTATAATTACTGCGTATTGGTATAATAGACATTTTACACACACTCTAACTTAGATCCATTCGATATTTGATATTTACTACTTACTGCGTATGGTAATAATAGACTTTTACTCGCATACTTTCGCACAATTCGATATTTACTCGATCTTCAGGTATAGATAGACATGTTACCTACCGCATATCGATAGTTTCGCATATTCTCGTATTGTACTACTTACTACTTCGAACGATATGACTGTGTATAATAGACATTTTACCGCAAGTATTCGTTTATATATTATACTTTTACCCTACTGCGTAGTGGTAATAACATAGACATTTTACACTCCCGCGATCGATATTTGATATGTACTTACTACTCCATACTTACTACCTTACTACACGTCGCGTATTGGGTAGAAGAACAACACATTTTACTTTACTCGCATATTCGATACTTCGATATTTACTCACACTACCTCACGCTTTCACTATTAACTTTACGACTAATTTACACTTTACTTTACTTACCTCTCGCGTATAGGTTAATAGGGACCATTTTACACTCGCGAAATATCGATAATTCGGATATTTACTAACAAACCTCGCGTATTGGTATAATATACATATTACTACTACTTACTCGCGATTCTTTAATATTCGATTTTACTTACTACAACTAACACCCCACTTACTATCACGTATTGGGGTATACTAAGCCAATTATTCTTCTAACGTAATCGCCTACTTTTCTAACTCGGCATATTTCGATACATTTACTCCTACTTTTACTACAATCTACCTTTACTACTACTCGCAGTATTGGTTAATAGAAGACATTTTAACTCGCGGATTCGATATTCGATATTTACTACTTACATACTACTCGTCGTAGTGGTATAAGTAGACATTTTAACATTACAAACTACCGTAACACTCGCATATTTCAAGAATTCGATATTTACACCTCCGCGTATTTTTGGTATCAATAGATAAAACATTTTCCACCTCGCCTATTTCGATGTTGATATTTACCCTCCTACTTCTACTTACTTTCTCGCTAATATGGTCAATCATAGACATTTTACTCGCGGACTTTCGATATTTGAATATTCTGCTGACTAAACTTTACGCGGCTATTATTTGTATAATAGAAAAAAGAAAAGAATAGACATTTACTTTAACTCGCGATATTCGTTCGATAATGTCGATATTTAACTACCTTACTACCTTGACACAACGTCCGCTGTATTATTAAAATGTGCTAAACCATTTCCCCAACCAATCAATATATTTAAAGGTATGTCCATTCAAAAATTAACTTGCTTTCTATCTGTTTATACTGAAGAACAGGAGGTAAATGCACTATTTCTTACCTCCGTTCTTCAGTAAATCTTGCAGGAGAGCAGGAGAACTTACCGGGATCGTTCCAGCCCTGACAAAGCCGCTGCCAAAATCCCCGACGCCTCCGACGCTACTCCACAGCACACTGTGCTAAGGGAGTGGAGCGCCGGAGGTATCGGAATTTCGGCCGCGGCTCTGTCAGCGCTGGAACGATCGGTTTAAAAAGAACAACAAGCAGGGTTATTCAATAAAAGTTCTTATTGTTTAAAATGGTGCTAATTTTGCCCCAACCAATCAGATGTTAGCTTTCAAATGTTAAATAAGATCTGATTGGTTGGGACGAAATTAGCACCATTTTAAACGATAAGAACTTTTATTGAATCTCCCTGTTAGTTTACAAACATCTGGAGTGCAATAAAATAGTTGGTTACTAGATTATTATTACGGTATATTAGTGCCAATAGGCTCTTCTACTGCTGTATGTACCTCGGTTTATAGTCGGGTCGGTTTATACTCGAGTATTTGCGGTATAGCCAAACTATAAGTTAGCACTTCAGCAGCCAAACACAGACATACTGCACAATTTAATTTCCTTTATCAAGCTTCCATGTTGTCTGTTTGGTCCATTTTGACTAAATTGTCCCTCTATAAATTTCAAAAATGATTAATACAGCGGACGTTGTGTCAAGGTAGTAAGGTAGTTAAATATCGACATTATCGAACGAATATCGCGAGTTAAAGTAAATGTCTATTCTTTTCTTTTTTCTATTATACAAATAATAGCCGCGTAAAGTTTAGTCAGCAGAATATTCAAATATCGAAAGTCCGCGAGTAAAATGTCTATGATTGACCATATTAGCGAGAAAGTAAGTAGAAGTAGGAGGGTAAATATCAACATCGAAATAGGCGAGGTGGAAAATGTTTTATCTATTGATACCAAAAATACGCGGAGGTGTAAATATCGAATTCTTGAAATATGCGAGTGTTACGGTAGTTTGTAATGTTAAAATGTCTACTTATACCACTACGACGAGTAGTATGTAAGTAGTAAATATCGAATATCGAATCCGCGAGTTAAAATGTCTTCTATTAACCAATACTGCGAGTAGTAGTAAAGGTAGATTGTAGTAAAAGTAGGAGTAAATGTATCGAAATATGCCGAGTTAGAAAAGTAGGCGATTACGTTAGAAGAATAATTGGCTTAGTATACCCCAATACGTGATAGTAAGTGGGGTGTTAGTTGTAGTAAGTAAAATCGAATATTAAAGAATCGCGAGTAAGTAGTAGTAATATGTATATTATACCAATACGCGAGGTTTGTTAGTAAATATCCGAATTATCGATATTTCGCGAGTGTAAAATGGTCCCTATTAACCTATACGCGAGAGGTAAGTAAAGTAAAGTGTAAATTAGTCGTAAAGTTAATAGTGAAAGCGTGAGGTAGTGTGAGTAAATATCGAAGTATCGAATATGCGAGTAAAGTAAAATGTGTTGTTCTTCTACCCAATACGCGACGTGTAGTAAGGTAGTAAGTATGGAGTAGTAAGTACATATCAAATATCGACATATGCATGAGTGTAAAATGTCTATGCTATATACCACTATACGCAGAGGTAAAGTATGAATATATCAGACGAATATTTGCAGAGTAAAATGTCTATTATACCATACGAATCAATATCGATCGAATAGCAAGTAACTGTTAGTACCAATACGGTAATTAGCGAAATATCGATATGCGGTAGGTAAACATGTCCTATCATACCATGAACGGACGTATAAATATCGAATTAGTGCGAAAGAAATGCGAGTAAAAGGTCTATTATACCATACGCGAGTAAGTAGTAAATATCAAATATCGAATCAGTCGGTGTGTAAGAGTGTGTGTGGTAAAATGTCGATTTATACCAATACGCAAGATATAATGATCGAATGCGATAATTTCATCTTCTTTTTTTAATGTGCATTATACCCTAGCGAGTAAATATCGATTATACAACCTACGCGACTTGTAATAAAATCTATACGAATAGCGAGTAAAAGTTAGTCTATGAAGAGTATACAGTAAACGCTAAGATTAAATATCGGAATTATCGAATATGGCAGTAAAATGTCTATTATTACAATACGCGATGGGTAGAAATATCGAATTACCGCATCCGCGAGTAAAATGTCTATATTTAGACCATAATCCCGAGTATCGAAAGTCGAATTATCGAATCCGCGAGTAAGAAATGTCGATATACCACTACCGAGTAAATATCGAATATCGAATCGGAGTAAAAATGTCTTATTATACCAATACGCGGTAGTTCAATCCGGATTAACTATTAGATCGCAAGTAAATATCGAATAAGGCGAGTGTAAATGTCTATTATTACCTATTTTGTAAACGCGAGGTATATGTAACGTCACGCGTAAAATGTCGATTACCAAGGTTAAATAGCGAATATCGAAATCTGCGAGTAAAAGTAGTCTTATTATACCAATAGGCGCAGTTAGTAAGTATGGAATTTTATCGAATATGGAGTAAAAATGTCGATATAACACAAAAATACGCAGTAAGTAAATATCAGAATATCGAATTCCCAGAGTAAAATGTCTATATACCAATACGCAGTAAATATCGAATATCGAAAAACGATAAAACAAATATACCAAACGCAAGAATGATAAAAAAAAATATCCCCAAAAAAAAACAAATTATACCCCAAAAAAGATATTGCGAGTAAAAATGGTTATTATAAACCTTACGCGATGTAAATATAGAATTACGATAATCGCGAAGTAAAAATGTTCTATTTACCAATACGCGAGTAAAATATCAAACTATCGATAGGCGAGGAGAAAAATGTTGCTTATTCACCAATACGCAGGTAGTAAATATGGCGAATATGGAATATGCGAGTAGTAATAACAATGCTATTATACCCAATACGCGAAGTAAATAACGAAGGATCGAATCCGCGAGTAAAATGTCTTATTTACCCCAAATACGCGAGTGTCAAATTGTAATATTTGCGAGTATTCGATGTCTATTACCGATACTTAATATCGAATTACAATCGCGAGTAATGCATATACCAATACGCGGTAAATTCGGATTTCGTTGAGTAAAATGATGTCTTATTTACCAATACGCGTAGTGTAAATATCGAATAGATCGATATCGCGCGTAAAATGTCTATTATACCAATACGCAGGTAGAGGTAAATATCCAAAATCGAATATGTATGTAAAAGTCAGTTGTAAATTACGCGTATATAACAATACTTGCGATAATGTTAACTCCCGTAAATATCGGAATTCGAATATGGAGTTACTGCTATTTACGTAACGATGTAAGTACGATTGTGTAAGCTGTGTGTAAAATGTCATTATTTCCAATCAGTAAATACATATGCGAAATGAGTTAAATATTCTAATATCCAATACGCGAGTTATCGATATCAAATGAGAAATGTATATATACCAATACGCGAGGTAAATTATGTAATCTCGAATTGCGAGTGGAAGGTTCTATTATACCAATGACGCTGAGTTATCGTTATGAATAATAAAATTCTAGTACCAATACCGGTAACAGAACGAATCCGCGAGTAAAAATTGGGAGCTTATTATACCTACGATATATCCGTTACGAATCGTAGTAAATGTCGATCATACGCGAGGTAAAATATCGAATTACGAATATGCGAGTAAAGTGTAAGTAGTCTAACAATCGGTAGATGATATCCGATATGCAGAAATGTCTATGTATACAATAGTAGAGTAAAATATAATATACGAATGCGTATGTTAATCCAATACGCGAGTATTGAATCGTAGTAAAATGCTCTATTATACCAAATACGCGAGGTAAATATGAATCAATCCGTAAGTTAAATGTGTATAAATACGAAGTAAGGTGAGTCGTAATAACGTATTAGTCGCGAGTAAAGTGTTAGTAGTAAAGTACAGTAAATAATGGTAAAATCATCCGAAATGAGCCGAGAAATAAAATGTCTTATATACCAATCAAGCGAGAAAGTAGTATCGATCGCAGAATGCTAGTAGTACAGTAGTAAATATCAAATATCGATCGCGAGTGTGAAATGTCTATTAACCATATACGCAGAGTGTAAATATCGATGATCGAATATGCGAGTAAAATGTCTATGTTATACCCAACTAACGCAAGTAAATTTAAAGGTTAGTTCGACTAGATGTAAAAAGTAGTATAATACAATTACGAGTTGATAATAGTACAGTAAGAAGATAAATTATCGAATATATGCGTAGAATGTTATATACACTAATAGGGAAAATCAAGTTATGATCGGATTAATTGTATATACAATACGCTTTGGTGTTTTATTTGGTATTACATCGTATTTTTGTTGAGCTTAAATTATGTCTTTATCTACCAATACGCGAGGTAAATATGAAATATAGAATATGCGAGGTAAAAAGTCTATTATACCAATACGCGAGTAAATAATATCGAAAATATCGAATCCGCCGAGTAAAATGTCTCTATATCACCAATACGCGAGTAATACGATATGCGAAGTTAATGCTTTAATAGTGAGTAAATATGAAGTAAGAATCGTGTAGTAGTAAGGTGTATTAGTAAATACGCGTAATACGGATTATAATGCAGTTGTCATATACTATGCGTAATATCGACGTGAGTAAAAATTCAGTAAAATACGCGACATATCTAAGTAGTATATTATACCAATACGCGAGTAAATATCAAATTACGAATTCGCGAGTGAAATGTTTAACTATATGAGTTATCGCAATTATCGCGAATATCGAGTAAGGTTATTATGATAACAGAGGTAAAATCGAATTATCGGAAATCTGCGAGTAAAATGTTCATTATTACCAATACGCGAGTAAATATAAATATCCAGGAAATATGCTGTAAGTAGTGTGTCGGTAGTAAAATGTTATTTACATAGATAAATTGCGAATACGAAAGTCGGTAAAATGTTAGTTAAACATCCGAGTAAATACGAATATCAATCGCGAAGTAAATGTTCAATATTATTACGAATCCGCGAGTAAAATAGTAAATCTCGAATTATCGAAATCGCGAGTAAAATGTCTATTTCCCAATATGCCGAGAGTAAATATCGAATATCGAAATATGCGAGGTAAAATGTCTATTATACCAATACGCGAGATAAAATCGAATATCGAATATGCGTCGAGTATAAAATGTCTATTATACCAATACGTAGGGTAATATCGAATTATCAGAATATGCGAGTAAAATGTCTATTATACCAATACGCGAGTAAATATGGAATTATCGGAATATGCTGAGTAAAATGTCCATTATACCAATACGCGATAGTGATAATATCGCAGAAAATCGAAAAGAAATAAAAAGGGGAAAAACGAAAGAAAGAAGAGAAATGTGAAAAAACCAAAGCGAGAAACGAAAAAAGAGAAAAGTAAAAGAAAACGGAAAATGCGGAAGTAAGTAAAATGTCTCTATTATACCAATACGCGAGTAAAATAAAAAATATCAAATCATCGAATTCGCTAGTAAAGTAGGTTAAATTAAAATGTATGAAGTAGTTAAAATGTCTTTTACCTATACGCGGAGTAAATATCGATATTACCGAATATGCGAGTTAAAAATGTCTATTATACCTATACGCGAGACAATATCGCAATTATCGAAATTGCGAGTAAATGTCTATTATACCAATACCGCGAGTAAATATCAAATATCGAATATGCGAGTAAAATGTCTATTATACCAATACGCGAAGTAAATATCGAATTCGAATCGCGAGTAAAATGTCTATTATACAATACGCGAGGAAATATCGAATTATCGAATTCGCGAGTAAAATTCTATTTTACCAATACGGCGAGTAAATATCAAATTAACGAGATCCGCGAGTTAAATGTCTATTATACCCATACGCGAGTAAATATCGTATTACGAATCCGTGAGTAAAAAGTCCATTATACCAATACGTGAGTAAATATCGAATATCGAATATGCGAGTGTAAAATGTCTATTATACCAATACGCGAGTAAATATCGAATATCGAAATAGGCGAGTAAAAGTCTATATACCAATACGCGAGTTAATACGAATGATCGAATCCGCGAGAAATGTCTATTATACCAATACGGCGAGTAAATATCGAATATCGAATCGTGGTAAAAGTCTATTATACCAATACGCGGAGTAAATATCGAATATCGAATCCGCGAGTAAAATGTCATTATACCAATACGCGAGGTAAATACGAATTACCGAATATGCGAGTAAATGTCTATTTACCTATAGCGAGTAAATATGAATTATCGAATCCGAGTAAAAGTCTATATACGAATACGCGAGTAAATATCAAATACGAATCGCGGTAAAATGTCTTACACCAATACGCGAGTAATATCGAATTACGAATAGCGGTAAAATTCTATTTACCCAATAGCAAGTAAATATCAAATATCGAATCCACAGTAAAATGTATATTCTAACAATACGCCGAGTAATATCGAAAGTATCGAATATGCGAGTAAAATGTCTATTATACCAATACGGCGAGTAAATATCAATATCGAATCGCGAGAAATGTCATTTACAATACGCGAGTAAATATCAACATCAAATATGCGTAGCTAAATGTCTATTATACCAATACGCGAGGTAAATATCGAATATCGAATCCGCGAGTAAAATGTCTATTATACCAATACGCGAGATAAATAAATATCGAATATGCGAGGTAGAATGTCTATTATACCATACGTGAGTAAATACGAATAACGAATCAGCGGATGTAGAAATGTCTATTATTACCAATAGCGAGTAAATATCGAATTATCGAATCCGCGAGTAAAATGTCTATTATACCTATACGCGCAGAAATATCGAATATCGAATATGCGAGTAAAAGTCTTATTATACCAAACGCGAGTAAAGTAATATCAAATTATACGAATATCTGCGAGTAAAATGTCTATATACCAATACGCGAGTAAATATGAATTATCGAATATGCGAGTAAAATGTCTATTATTATATACGCCGAGTAGTAAATACGAATTATCGAATATGCGAGTAAAATGTCTATTATACAATACGCGAGGGAAATATCAAATACGAATATGCGAGTAAAATGTTATTATACCAATACCGCGAGTAAATGCGAATATCGAATCCGCGAGTAAAAGTCTATATCCCCCAATACGCGAGTAAATATGAAATTATCGAATTCGCGAGTAAAATGTCTATTATACCAATACGCGAGGTAATATCAAATTACGATCGCGAGGTAAAATGTCTATTATACCAATACGCGAGTAAATATCGAATATCGAATCCGTGAGGTAAAATGTCCTTATACCAATACCGCGAGTAAATATCGAATTATCGAGATTGCGAGTAAAATGTCTATTATACCAATACGCGAGTAAATATCAATATCGATATGCGAGGTAAAAGTCTATTATACCAATACGCGAGTTAAATATCGAATTATCGAATATGCGAGTGAGTAAAATGCTATTATACCTATACGCGAGTAAATATCGAATATCGCAATATGCGATATAAAAGTCTATTATACCAATACGCGAGTAAATATCAAATACGAATATTGCGGAGTAAAATGTCTATATTATACCAATCGCGAGTTAAATATCGAATCGAAATCCGCGAGTGTAAATGTCTATTATACAAATACGCGAGTAAATATCGAATTATCGAATTCGCGAGGTAAAATGTCTATATACCAATACGCGAGTAAATATGCAAATTAAAGAATCCGCGAGTAAAATGTCTATTATACCAATACGCGAGTAAATATCGAATTATCGAATCCGATGAGTAAATGTCCATTATACCAATACGCGAGTTAAATATCGATACGATATCGAATATGCGAGTAAAATGTCTATTATACCAATAGCGAAGTAAAATCGAATATCGAAATCTGCGAGTAAAAAGTCTATTATACCAATACGCGAGTAAAATATCGCGAATTTATCGAATATGCGAAGTAAAATGTCCATTATACAATACGCGAGTAAATATCGAATTATCGAATATGCGAGTAAAAATGTCTATTATACCAATACGCGAGTAAAATATCGAATATCGAAATAGTGAGTAAATGTCCATTTATACCAATACGCGAGTATGTAAATATCGAATATCGAATATGCGAAGTAAAAATGTCCATTATACCAATACGCGAGTAAATATCGAATATCGAATATGCGAGTAAAATGTCCATATACCAATACGCGAGTAATATCGAATATCGAATATGCGAGTAAAATGCCATTATACCAATACGCGCAGTAAGAAATATCGAATATCGAAATAGCGAGTAAATGCCATTATACAATACGCGAGTAAATATCGAATATCGAATATGCGAGTAATAAAATGTCCATTATTACCAATACGCGAGTAAATATCGAATATCGAATATGCGAGTAAAATGTCTATTATACCTATACGCGAGTAAATATCGAATATCGAATATGCGAGGAGTAAAATGTCTATATACCTATACGCGAGTAAATATCGAATTATCGAATCCGCGAGTAAAATGTCTATTATACCAATACGCGAGTAAATATCGAATTAGAATCCGCGAGTAAAGTAAGTCTATAATACCAATACGCGAGTAAATATCGAATTATCGAATCCGCGAGTAAAATGTCTATTATACCAATACGCAAGAAATATCGAATTATCGAATCCGCGAGTAAAATGTCTATTATACCAATACGCGAGTTAAATATCGAATTATCGAATCCACGAGTAAAATGTCTATTATATCAATACGCGAGTAAATATCGAATCCGCGAGTCGTTCATGGGATATTATCAAATGTTAGAACGCGAGAGCTCGAAAATTAGCGCGAGTGAGAGTAAAATGATTTTTTGAATGTCCTGGATATTGGAACATGTTCCCAGACCATTTCCAGGACCCACAGCCATTTACATTAAGTTACCATTGATATTTTAATTGTATTTCATTAGAACTTTTCAAAAACTATTGACTCCATTGACTTTAATGGGTCCGTTTTTGAAAACATATCAAACTATGAAGCCAGTACCTCACTGTGCACAGGAGTACAGTATGGTTAGTAGACCAGGAGAATTTAGACTGGAGACCAGTAGTGGAGCAGTAGAGGCAGAGAGCGCGGGACGTGCGTAACTACGTGTCCGACATGCCGCGCGCTCACTTACGTCATCAGCCTGTCCATAGCAGCCATGGACCTTATGCAGAGGAGGTGGGGGTGGTGGGGGCGGCTGGGTGGGCACTGTATTAAATACATTTAATTATTATTTAAGTTCTATATAAGCCAAACTCATCCCCCATTCAGTTCTAAACATCTTGCCACCCCAGTGGTTAGAAACTATAAACTCCAGCAACCAAAGATGCATGAGGGGAGTTGTATAGGGTTATTCAATAAACGTCTTTATTGTTAAAAAATGGTGTTAATTTTGCCCCAACCAATCATATTTTAGCTTTCAATGTTAAAGGCTATGTCCACTCAAAAATTAACTGCTTTCTATCTGTTTTACTGAAGAACAGGAGGTAAATGCACTATTTCTTACCTCCGTTCTTCAGTAAATCTTGCAGGAGAGCAGGAGAACTTACCGGGATCGTTCCAGCGCTGACAGAGCCGCGGCCGAAATTTCCGATACCTCCGGCGCTTCCACTCCTCTTAGCACAGTGTGTGGAGTAGCGTCGGAGGCGTCGGGATTTTGGCGCGGCTTTGTCAGTGCTGGAACGATCCGGTAAGTTCTCCTGCTCCCTGCAAGATTTACTGAAGAACGGGAGGTAAGAAATAGTGCATTTACCTCCTGTTCTTCAGTAAAACAGATAGAAAGCAAGTTAATTTTGAATGGACATACCCCTTTAAAATAATATTGATTGGTTGGGGAAATGTTAGCACCATTTTAATAACAAGCAGGTTATTCAATAAAGTCTTATGTTTAAAATGGTGCTAATTTTGCCCCAACCAATCAGATGTTAGCTTTCAAATGTTAATAAGATCTGATTGGTTGGGACGAAATTAGCACCATTTTAAACGATAAGAACTTTATTGAATCTCCCTGTTAGTTACAACATCTGGCGTGCAAAAAATGTGGTTACTAGATTATTATACGTTTATATTAGTGCCAATAGGCTCTTCTACTGCTGTATGTACCTCGGTTATAGTCGGGTCGGTTATACTCGAGTATTTGCGGTATAGCCCAAACTATAAGTTAGCACTTCAGCAGCCAAACACAGACTATGGCACAATTTAATTCCTTTTTCAAGTTCCATTTGTTGTTTGGTCCATTTTGACTAAATTGTCCCTCTATAAATTTCAAAAATGATTGCATTGCATTCCCCTAATATACCTGCCCCACTATACAGTATAATATATCCATGGATAACTATATTCTTGTGCAGCTATGTTTTTATCAAATGCAAGTACTTGGCTTGAAAAAGGCCTGGGACTAATGGAGCTGGATTTTTGCAGTTGCATAACATATCGCTCTGGGTAAATGTCCCAAATGCAATTCAATATCGTGTATGCACAAGTGGGTAAATCCCAAAAGGGATTTTAAAATCATGCACTAAAAGTAGCGCAAACGTGATATTGAATGGCGAGCGCTAACCGGCGAACTAGTAAGCATGACTTTAACTCCAAATGGTTTCCCAGTGCCGCTGGGTAAACTTCCCTGCAAATGTTTATATTCTACTTATATGGTTAGTCAACTTTGGATTTGAGTAATTGGACTTGCTTGTGGTTAACATGTTCACAGGCAACCTAAACTTTTCAAATGTAAAGACCAAGGCTTATAACTTATACCATACGCCTGTTGCTCTGTTAACTTCCCGTATAAACTCCGGGCTACATTTCTCTCTCCTACTAGACAGGAGGGGGGGGGGGTAGGTTTGGGCGTTCCTTCACTTTAAATTTACATTCAAGTATTACAATTGTTTCAAATTCATTTCTGTCTATTTTTAAGGGTGAAGAAAGATTTTACATTGGAATATGTGTTCCCAGTACTTGCGACCGCCATGATGTTACCGAACTGGCAAAGATGGGTAAGGGAAATATTGTCTACATAAAGTCTAAAATTACATTTTTATAATAACACAAGGGGTTTATTTATTCAGGTGCACTGACAAGTCTATTTTAGTGATACCAACGTGAAATTACCATTTTCACATTTACACAAAGGTCCATGTTTCAAAATGAAGACTTTGGTTTGTGTTTACGTAATATATTGTACATTTGTTTATACAACATATTCCATATCTCCTAGGAATACTTGTGTCCAGGACTGGGATGTTGAGGGCCTATTAATATCTCCTCCAACCTGCTCCTTGTCCACCCCTTGCCCAGCTAGGCCACTAGAACATGCCCCAAGATCAAATACTAGAGGACCAGGATACCAAAACAGGTCCCTCTAAACCTGGATGGTTGGGGAGTATGATTATTCCAAAAGTAATTTCTAATATCATTTACCAATTATTGTAGTAATCAACAATATAACTAACAAATAATCTTCCAAATTGAATCAGTTGTTCCACCTTTACTGACTTCAATGTAGAAAAATGATTTCTTCACATTATTATGACATGATGGGTGTCTTTGTCTTGCCCAACCAAGTGGAAATTTCTCAAATTAGAACGTGAGTACCCCCAACTGTCCTTGTATTTAAATAAATAACTATATATATATTAGGGGCTTGTCCCAATGTCTCAGAATTCCACAATTTCTCCTGTGTAACTATGCTTGGTTAGTCTAGGGCAGTTTAATGCTTTAACAGCATAATTTATGTTGTTAAAGGAATCACTCCTGCTCATAGACTGGGCGGAATTGTTTCTAGGTAAAGATACAGAGCAGATGTGGACCACTTTTAAAGGGATATTAAACTATTACATTTCTAAATTTGTACCTTTAGGGAACAAGTGTAAAAAAATTAGGTCCGCTCCTGCATGGTTAATGCTCAGGTAAAAAGGGAAATGGAAAAAAAGAAAAAGGCTTTTAAAATTTTGAAAACGGGGCACAGAACAGGCTTACAGGGAGTACAAAAGCTGTAATAAAGAGTGCAAGAAAGCAATTAAACTAGCTAAAATAGAAAACAGATTGCCGAACAAAGCAAGTCCAACCCCAAAATGTTTTTTAAGTTTATAAATAGTAAAAAGATGAGGACTGAGATTAGAGATGCCGAACTTGCAAAATCCGGTCCGTCGAGATCCGCGAATTTTCGAAAAAAATCCGAAATTCGAAAATCGCGAGCGGGACCCTTAAAATTAAAAAATACCCTTGAATAAACGAGATTTTCGTATTTCTTGAAAAAATTTCGAAATTACGAGTTTTCACGTATTTCGGGAATTTTCGAAATTACGAGGTTTCATTGTATTTTGGAAATATGTATTTTCGAAAATACAAGTAATCCTCGTAATTTCGATTTTCGAAAATACATAGTTAGGAATTAAGAGAAACCCTTGTATTTTCGAAAATTTTCGAAAATACATGTTTCCCGGTTTTCCGGAAATTTTCGAAAATACGTGAAAACTTGTAATTTCGAAAAATTTTCGAAAATACGAAAAATCCGCGAATCGGAAGTTCGGAAGGCGGAAAATCCGGAAAAATGCCGTTCGCGAACGGGATAAATCCGCGGCGGATCCGGGTTCGGATCCGCGAACCGGCCATCCCTACTGAGAATGTGGGACCATTAAATAATTGGGCTGGGGTGGTTGTAGAGGATGCCGAAAAGGCTAATATGCTAAACCGTTTTTTTACATCTGTTTTTAATGTTGAAAATCCTTGTCCTTGCAGCAGGGATTGTAATAATATGCAGGGAAAAAATGAAGAGTATTCACATTGGCTAGCAGAGGATATGGTACGGAAACAATTAGACAAAGTTAAAATCAATAAAGCCCCAAGACCAGATGGATTGCATCCTCGGATTTTAAAAGAGCTTAGTTCATTTCTATCTAGACCACTGTTTCTTATCTTTTCAGATTCACTTTGGTCTGGGGATGTGCCGCTGGATTGGAAAAAAGCCTTTGTAATACCAATATTCAAAAAAGGTAGTCGTTCACAGCCTGGTAACTATAGACCTGTAAGCCTAACATCAGAGGTAGGAAAGGTGCTGGAAACTTTGTTGCGGGATCATATCCTTGACTTTGTCTCCAGAGCTCATCTTATTAGTAGTAGTCAGCATGGATTTATGGGAAATAGATCATGCCAGACAAATCTAATTGTTTTTTATGAAGAAGTGAGTAAGAAGTTAGATTCAGGCACAGCTGTGGATGTGGTATATTTGGATTTTGCGAAAGCTTTTGATATTGTGCCACATAGGCGACTAATGTATAAACTGAGGATTGTTGGCCTTGAAAAAAACATTTGTTCATGGATAGAGAACTGGTTATTGGATCGCAAACAGAGAGTGGTGGTTAATGGAGCTACATCTATGTGGGCTAAAGTTCTAAGTGGAGTGCCTCAGGGTTCTGTACTGGGGCCGCTTCTGTTTAATCTGTTTATAAATTACTTAGAAGGGACATTGAGAGCAAGGTCTCTGTGTTTGCTGATGACACTAAACTATACAGAGCTTTGGAAATTTCTAATGATGTGGAAGTGCTGCAAGCAGACCTAGATAGATTATCAAAATGGGCAGCAGAATGGCAGATAAGATTCAATGTTGATAAATGTAAGGTGATGCAATTGGGATTTAATAATCCCTGTGCCACCTAAATCATAAATAACTGTGTTAAGTGAATCTGTAATGGAAAAAGATTTGGGGGTTCTGGTAGATAACAGACTTAGCTATAGCAATAAATGCCAGGTAGCAACGGCTAGAGCTAGCAAGATATTGTCTTGTATAAAGAGGGGAATAGATTCAAGAGAGAAAAATATTATTCTCCCTCTTTACAAGGCACTGGTAAGGCCTCATTTGGAATATGCTGTGCAGTTTTGGAATCCCATATACAGAAGGGACATCTTAGAAATTGAGGCAGTTCAGAGAAGGGCAACTAAATTAATAAGGGGAATGGAGGGGCTTGAATATACAGGCAGATTAGACAAGTTAGGGCAGTTTACATTGGAGAAGCGACGTTTGCGTGGGGACATGATAACCTTATACAAATATATTAATGGGCCATACAATGAACTCTCTGGTGCATTGTTTAATAATAGGTCATATCAGAAGACTTGTGGACATCCTTTAAGGTTGGAAGAAAAGAAGTTTCATCTTCTGGTTAGGAAAGGTTTCTTTACAGTGAGAATGGTGAAACTGTGGAACTGTCTTCCAGCAGATGTGGTAATGGCAAGTTCATTGAATAGCTTTAAAAAAGGCCTGGCTAAGTTTCTAAAACTAAAAAATATTGAGAATTACTGGTATTAATACCTATACTGTAGTTCTGGTTGGTACGGGGATACTATATAATATTGAGAATTACTGGTAATCATACATATACTGTAGTTCTGGTTGGTACAGGCATACTATATAATATTGAGAATTACTGGTATTAATACATATACTGTAGTTCTGGTTGGTACAGGGATACTATATAATATTGAGAATTACTGGTATTAATACATATACTGTAGTTCTGGTTGGTACAGGGATACTATATAATATTGAGAATTACTGGTATAAATACATATACTGTAGTTCTGGTTGGTACGGGGATACTATATATATGAGAATTACTGGTATAATACATAACTGGTAGTTCTGGTTGGTACAGGGGTACTAATAATATTGAGAATACTGGTATTAATACATATACTGTAGTTCTGGTTGGTACAGGGATACTATATATATAGAGAATTACTGGGATTAATACATATACTGTAGTTCTGGTTGGTCACGGGATACTATATAATATTGAGAATTACTGCATATAGATCTGGTTGATCCAGGGATACTTTCCGATTGCCGTTTGGAGTCAGGAAGGAATTTTCCCCCCCTTTTTAGCTGGTTTTTTTTTGCCTTCCTCTGGATCAACTGTTATGTTCAAAGAGGGTGAATAAGTTGAACTTGATGGACGTATGTCTTTATTCAACCTAAATTACTATGTTACTATGTAGGGCAGTGTTTGGTTGGTTTGGATGGAAGGGGTCCAGGGTGGTGGCAGGGTAGCCCATTGGTGTAGTTGTAATACTATAAAGGAAGGAAACAGACTCTAGTTAATGTAACAATTATGGAGCAATTAGGCTGACATTATGGATAAAAGAGAGGTCTATTGGATTTTCCATTTGGAAACAAGGTTACAATTAGGATTTCAATTCCTTTTGAAGCCAAGAACAGCCAATATCAACCAAAAATATCTTTGGCTACATAACACTGCCTTGCACAATGCAGAGTTGATTTGTAGCTGGGTTTCCTGCTTTTGCTATTATTTTGATCAGTTTCCCTATTATTCTTGTTAGTGGAATCCTTAAAGGGTATGTCCACCTAATAAAACGTCTTTTGGGATTTCAGTTTAATTGAAGAACAGGAGGTTAAGGAGCTGTGTCTTACCTCCCATATTTATATAAAACCTGCAGGAGCTAGGAGAGAAGGTAAGAAACTTATTCGGTCTCGTGCTTCCTCTGACAGGTCCCGACACACTTTCAGGGCCATGTACAGAGAGTTGCGATCGCAAAATTAGGTTTTAAAGTTCCGTTAATGTGTTAACACTTAACGTGACGTTTAAACGTAACTTCCTATGCGTGCAGTACTCAACTTAAGTTGGCCTTAGCCAATTATAGGTGCGGATGCCGGTCAAGCCCCTTCCTGCACGGAAAAGGCACAGAGAAGTTAAGCAGAAAGCAGCGGGGGAACGAGGCTGGTAAGTACATTTGAGGACGCCAGTGAGTGCTATAAACCTGGCGAGGTTTATAGCAATTTCCTACAGGGTAGCATTTTTTTGTTTGTGGGTAGAGATGCCCTTTAAATCATCAGGAAAACAAAACAGTCAGCATTATTAAACAATATATATAAAAGAGGTTCAAGGACATCTCCAAATTTGTATAGGATTGGTTAGGATCAACCAAGGTATCTATGTCTTTTATATTCTTTCTATTTTGGGTTTGTTTTGGTTTTGCTAAATATGAAGGTTCATATTAAGCACTCGGGCTGCTTCCTCTCGCCTTAAACCGTAGCTCCCATTCTATTCCCCTCTCTCCACGTCAAGAAACCTCAATTAGCAGGTTTACATCTAGCCTTATATCCTACCTATCTGGTAACCAGCACAGTATATGGTATCTATATATCTAAATATGATAAATCTACCCTTACATCCTACCTATCCGGTAACCACGGATTCGATATTCGATATTTACTCGCGTATTGGTATAATAGACATTTTACTCACGGATTCGATATTCGATATTTACTCGCGTATTGGTATAATAGACATTTTACTCGCGGATTCGATATTTACTTGCGGATAGGTATAATAGACATTTTACTCGCGGATTCGATAATTCGATATTTACTCGCGTATTGGTATAATAGACATTTTACTCGCATATTCGATAATTCGATATTTAATTGCGTTTTGGTATAATAGACATTTTACTCGCATATTCGATGTTTGATATTTACTCGCGTATTGGTATAATAGATATTTTACTCGCGGATTCGTTAATTCGATATTTACTTGCGTATTGGTATAATAGACATTTTACTCGCATATTCGATAATTCGATATTTACTCGCGTATTGGTATAATAGACATTTTACTCGCGGATTCGATATTTGATATTTACTCGCGTATTGGTATAATAGACATTTTACTCGCGGATTCGTTAATTCGATATTTACTTGCGTATTGGTATAATAGACATTTTACTCGCGGATTCGATATTTGATATTTACTCGCGTATTGGTATAATAGACATTTTACTTGCGGATTCGATAATTCGATATTTACTCGCGTATTGGTATAATAGACATTTTACTCGCATATTCGATAATTCGATATTTACTCGCGTATTGGTATAATAGACATTTTACTCGCGGAGTCGTTAATTCGATATTTACTTGCGTATTGGTATAATAGACATTTTACTTGCGGATTCGATATTCGATATTTACTCGCGTATTGGTATAATAGACATTTTACTCGCGGATTCGATATTTACTCGCGTATAGGTATGATAGACATTTTACTCGCGGATTCCATAATTCGGGCAGTGTATGTGGTTATGAACGCATGTGTACCGGCAAATACCAATGTAATTTGCCTGTTCACATGTGATCGTTACGTGTATGGGCTGCTTAAAGCTCTGTTAATTTACCACACTATCCTAGTTTTCAATTGATATATAAATCCCTATAAGCCAGACATTTCCCTGCAATCTCAGTTTGGAACTTTTACCTGTTCCACTTTCACTTTGCAGTATTCCCCATGGAAATTCCCAGAAGGAGCTTGAGCTGCAAGACATTCACTGTAGGATCCCAGGCGGTCAATGTTCCCATTTATTACATCACTTTCTGTTTTTCCCACCGCGTCATACACTGTAACAGAAAAACACAGGGTTGGGATAAAAGTAATGTGTCTAATGGCAAATACATATGCAGGAACTAGTATTCACACATTGCTACAGGGGCTTTGTCAGTTAGTTTGGCTCATTTTGACTGAACTACGCACGCAGGAATTCCAAACCTCCCAGCAGCTGTGGGAGTCTCCCGGATTCTTAAATTCCTTTAAATTCCCGGATTCTTAAATTCCTTTAAATTCCCAGATTCTTAAATTCCTTTAAATTCCCGGATTCTTAAATTCCTTTAAATTCCTGGATTCTTAAATTCCTTTAAATTTCCAGATTCTTTAAATTCCTTAAAGAGCACGTACACTGTAATAACAAGTTTTCATTACTGGATAGTTGTGCCTTTAAATATAAAGAGGTGGTGAAAAAAAATCCTCTGACTAACATAAGCTGAAACCTTTAGGGCTAGGCCACACTAGCACGTTTTTCACTTGTTTTCACTCTCAATTGTGCCCGTTCGCGTTTTGGTAACGTATTTGGAATCGCGCACACAATTGCATGTGACAATGCTCGCGATTGTGGGCGCGATTTGGTGCGTTGTCGTGCGGCCTCGGCCTTACATTGATATTGTATATTTACAATAAAAGTTCTTATCGTTAAAAATGGTGCTAATTTTGCCCCAACCCATCAGATATTATTTAACATTTGAAAGCTAACATCTGATTGGTTGGGGCAACATTAGCACCATTTGTAACAATAAGAACTTTTAGTACACAACTGTTCTGATTTTAATTTCTCTCCAGTAAAGTGATAAGTGTGTCTACCTCCTCCTTCCCCCTCCTCAGGGCCGCCTCCCTAATGAGGCAAGATGAAGCACATTACAGAGCAGCACCCTGTAGGGAGGCAGCAGTTTTAATGCCAGAAATAAAAAAGAAATTCTGGCATTATGTGCATGGGGCACATGATTTTTCCATGTGCTTGGGGCCCAGATGTCAGGGCCCAGAAATGCCGTTTGTAAAAAAACCCACATTTTCGGGAAGTATTGTCACTTTAAATAGCAGGGGAAGCCGTGACTTACATTGCACAACAGAATGCAGCTACAACTCCTCCCCCTCTGACTGGCCATTCATTTGATCAAAATCAATGTTTGTCAGCCCTGCAGATGAAAAATCAATGTTGGGCATCATTTTCCAGTAATTGTGGGCATTTTTTACTAGCCATGTGTATAAAGCCCCTCCCACTTCTAGACAACCCACACCCCACTTCTGGACAAAGCATCACCCACTTTCAATTATAAAACCACACCCCTTCCGGTGGCACTGCGAGGGGGGCAGCATTTGGATTTTCTTTTTCAGGTGCCCAAAAGTCTAGAGACGGCCCTGCCCCTCCTTACAATGCGTCCCTGTTTCAGTGCTCCTGGAAAGTGCTCTCCTGGGATTATGAAAGGTGCATGGATGACTGGTAAACTGTACAGGGGATCACAGGGGCACATACTGTATATTACAATCTACACAATAATATTAACAAAGACTGTCCACATAACCCCCATGAACACTAATCCATACTCCACATCCTATATCTAAATTTATGGTAATGGCGTTGTATACATTAAAGGAGCAATAAACTTCCTTAAAATGTTTTTCTTTTTCTTTTTTTAATATCTCTATAGTTCGCTAGGAGGTAGGGACACTTGCTTCCATCTTCCATACTATTTCACAAGCTGAGATATCAGCAGCAGATGCAAAATCCTTCAGCTTTCCACTCTGTCCACTCTGGCTCCCCCTAGACAGCTTTGTGCACCCATACCTCCGCCTCGTGAAATCGGGGGGGGGGGGGGGGTCGGAGATGAGACCAGGAAGGACATATTCAGGGTTATTCAATAAAAGTTCTTATTCTTAAAAATGGTGCTAATTTTGCCCAACCAATCAGATGTTAGCTTTCAAACGTTAAATAAGATCTGATTGGCTGGGGCAAAATTAGCACCATTTTAATCGATAAGAACATTTGTTGAATAACCTTGATTGTGTTCAATAAAAATGTTTGGTGTTGTGCAACTGTGACAGTTCAATAATAAAAACACAAGTTTAAATAACTGAGGTTCCATCTATCAGTACAAGCAACCAAGTGCTTTTATAATAATTATAACCAAAGGCACAGACAAACAATGACATTAATAAACACTGTTCACATGGAATGCTCAGTAATACAAATAACTATGTCCAGTAATAATATTTATAAAGACTGTACACATACCCACATTAGAGATGGGATCCGGGTCCAACACAAACCCGGATCCGACACGAAACTCCTCAGTTCCAAAATCTGAATGATCTATCTAAATCCGGACGGATTGTCTGGATTTCGGGACTTCGGAACAAATGTTCGATAATTTTCGAATGTATGGAGCTATTTTCTATAATTTTGGAAAATAGCATCAAACGTTTGGAAATGTTTGAAAATACGACCGGAAAACTCGAAAATGGTCTCTGATCGTATTTTCGGGAATTTTCGAACGTTCGGGGCTATTTTCCAAAATTATCAAAAATAGCTCCGTACATTCGAAAATTATCGAAAATTCGTTCCTGTTTTGGATTTTTGGGATTTTCCCGATATCCATGAATCCGAAAACTGAACGAAACTAGTGAGTTTCGGCCATCTCTGACCCACATACATAGCCCTATGCCCACCTCACACAAGCCGAAATGTCCCATACAAAAATATCTTTCGTAATGATGTAATTAAATGTCCCATATGTTACAGAGGCTGCACAAGTACACTTGTTAGGATTTCTGTTGTTTCTGTCTCTCCCTGCTGGTGACACTGGACTCTTGAACCCTTCCTGCATTTTCTTTACACACCAACAGAGGTCTCTTTCATCATCATCCCTACCTGTAGACTGCCGGCTGGCTACTTAACTCTGCCAGAACCTTATTTGTACCTGGCTCCCCAGTCTGGTTGTCTTATTCTTGATCCTGATCCTGCTCCCTAGTATGCACTTCTGTTTCCTGATCCTGCATTAGTCCCAGCTCTGATTCCAGCCCCTAGCCCTACCATTTCTTTGGTTATCCTTATTCCCATCTATCTTGTCTTTCCGATTCTGTCTGTATATATTTTTGTGTTTTAACTTGCTGGGCTTGGGTTTAGTGCTGTTGTCACATTTTCATTTTTTTGGCTGTAAATAAACTTTATTTTATTTCACTATTGAAGTCTCACTGCAATATCAATTATTTATTTTGTTCCGGCTGGTCGGCATTCAGGAGCAATAAAGTCACGTGTTGTGCAACTATAACAGTATGCTAATTCAGTAATACACAAGCCAAATAATTATCTCCAGTAATCAGGGGTGTTCCTAGGGTTTTGACACCTGAAACAACTTTTAAATGATGCCCATCAGCAGATGAGGGTGTGGCACATGAAGTGTGGGTATGGCTTTATCAGGGAACATGGGTGTGGCTTGTGGAGGTGGGTGTGGTGTGCTAACCACTGACTGGGGGACTTGAGGGCTGACAACACTAATTGATTGACTGGTGCTGAAATGCAGTATGGCAGGAAGGAGGATATTTTTTTAAACTGATGCCTTTTAAGTCTTTCACAGGGCATGCCCTGAGCAAATGTTTCAGTTTGCTTCATGATAGGGGCACCCCTGCCAGTAATACACTTTATAAAGACTGTACACATACCCACATAAATATCCCCCATTACAAGCCCAAATGTCTCTACCCCAATGTAAATAAAAAATGTTTGGTGTTGTGTAACTATAAGAGGATACCAATTCAGTAATACTGTTCACACTAATGCAACGGTTTTATTTGTTAAATTTGAAAAGGAAAAAAAAAAAACAAAAAACCCAGAAACTTTAAAATCCCCCTACTGATACATTACTAAATAACATATCTGTATGGGCAATTAACCCTATACTGCAGGGCTGTAATAATAGATTACGTAGACTGTATATGATGCTTGACTGAATTTTAATTAGAAATACTTTATTTGCAATAAAATAAAGATAATTGTGTTGAGCAACTATTGCAACTATAAGATTTTGTTATATCACATTATTAGTGGATGAAAGTTACCCCAGACAAGCAGATACAATAACTGGTAGAAAAGAAACACAAACCATCATTGTAAATTTTTCTACCCAATACAATACCAAGTTTCATGTTAACCAAACCAACATAAACCAGCAATATACACTATATAATAACCAGGAATATTGTTAGGATGACTTACTTAGGATGACATAGGGCTTGGGATCCCCGGAGTTCAGATCGGAGAGGTAGTCCATTGTGTCTCTTAAACATGGAACAGACACATTTTCTGGCGTTGCAGTAACATGTAAAACACATAGAGAAAATACAAGCAGTAAGGACACAGCCATATCTTTGGTCTGTCTGTTAATTGCCTGGATTTGGGATTTATAGAAAAACGGGGATTGGGAATATCAGATAATATTCTGACTCAATCCCAAGGCAGCAGATGAAGGGTTCTGTAGACCATCTAGCTATGTGTCTGTACCAGTATTGAACCACACAATGTGTACAGACAGACTGGAAGGGAAATGTTTATTTATTCCTCAGGCAAAGTTAATAACTTTTAATCTAGTACTTTTAATAATAAAGTTTAATTAAAACGTTGAAGTCTGTATTTTAAAAGGAAATGTGTGTGTGCGCACAGGTTGTAAAACTCAATAATCTTGCTGGCGATGTAGGAGGAATTTCATAATCCCTTCTAACTTAATATTTATAATTAAATTGACTTGAAGAGCCAAATTACTGTTCTTTGTATGTCTTCTTCTTCTCTTATATCCCAGTTTTCAAGACACAAACAGGGTTATTCAATAAAAGTTCTTAATGTTTAAAAATGGCGCTAATTTTGCCCCAACCAATCAGAAGTTAGTTTTCAAATGTTAAATAAAATCTGATTGGTTGGGGCAAAATTAGCACCATTTTAAACAATTAGAACTTTTATTGAATCTCCCTGTAAATTCGTTACAGACTTGATCAAAATCCCAAGCTTAGTAAAAAAAAAGCCAATAAAATAACAACTTCCCAGATCTTCTAAATTAACCCGATGTGCCCGACCTGTATCAGTTCACACAGAGATATGGCCAGCAATGGGACCCAATGCATAACTTTGTAGCTGTGCAAACACCAAATTATTTGGGAACTAACCATAAAACAATATATTTTTGTAATATACACACCTTCAGCTACATAAGACAGGACATATGCCCATGCAGTTTTAGGTTTAGCAGATGAAAACAAGTCCTAAAAACTCCCAGTTCATCTGTATCTCCCACAAGTATTGAATAGAAATGAACCCTGCATTGGTAGACACAGAGAGGTGGCCAACAATATTACAGCTACCGTATATACTCAAGTATAAGTCGATCCGAGTATAAGTCGAGGTACCTATTTTTACCTGAAAATTTTGCAAAAACTAATTTAATCGAGTATAAGTCGAGGGTAGAAATTATCACTACTACTGCCTTCTGATTCTGTGTTGTTTTTAGGCTTTAGTTGCCCTTTAAAAGGACAGCAGCATTCCCATACATGAATCCCATACAGTAATAGCCAAATACCAGTAACCTTCAATTCCTTGGCACTCCAGATGTTTGGAAACTACAACTCCCAGCATGCTTTGTTGTTGGGAGTTTCAGTTTCTAAACATGTGGAGTGGCAAGGTTCAGTAAACTTTTAATTAAACTTACCATCATTGAGAGAGTTGTAGTTTCAAGTTGTCATTTGCACTGTACTAGCAGCTGTTTTTTGCCCCAAACTGAGAAGACCCTTCAGATTTACAGCATCCAGATGAGCAGTGACAGTGCTGAGTGAGTCCAGCAGCCAGACTACAGGAAGCAGGAAGTGTAAAGGCAGATCAGCTCCTGTAACTTTCTATGCATGTTAACACAGCGCAATTGCAGAATTTGGATCTAAGTTAGGACTTGACCCGAGTATAAGTCTATTAAATGTCTATTACAGATCAGCTGATAAACGGCCCAGGCAGAGCTTTTGAGCTATATCCCAGGCTTAATTTTAAGGTTGGATGGGCTTAAAGGAGCAGAAAAAAACCACACAGAGCATAAAATAAAATAGAACCTTCCTAAACACGAAAGGACTTTCACAGATCAGACAATCATAAAACAGCATTTTACACTAAATATATAGGTGATATGCCCCCCAACTGTAAATTATAGGATTATTAGAAGTCACCGAGAGTCCGTGACCATATAAAAGAAGCACAAGGCCGCAGGCCGAGTACCTGATATACAGGGCACGGAACTCAAAGGGACACTTCTAATATCCCTTTGATTTCACAGTTCGGGTGGCATGATTTATTATAACCTACATTGGGCTTCTGGGTTCCCTCCTCCTAAGATACCTGACGATTAGAAGGCTATATTTAACAGTTCCTCCCCATTAGAAAATCAATACAGGGGTAGGTTATAACAATATAACAGATGACTAAGGAAAGTGGCCAGGGATTTGCGGTTTGTTTCTCCCCTGGGACACTACTAATGGGAGGGGAGAAGAGGGGAGAGAAGGAGGTGGATAAAATTGTCTTATAAATCCTTTCCTGTTTGATTGGTTTTGCAGACAAATACGAACAGCTTACAATCAGATACAATTAACCTTCCTTTATCCAGTACTGACACTACTGGAAAACGTCTGTAATTAAGGTAACAAAATGTCCGCAAAACTCTCTCTCTCTTATTCTATCATATTATCATCTTTTATCTAATTTTCATAGATTATCGTCTGTCTGTCTAATCGATATATTTTTCAGTCCATATATTACATATCTAGTGGTTATTATATTCGTCTGTCTTCTATCAGTCTCTATATCTATCCATTTGTCTGTCGTCTGTCTATTCTATCTATGTATCTAGCTAGATTTTTTTTATCTGTCCCGGAGTCTGAGGGGTTGGGCCACACTGCCTCATTTTCCCATCATTACTGACGGATCCGCATTGTGATCCGTTAGCATGTGAGAATCGCAGACCAATGCAGTTAATGTGGATGGGGATTTATGCGCTGTGTCATACATTCAGGTGTTATTAACACTACCTGGGATTATGTACCACTATGGGGATTAATTATATGACAGGTGTATTTAACACTACTGGATTATTTAACACTATGGGGATTAATTATATGCCGGGTGTTATTTAACATACCTGGGGAGTATTTAAACACTAGGGGGATTAATTATATGAGGGTGTCTATTTAACACTACTGGGAGTATTTAACACTATGGGGATTAATTTATATGGACAGGGTTGATTAAAAGCCTTGTACATGGATTATTTAACAACTATGGGGATTAATTTATATGAAGGTGTTATTAACACTACCGGGATTATTTAAACACTAGGGCTTAATTTATAAGACAGGGGTTATTTAAACACTACCTTGGATATTTAACATATTGGGAGGATTAATTTATATACAGGGCTATTTAACACTACCTGGGGATTATTTGGCCACTATGGGATTAATTTGTATTGACGGTGTATTAGAACACTACCTGGATTATTAACATAGAGGGATTAATTTTATGACAGGGTTATTTACACTACGGGATTATTGAACACTATGGGGATTAATTTATATTGACAGGTGTTATTGACCCAACTACTTGGATTATTTAACACTTGGGGATTAATTTATATGACGGGTGTTTGGGTTTTTTTGATTTTTAAAAACACTACCTGGGATTATTTAACAATATGGGGATTAATTTCTTACAGTTGCTATTTACACGACTAGGGGTATGTATTACCATGCTTTCCCCTTTTCAACTAGGGGGTATTTATTTACCCCGATTACATGTGTCATTTATACACTACCTGGGAGTATTTAATCAGTACTTTATAGGAGTTACCCCTTTATAAAATTACATGGTGTTATTTAACAATACCGGGTATTTAGTTTACCCATATGGGGACTTTAGTTTATAGACGTGGGGTTTATAGATACATCTACTGGGATTGTTTTGTAAATTCATGTATGGGGATAATTTTATTGACCATGGTTGTTATTTTAACTATACTCTGGGTTTATTTACCTCATCGAGGGGTCCCCCCTTATTTATGTTTAGTATGTACACGGTGTGATTTTAACACTATTTCTGTGTGATTATTTGTTAACACTAGTGGGATTACTATTTATTATTGACAGGTTGTTATTTAACACTGATCTGTGGTCCCCTGGGATTAGTTAAACACTATGGGGTAATTGTTTATATGACATTTTTTTTTTTTGGCTGGTATTTAATAATACCTGGGATGTACTTTACACATATCTTAGTGTGGATTTAATTATATTGACTAGGTGAGTTTAAACACTAACTGTTCGGATATTTATACATGATGGGGATTCATGCTAGAATTACTAGGTTGCGATTTTTATAACACTACCATTCGATCCTTATATTTTATTACTATTCTACGGGTGGATACTTCCTTGATATTATCTAGTGTTGTGTATACTTTAAACACTACTCGGTGATTATTTTATACCCACCTTCTTTTTTATGGGGATTTAACTTTATTAGATCCATTAGGGTTGTTGTAATTTAACACTACTGGAGTATTTGTTACCAACTCATGGTGATGTAGTTTACGTAGCGTATGGGGGTATTTGTAAACACTACATGGGCGATGTGTCATTTGTGAACCACTATGGGGATTCATTTACTATGACAGTGTTTCTTTTTGTAAACACATCCTGGGGATTATGTCAACAATCTTCTGGGGATTAGTTATAGGACAGGTGTTTATTAATAGTACCACTTTGGGATCTATTAACACTGTTTGGGTGAGTCCATTCTATATGACAGGTGTGTTTATTTTAACATTTACTGGCGATTCACTTTTAATTAATCTATGGGGATCTTCATATTACATTTGGTGTGATATTAACACTACATGGGTATGTGTATTTATGATAACCCTTATGTGTGGCTTCATTTATCATTAAGGTGTTATTTTACACTATCCTCGGGATTATTTTTAACACTATGGTGATTTCATTGATCATACAGCCGTTTATTGTAACACCGACCCTTCCGGGATTATTACAACTATGGGTGAAGTTATTATGACAAGGTGCCGCTATCTTTTAATCATATTACCTGGGATCTATGGTATAAACTTATGGGGATTAATTCTATGACAGGTGTTATTAACACACGGGATTATTTAATATACATCTTATGGGGATCTTCCATTAAGGTATATGACAGGTGTTATTTTTTTTCCCAACCATATACCTTGGGATTTTATTAAGCACCTGGGTGATTTTATTCTTATTATTATATGACAGTGTGTTGTTATCTTAACACTCCTGGGATTATTTATTATATTGTATGGGATTACATTACTACTGATCAGGTGGTTTTTATTTAACAATACCTGTTGGAGTATTTTATTATCACTTTATGTGGTATTTTAATTATCGTATGACGGGTTTGTTATTTTTAATACCAATATCCGCGGATTCAACACTGATATTTTATTGGTTGGACGACTTGATATTTGATCGCGTGTGGTATTTTATATCCATACAGGGTTATTGATCTCTGTATGTGGGGATAGTTCTATAGACGGTGTATTTAACAACTGGGACTTTATTGTTAATTCATATGGGGATTATTCTTTATTACTAGTGTGTTATTTATATATAACTACCCTGGGACATTTTAACACTTTATGGGGTTATTTCCATTGTTTATCTTGACCTTGGTGTTATTTAACACACACCTGGGATTCTTTTAAGACCTACGAGGTGGGGACCCTTTTTTCTGCATTTATATGACTAGGTGTATTTATCACGATTTCCTGGGATTATTTCAACACTAGGGTGGATTAACTTATGTATATCAGGTGTTGATTTTTAACGTACTACTCGGGTGTATATTACACACCTTGGGGATGTTTCATTTAGATGACAACCGGTCGTCTAGTTAATCAATACTGGACCCATGTTTAAATCATGGGTGATATATCTATATTAGGTGTATTTAATCACGAATCCGGATTACTTTATACAATCCTATTAGGGTACTAGTAACAATACCTTGGGTGAGTTATCCAATTCTTCCTTTTTCTCTTTATGGTGGATTGTCATTTATATTACAGTTGTTTATTGTATACACTATCTGGGATTATTCCCCACATTTTTTACTTTATGGCGATTTGTCAAGCTTATATTTTATCAGGTTGTTATTTAACATCGAAGGGTTATTTATTTAACCCACATGGTGGTTACTTAGTGATATGACGGGTGTATATTTAACAACACGGGATTTATTTAACACTATGGGGATAATTAGATTGATCATAGGGTGTTTGTATTTAAACAATATCCTTGGGTATCTGATTACCCGCACTATGGTGTGCTGCTAGTTTACCCTTTTTTGGACAGGTTTGTTCATTTTAACAGCTACCTGGGATTATTTTGTAAACCACCGCCCATGGGGACTTTATATTATTTCTATGACAGGTTGTTGATTTCAATACCACTACTGGGATTGATTCTCATTAAACCTATGGGATTAGTTAAGACAGGGTTTATTTAATTACACTACTCGGGTCAGGATCTTTAAATACAGGGGATTAATTCTATACGTGACAGGTTTGTTGTGTTACTTTGTAACAATACCTGGGTTATTTAACACTATGTGGGATTCTTAATGTATGATTATCATGCCGTTTGTATATTTAACAATACCTGGGCTTATTTATCACATCTTATGCGTGTCAGAGTCGATTTAATTACAGGTTGTTAGTTATACACTCACCTGGGATTAGTAAAACTAGGGGATTAATTTAATTACAGGTGTTATTTAACACTACTGGGATTATTACCACTGGGGATAGTGATCTGAACAGTGGTATTAAACACCGACCTGGGATTTTATTTTTGAACAACTCAGGGATGTATATTTTATTATGACAGGTCGTCTATTTCACATTCTACCGGTGCTTATTGAACACTTTATTGGGGATAATTTATATGACAGGCGGTATTTTAATCACTACCTCGGGCATTATTTCAACACTTATGGGGAAATTATAGGACAGGGGTTTATGTAAATATTTACTACTCTGGGATATTTTAATCACTGTCTTGGGGCCTTAATTTGTATGACAGGTTTGTTAGTTTAACACCTCCGTGATTATAACCTACGGCGGATAATTATTTATGACTGTTGTTTGTTATTTCACACTACTGTGGATTTATTGTGTGTAACTATCGATGGGGACTAATTTTACATTGACCGGGCTCGGATTTTACATTCTACCCTTTGTGATTAGTATACCACTGTATGGTGGGATTAGTTTTGCTAGTTCTAGTTTTAGTGAAGGTGGTATTTATAATATCCGGGTTATATTACATCATATGTGTGGGAATTTTCTTAATTGATCTATTAAAGGGGTTATTAACACTATTCCTGGTTGATTCAAATATCTATAGCTGGTCGATAGTTTATTATGATTTAAGGTGTTTGACTCCTTAACACTTACTCTGTGGTATATTTAACCACTATGGGGAGTATATTATTTATGATGACAGGTGGTATTTAACACTACTGTGTGGATTCCTTTATTAACATCTATTGGTGGCTTAATTCTAGGGTAAAGGTTGTATTTTCTAATCACTACATATGGTGTACTTATTTGAACCATTTTTTTTGTGTGGGCCGACTGCAGTTCTATACAGGGTTATTTAATCACCAACTTGGCGATATTACATCATGTTTGGTATTTAATTTTTTTCATGACCCTGTGTGTGTATTTTTAACATGACCTTGGATTACTTTAATCTACCCTTATAGGATTGATTTTGAATAATACCTGTGGATCCCTTTTAACACTAGGGGCTTAATTCTTTTGACTAATTTATATTACAGGTGTTATTTATATCATATTATGGGATATTTAAACACTTTACCTTGTGGATTGATTTAATATACTACCTGTGGTTTTATTAACGATATTTATGCGGTGATAATATTTATGGACAGTGTGGATTTAAACACTACCTGGGATTATGTACACTTAGTTGGCCGTGTACGTACATTATATACATGTGTGGTTATTTAACTTCTATCCCTTGGGCCCCCTTATTTTTAGTACTACTACCGGGGATTCTTGTTAACATATGGGGATTATGATATGACGTGTTTTGTGTAGTTAACCACTACTCGGGTTATAACATTATCGGGGTGGACGCTAGTTACAAATTATTGATGGTATTAATTTACCCGATGACTAGCGTGTATTTTAAATCACTACCTGGTGATGATTTAACATATGGGTGTGTCTATCATCTATCTATCTATCTGTCTATCATCTATCTATCTATCTATCTGTCTATCATCTATCTATCTATCTGTCTATCATCTATCTATCTGTCTATCATCTATCATCTGTCTCTCTATCTATCTATCTATCTATCTATCATTTGTCTATTTATCCATCTTTCATCCATCTATTATCTATATGCTAATTGGGATTTTCCAGGGTACATAATTTCCACAGATTCTTGTACAAGTCATTCTGAATTGAGAGATCCAGTCGGATGACTAGGGAAACGTCTTCAAGAACTAAACTTCAAGTCCAGTTGATCTAATTGAATACAACAGATATACCATGACCTGGATGAATGAATATTACAGATATACCATGACCTGGATGGATGAATATTACAGATATACCGTGACCTGGATGAATGCATTGCATTGCCCTAATATACCTGCCCCACTATACAGTAAATATATCCATGGATAACTATATTCTTTGTGCAGCTAGTTTTTATCAAATGCACAGTACTTGGCTTGAAAAAGGCCTGGGACTAATGGAGCGGATTTTTGCAGTTGCATAACATATCGCTCTGGGTAAATGTCCAAATGCAATTCAATATCGTGTATGCACAAGTGGGTAAATCCCAAAAGGGATTTTAAAATCATGCACTAAAAGTAGCGCAAACGTGATATTGAATGGCGAGCTGACGGTTTTAACCGGTAACCGCAACTAGTAAGCATGACTTTAACTCCAAATGGTTTCCCAGTGCCGCTGGGTAAACTTCCCTGCAAATGTTTATATTCTACTTTATATGGTTAGTCAACTTTGGATTGAGTAATTGGACTTCTTGTGGTAACATGTTCACAGCAACCTAAACTTTTCAAATGTAAGACCAAGCTTATAACTTATCATACCCTGTTGCTCTGTTATCTTCCCGTATAAACCGGGCTACATTTCCTCCCTCTAGACAGGAGGGGGGGGGTTAGGTTTGGCGTCCTTCACTTTAAATTTACATTCAAGTATTACAATTGTTTCAAATTCTTTTCTGTCTATTTTTAGGGTGAAGAAAGATTTTACTTGGAATATTTGTTCCAGTACTTGCGGACCGCCATGATGTTACCGAACTGGCAAAGATGGGTAAGGGAAATATTGTCTACATAAGTCTAAATTAACATTTTTTAATAACAACAAGGGTTTATTTATTCAGGTGCACTGACAAGTCTATTTTAGTGATACCAACGTGAAATTACCATTTTCACATTTACACAAAGGTCCATGTTTCAAAATAGACTTTGGTTTGTGTTTACGTAATATATGTACATTTGTTATACAACATATTCCAGATCTCTCTGGAATACTTGTTCCAGGACGGGATGTGAGGCCAGTAAGATCATCCTCCAACCGCTGCTTGTCCACCCCCTTGCCCAGCTAGGGCCAATAGAACTCCCCAAGATCAAATACTAAGGTGACCAGGATACCAAACAGGTCCCCTAAACCTGATGGTTGGGGATTATGATTTTCCAAAAGTAATTTCTATATATTTACAAGTTATGTGTATCATAACAACAATATAACTACACAAGAATCTTCCAATTGAATCAGTTGTTCGCCTTTTTATGACGTCATGATAGAAAAAATGATTTCTTCTCCACATTATTATGACATGATGGGTGTTCTTTGTCTTGCCCAACCACAGTGGAAATTTTCCAAATTAAAGACGTGATACCCCCAACTGTCCTTTTTTTAAATAATACACTATATTATATTAGGGCCTTGTCCAATGTCTCAGTAATCCAAATTTCTCTCTCGTGTAACTATGCTTGTTTAGTCTAGGGCAGTTTAATGCTTTACAACAGCATAATTTTATGTTGTTAAAGGAATAACTCCTCGCTCATAGACTGGCGGATTGTTCTAGTAAAGTACAGAGCAGATGTGGACACTTTTAAAGGGATATTAACTATTACATTTTAAATTTGTACTCTTAGGAAAGTGTAAAACAAATTAGGTCCGCTCCTGATGGTTAATGCTCAGGTTTTTAACAAGGGAATGGGAAAAAAGAAAACGCTTTTTAAAATTTGAAACGGGGCACCGAACAGGCTTAAGGGAGTATCAAAAGCTGTAAAAAAAAATAAAGAGTGCAAGAAAGCAATTACACTAGCTAAAAGAGAACACAGATTGCCGAACAAAGCAATGTCCACCCAAAGTTTTTAAGTTTATAAATAGTTAAAAAGAGAGGACTGAGATTGATGATGTCCGAACTTCGCAAAATCCGTTCCGATCGCGAGGATCCGCGATTTTCGAAAAAAATCCGAAATTCGAAAATCAGCGATCGGACCCGTTAAAATAAACAATTACCTTGAAAGATACCGATGATGTTTTCGTATTTTAGAAAATTTCGAAATTACGAGTTTTCACGTATTTCGGAATTTTCGGAAATTACGAGTTTCATGTATTTGGGAAATATGTATTTCGAAAATACAAGTAATCCTCGTACTTCGAGCTTTTCGAAAATACATATGTTAGATTAAGAGAACCCTGTATTTTGAAAATTTTCGAAAAATACATGTTTTCCCCGTTTTCCGGGAAAATTTTCGAAAATAGTGAAAACTTTTTTTAATTTCGAAAATTTTTCGGAAAATACGAAAAATCCGCGAATCGGAAGTTCGGAAAGCGGAAAATCGAAAAAATCGCCGTTCGCGAACGGTATAAATCCGCGGCGGAAATCATTTTTGAAATTTATAGAGGGACAATTTAGTCAAAATGGACCAGGAGAACTTACCGGGATCGTTCCAGCACTGACAAAGCCGCGGCCAAAATCGGCTTTCGGGAATTTCGGCCGCGGCTCTGTCAGCGCTGGAACGATCCCGGTAAGTTCTCCTGCTCTCCTGCAAGATTTACTGAAGAACGGGAGGTAAGAAATAGTGCATTTACCTCCTGTTCTTCAGTAAAACAGATAGAAAGCAAGTTAATTTTTGAGTGGACATAGCCTTTAACATTTGAAAGCTAAAATATGATTGGTTGGGGCAAAATTAACACCATTTTTAACAATAAGAACGTTTATTGAATAACCCTATACAACTCCCATGCATGCTTTGGTTGCTGGGAGTTATAGTTTCTAAACATCTGGGGTGGCAAGATGTTTAGAACTGTAATGGGGGATGAGCTGGCTTATATTAGAACTTAAATAATAAATTAAATGTATTTAATACAGTGCCACCCAGCAGCCCCCAACCACCCACCCAGCCCTCCTCTGCATAAGGTCCATGGCTGCTATGGACAGGCTGATGACGTAAGTGGAGCGCGCGGGCTTGTCGGACACGTAAGTTACGCACGTCCCGCGCTCTCTGCCTCTTACTGCTCCACTACTGGTCTCCAGTCTAATTCTCCTGGTCTACTTACCATACTGTACTCCTGTGCACAGTGAGGTACTGGCTTCATAGTTTGATATGTTTTCAAAAACGGACCCATTAAAGTCAATGGGAGTCAAATAGTTTGAAAAGTTCTAATGAAATACAATTAAAATATCAATGGTAACTTAATGTAAATGGCTGTGGGTCCTGGGAAATGGTCTGGGGAACATGTTCCAATATCCAGGACATTCAAAAAATCAATTTTACTCTCACTCGCGCTATTTTCGAGCTCTCGCGTTCTAACATTTGATAATTATCCCATGAACGACTCGCGGATTCGATATTTACTCGCGTATTGATATAATAGACATTTTACTCGTGGATTCGATAATTCGATATTTACTCGCGTATTGGTATAATAGACATTTTACTCGCGGATTCGATAATTCGATATTTACTCTTTCCTTGCGTTATTGTAGAATAGACTTTTCCTCGCGGATTCGATATTCGATATTTACTCGCGTATTGGTATTATAGACATTTTACTTCGCGGATTCTAAATTCGATATTTACTCGCGTATTGTATAATAGACATTTACTCGCGGATTCGATAATTCGATATTTACTCGCGTATAGGTATAATAGCCATTTTACTCGCATATTCGATATTCGATATTATACTCGCGTATAGGTATAATAGACATTTTACTCGCATATTCGATATTCGATATTTACTCGCGTATTGGTATAATGGACATTTTACTCGAATATTCGATATTCGATATTTACTCGCGTATTGGTATAATGGCATTTACTCCATATTCAATTCGATATTACTCGCGTTTGATAGGACATTTTACTCGCTATTCGATATTCATATTTACTCGCGTATTGGTATAATGGACATTTTACTCGCATATTCGATATTCGATATTTACTCGCGTATTGGTATAATGGACATTTTACTCGCATATTCGATATTCGATTTTCTCTCGTATTGGTATAATGGACATTTACTCACGATTCGATTATTCGATATTTTACTCGCGTATTGGTATAATAGACATTTTCCTCGCATATTCGATAATTCGATATTTACTCGCGTATTGGTATAATGGACATTTTACTCGCTATTCGATAATTCGATATTTACTCGCGTATTGGTATAATAGACATTTTACTCGCATATTCGATATTCGATATTTACTCGCGTATTGGTATAATAGACATTTTACTCGCATATTCGATATTCGATATTCGATATTTACTCGCGTATTGGTATAATGGACATTTTACTCACGGATTCGATAATTCGATATTTACTCGCGTATTGGTATAATAGACATTTTACTCGCGGATTCGTTAATTTGATATTTACTCGCGTATTGGTATAATAGACATTTTACTCTCGAATTCGATAATTCGATATTTACTCGCGTATTGGTATATAGACATTTTACTCGCGGATTCGATTTCGATATTTACTCGCTATTGGTATAATAGACATTTTACTCGCATATTCGATTTCGATATTTACTCGCGTTTTGTATAATAGACATTTACTCGCATATTCGTAATTCGATATTTACTCGCGTATAGGTATAATGACATTTTACTCGCATTCGATAATTCGATATTTACCCGTATTGGTATAATAGACATTTTACTCGCATATCGATATTTGATATTTACTCGCGTATTGGTATAATAGACTTTTACTCGCATTCGATAATTCGATATTTACTCGCGTATTGGTATAATGGACTTTTACTCACGGATTCGATAATTCGATATTTACTCGCTATTGGTATAATAGACATTTTACTCGCGGATTCGTTAATTTGATATTTACTCGCGTATTGGTATAATAGACATTTTACTCGCGAATTCGATAATTCGATATTTACTCGCGTATTGGTATAATAGACATTTTACTCGCGGATTCGATATTCGATATTTACTCGCGTATTGGTATAATAGACATTTTACTCGCATATTCGATATTTGATATTTACTCGCGTATTGGTATAATAGACATTTTACTCGCATATTCGATAATTCGATATTTACTCGCGTATAGGTATATAGACATTTTACTCGCATATTCGATAATTCGATATTTACTCGCGTATTGGTATAATAGACATTTACTCGCATATTCGTATTTGATATTTACCCGCGTATTGGTATAATAGACATTTTACTCGCATATTCGATAATTCGATATTTACTCGCATATAGGTATAATAGACATTTTACTCGCGAATTCGATAATTCGATATTTACTCGCGTATTGGTATAATAGACATTTTACTCGCGGATTCGTTAATTCGATATTTACTCACGTATTGGTATAATAGACATTCAACTCGCATATTCGATATTTACTCGCGTATTGGTATAATAGACATTTTACTCGCGGATTCGATATTCGATATTTACTCGCGTATTGGTATAATAGACATTTTACTCGCATATTCGATGTTTGATATTTACTCGCGTATTGGTATAATAGACATTTTACTCGCGGATTCGATATTTGATATTTACTCGCGTATTGGTATAATAGACATTTTACTCGCATATTCGATAATTCGATATTTCTCGCGTATTGGTAGAATAGACATTTTACTTGTGGATTCGATATTTGATATTTACTGCGTATTGGTATAATAGACATTTACTCGCATATTCGATAATTCGATATTTACTCGCGTATTGGTGTAATAACATTTACTCGTCGGATTCGATATTTGATATTTACTGCGTATTCGTATATAGACATTTTACTGCGGATTCGATAATTCATATTTACTCGCTATAGGTATAATAGACATTTACTCGCATATCGGTAATTCGATTTTACTCGCGTATTGGTATAATAGACATTTTACTCGCGGATCCGATATTCGATATTTACTCGCGTATTGGTATAATAGACATTTACTCACGGATTCGATATCGATATTTACTCGCGTATTGGTATAATAGACATTTTCTCGCGGATTCGATAATTCGTATTTTACTCGCGTATTGGTATAATAGACATTTTCCTCCATATTCGATATTCGATATTTACCGCGATTGGTATAATAGACATTTTACGTCGCATATTCGATATTCGATATTACTCACGTATTGGTATAATGGACATTTTACTCACGGATTCGATAATTCGTATTTACTCGCGTATGGGTATAATAGACATTTTACTCGCGATTCGTTAATTTGATATTTACTCGCTTATTGGTATATAGACATTTAACTCGCGAATTCGATAATCGATATTTACTCGCGTATTGGTATAATAGACATTTTACTCGCGATTCGATATCGATATTTACTCGCGTATTGGTATATAGACATTTTACTCGCATATTCGATATTTGATATTTACTCGCGTATTGGTATAATAGACATTTACTCGCATATTCGATAATCGATATTTCTCGCGTATAGGTATAATAGACATTTTACTCGCATATCGATATTCGTATTTCTCGCGTATAGGTATAATAGACATTTTACTCGCGAATTCGATTTGATATTTACTCGCGTATTGGTATATAGACATTTTACTCGCATTTTCGTATTTTCGATATTTACTCGCGTATTGGTATAATGGACATTTTACTCGCATATTCGATAATTCGATATTTACTCGTCGTATTGGTATAATGGACATTTTACTCGCATTCGATATTCGATATTACTCGCGTATTGGATAAAGACATTTTACTCGAGATTCGATAATTCGATATTACTCGCGTATTGGTATAATGGACATTTTACTCGCATATTCGATAATTCGATATTTACTCGCGTATTGGTATAAATAGACATTTTACTCGCGGATTCGATAATTCGATATTTACTCGCGTATTGGTATAATAGACATTTTATCGCGCATATTCGATATTGATATTTACTCGCGTATTGGTATAATAGACATTTACTCGCATATTCGATATTCGATATTTACTCGCGTTGGTATAATGGACATTTATCACGATCGATATTCGATATTTACTCGCGTTTGGTAATATAGACTTTTACTCGCGATTCGTAATTTGATTTACTCGCGTATTGGTATAATAACATTTTACTCGCGAATTCGATAATTCGATATTTACTCGCGTATTGGTATAATAGACATTTTACTCGCGGATTCGATATTCGATATTTACTCGCGTATTGGTATAATAGACATTTTACTCGCATATTCGATATTTGATATTTACTCGCGTATTGGTATAATAGACATTTTACTCGCATATTCGATAATTCGATATTTACTCGCGTATAGGTATAATAGACATTTTACTCGCATATTCGATAATTCGATATTTACTCGCGTATAGGTATAATAGACATTTCACTCGCGAATTCGATATTTGATATTTACTCGCGTATTGGTATAATAGACATTTTACTCGCATATTCGATATTTGATATTTACTCGCGTATTGTATAATGACATTTTTACTCGTCATATTCGATAATTCGATATTACTCGCATATGGTATAATAGACATTTACTCGCGAATTCGATAATCGATATTTACCGCGTATTGGTATAATAGACATTTTACTCGCGATTCGTTATTCGATATTTACTCACGTATTGGTATAATAGACATTCTACTCGCATATTCGATATTTACTCGCGTATTGGTATAATAGACATTTTACTCGCGGATTCGATATTCAATATTTACTCGCGTATTGGTATAATAGACATTTTACTCGCATATTCAATAATTCGATATTTACTCGCGTATTGGTATAATAGACATTTTACTCGCATATTCGATGTTTGATATTACTCGCGTATTGGTATATAGACATTTTACTCGCGATTCGATATTGATATTTACTCGCGTATTGGTATAATAGACATTTTACTCGCATATTCGATAATTCGATATTTACTCGCGTATTGGTAGAATAGACATTTTACTCGTGGATTCGATATTTGATATTTACTTGCGTATTGGTATAATAGACATTTTACTCGCATATTCGATAATTCGATATTTACTCGCGTATTGGTGTAATAGACATTTTACTCGCGGATTCGATATTTGATATTTACTCGCGTATTCGTATAATAGACATTTTACTTGCGGATTCGATAATTCAATATTTACTCGCTGATAGGTATAATAGACATTTTACTCGCATATTCGGTAATTCGATATTTACTCGCGTATTGGTATAATAGACATTTTACTCGCGGATTCGTTAATTCGATATTTACTTGCGTATTGGTATAATAGACATTTTACTCGCGGATTCGATATTCGATATTTACTCGCGTATTGGTATAATAGACATTTTACTCACGGATTCGATATTTACTCGCGTATTGGTATAATAGACATTTTACTCGCCGATTCGATAATTCGATATTTACTCGCGTATTGGTATAATAGACATTTTACTCGCATATTCGATATTCGATATTTACTCGCGTATTGGTATAATAGACATTTTACTCGCATATTCGATATTCGATATTTACTCGCGTATTGGTATAATGGACATTTTACTCACGGATTCGATAATTCGATATTTACTCGCGTATTGGTATAATAGACATTTTACTCGCGGATTCGTTAATTTGATATTTACTCGCGTATTGGTATAATAGACATTTTACTCGCGAATTCGATAATTCGATATTTACTCGCGTATTGGTATAATAGACATTTTACTCGCGGATTCGATAATTCGATATTTACTCGCGTATTGGTATATAGACATTTTACTCGCATATTCGTTAATTTGATAGTTACTCGCGTATTGGTATAATAGACATTTTACTCGCATATTCGATATTGATATTTACTCGCGTATTGGTATAATAACATTTTACCGCGATATCGACAATTCGATATTACTCGCGTATAGGTATAATAGACATTTTACTCGCATATTCGATAATTCGATATTTACTCGCGTATAGGTATAATAGACATTTTACTCGCAAATTCGATATTTGATATTTACTCGCGTATTGGTATAATAGACATTTTACTCGCATATTCGATATTTGATATTTACTCGCGTATTGGTATAATAGACATTTTACTCGCATATTCGATAATTCGATATTTACTCGCGTATAGGTATAATAGACATTTTACTCGCGAATTCGATAATTGATATTTACCGCGTATTGGTATAATAGACATTTACTCGCGATTCGTTAATTCGATATTTACTCAGTATGGTATAATAGACATTTACTCGCATATTCGATATTTACCTCGCGTATTGGTATAATAGACATTTTACTCGCGGATTCGATTTCGATATTTACTCGCGTATTGGTATAATAGACATTTTTACTCGCATATTCATATTCGATATTTACTCGCGTATTGGTAATAAGACATTTTACTCGCATATTCGATGTTTGATATTTACTCGCGTATTGGTATAATAGACATTTTACTCGCGGATTCGATATTTGATATTTACTCGCGTATTGGTATAATAGACATTTTACTCGCATATTTTTGTGTTGGTTTTATGGCGATATTCGATATTTACTCGCGTATTGGTATATAGACATTTTACTCGTGATTCGATATTTGATATTTACTTGCGTATTGTATAATAGACATTTTTACTCGCATATTCGTATAATTCGATATTTACTCGCGTATTGGTATAATAGACATTTTACTCGCAATCGATAATTCGATATTTACTCGCGTATTGGTAGAATAGACATTTTACTCGTGGATTCGATATTCATATTACTCGCGTATAGGTATAATAGACATTTACTCGCGGATTCGTTAATTCGATATTACTTGCGTATTGGTATAATAGACATTTTACTCGCGGATTCGATATTCGATATTTACTCGCGTATTGGTATAATAGACATTTTACTCACGGATTCGATATTCGATATTTACTCGCGTATTGGTATAATGACATTTTACTCGCGGATTCGATATTACTTGCGGATAGGTATAATAGACATTTTACTCGCGGATTCGATAATTCGATATTTACTCGCGTATTGTATAATAGACATTTTACTCGCATATTCGATAATTCGATATTTAATTGCGTTTTGGTATATAGACATTTTACTCGCATATTCGATGTTTGATATTACTCGCGTATTGTATAATAGATATTTTACTCGCGGATTCGTTAATTCGATATTTACTTGCGTATTGGTATAATAGACATTTTACTCGAGGATTCGATATTTGATATTTACTCGCGTATTGGTATAATAGACATTTTACTCGCATATTCGATAATTCGATATTTACTCGCGTATTGGTATGATAGACATTTTACTCGCGGATTCGATGTTTGATATTTACTCGCGTATTGGTATGATAGACATTTACTGCATATTCGATATTCGATATTTACTTGCGTATTGGTATAATAGACATTTTACTCGCATATTCGATAATTCGATATTTACTCGCGTATTGGTATATAGACATTTACTCGCGGATCGATATTTGATATTTACTCGCTATTGGTATAATAGACATTTTACTCGCGGATTCGTTAATTCGATATTTACTTGCGTATTGGTATAATAGACATTTTACTCGCGGATTCTAGTTTGATATTTACTCGCGTATGGTATAATAGAATTTACTTGCGGATTCGATAATTCGATATTACTCGCGTATTGGTATAATAGACATTTTACTCGCATATTCGATAATTCGATATTTACTCGCGTATTGGTATAATAGACATTTTACTCGCGGAGTCGTTAATTCGATATTACTTGCGTATTGTATAATAGACATTTTACTTGCGGATTCGATATTCGATATTTACTCGCGTATTGGTATAATAGACATTTTACTCGCGGATTCGATATTTACTCGCGTATGGTATGATAGACATTTTACTCGCGGATTCCATAATTCGGGCAGTGTATGTGGTTATGACCATGTGTACCGGCAAATACCAATGTAATTGCCTGTTCACATGTGATCGTTACGTGTATGGGCTCTTAAGCTCTGTTAATTTACCACACTATCCTAGTTTCTCAATTGATATATAATCCCTAAGCCAGACATTTCCCTGCAATCTCAGTTTGGAACTTTTACCTGTTCCACTTCACTTTGCAGTATTCCCCTGGAAATTCCGAAGGAGCTTGAGCTGCAAGACATTCACTGTAGGATCCCAGGCGGTCAATGTTCCCATTTATTACATCACTTTCTGTTTTCCCACCGCGTCATACACTGTAACAGAAAAACACAGGGTTGGGATAAAAGTAATGTGTCTAATGGCAAATACATATGCAGAACTAGTATTCACACATTGCTACGGGGCTTTGTCAGTTAGTTTGCTCATTTTGACTGAACTACGCACGCAGGAATTCCAAACTCTCCAGCAGCTGTGGGAGTCTCCCGGATTCTTAAATTCCTTTAAATTCCCGGATTCTTAAATTCCTTTAAATTCCCAGATTCTTAAATTCCTTTAAATTCCCGGATTCTTAAATACTTTAAATTCTGGATCTTAAATTCCTTTAAATTTCCAGATTCTTAAATTCCTTAAAGAGCACGTACACTGTAATAACAAGTTTTCATATCTGGTAGTTGTGCCTTTAAATATAAAGAGGTGGTGAAAAAAAATCCTCTGACTAACATAAGCTGAAACCTTTAGGGCTAGGCCACACTAGCACGTTTTTCACTTGTTTTCACTCTCAATTGTGCCCGTTCGCGTTTTGGTAACGTATTTGGAATCGCGCACACAATTGCATGTGACAATGCTCGCGATTGTGGCGCGATTCGGTGCTTTTTGTGCGGCCTCGGCCTTACATTGATATTGTATATTTACAATAAAAGTTCTTATCGTTAAAAATGGTGCTAATTTTGCCCAACCCATCAGATATTATTTAACATTTGAAAGCTAACATCTGATTGGTTGGGGCAACATTAGCACCATTTGTAACAATAAGAACTTTAGTACACAACTGTTCTGATTTAATTCTCTCCAGTAAAGTGATAAGTGTGTCTACCCTCCTTCCCCTCCTCAGGGCCGCCTCCCTAATGAGGCAAGATGAAGCACATTACAGAGCAGCACCCTGTAGGGAGGCAGCAGTTTAATGCCAGAAATAAAAAAGAAATTCTGGCATTATGTGCATGGGGCACATGATTTTTCCATGTGCTTGGGGCCCAGATGTCAGGGCCCAGAAATGCCGTTTTTAAAAAAACCCACATTTTCGGGAAGTATTGTCACTTTAAATAGCAGGGAAGCCGTGACTTACATTGCCACAACAGAATGCAGCTACAACCCTCCCCCTCTGACTGGCCATTCATTGATCAAAATCAATGTTTGTCAGCCCTGCAGATGAAAAATCAATGTTGGCATCATTTTCCAGTAATTGTGGGCATTTTTTACTAGCCATGTGTATAAAGCCCCTCCCACTTCTAGACAACCCACACCCCATTCTGGACAAAGCATCACCCACTTTCAATTATAAAACCACACCCCTTCCGGTGGCACTGCGAGGGGGGGCAGCATTTGGATTTTCTTTTTCAGGTGCCCAAAAGTCTAGAGACGGCCCTGCCCCTCCTTACAATGCGTCCCTGTTTCAGTGCTCCTGGAAAGTGCTCTCCTGGGATTATGAAAGGTGCATGGATGACTGGTAAACTGTACAGGGGATCACAGGGGCACATACTGTATTACAATCTACACAATAATATTAACAAAGACTGTCCACATAACCCCCATGAACACTAATCCTACTCCACATCCTATATCTAAATTTATGGTAATGGCGTTGTATACATTAAAGGAGCAATAAACTTCTTAAAATGTTTTTCTTTTTCTTTTTTAATATCTCTATAGTTCGCTAGGAGGTAGGGACACTTGCTTCCATCTTCCATACTATTTCACAAGCTGAGATATCAGCAGCAGATGCAAAATCCTTCAGCTTCCACTCTGTCCACTCTGGCTCCCCCTAGACAGCTTTGTGCACCCATACCTCCGCCTCGTGAATCGGGGGGGGGGGGGGGGTGTCTCGGAGATGAGACCAGGAAGGACATATTCAGGGTTATTCAATAAAAGTTCTTATTCTTAAAAATGGTGCTAATTTTGCCCAACCAATCAGATGTTCTTTCAACGTTAAATAAGATCTGATTGGCTGGGGCAAAATTAGCACCATTTTAATCGATAAGAACATTTTTTGGAATAACCTTGATTGTGTTCAATAAAAATGTTTGGTTGTTGTGCAACTGTGACAGTTCAATAATAAAAACACAAGTTAAATAACTGAGGTTCCATCTATCAGTACAAGCAACCAAGTGCTTTTATAATAATTATAACCAAAGGCACAGACAACAATGACATTAATAAACACTGTTCACATGGAATGCTCAGTAATACAAATAACTATGTCCAGTAATAATATTTAAAGACTGTACACATACCCACATTAGAGATGGGATCCGGTCCAACACAAACCCGGATCCGACACGAAACTCCTCAGTTCCAAAATCTGAATGATCTATCTAAATCCGGACGGATTGTCTGGATTTCGGGACTTCGGAACAAATGTTCGATAATTTTCGAATGTATGGAGCTATTTTCTATAATTTTGAAATAGCATCAAACGTTTGGAAATGTTTGAAAATACGACCGGAAAACTCGAAAATGGTCTCTGATCGTATTTTCGGGAATTTTCGAACGTTCGGGGCTATTTTCCAAAATTATCAAAAATAGCTCCGTACATTCGAAAATTATCGAAAATTCGTTCCTGTTTTGGATTTGTTGGGATTTTCCGATATCCATGAATCCGAAAAACTGAACGAAACTAGTGATTTCGGCCATCTCTGACCCACATACATAGCCTATGCCACCTCACACAAGCCGAAATGTCCCATACAAAAAATATCTTTCGTAATGATGTAATTAATGTCCCATATGTTACAGAGGCTGCACAAGTACACTTGTTAGGATTTCTGTTGTTTCTGTCTCTCCCTGCTGGTGACACTGGACTCTTGAACCCTTCCTGCATTTTCTTTACACACCAACGAGGTCTCTTTCATCATCATCCTACTGTAGACTGCCGGCTGGCTACTTAACCTCTGCCAGAACCTTATTTGTACCTGGCTCCCCAGTCTGGTTGTCTTATTCTTGATCCTGATCCTGCTCCCTAGTATGCACTTCTGTTTCCTGATCCTGCATTAGTCCCGCGCTCTGATTCCAGCCCCTAGCCCTACCATTTCTTTGGTTATCCTTATTCCCATCTATCTTGTCTTTCCGATTCTGTCTGTATATATTTTGTGTTTTAACTTGCTGGGCTTGGGTTTAGTGCTGTTGTCACATTTCATTTTTTTGGCTGTAAATAAACTTTATTTTATTTCACTATTGAAGTCTCACTGCAATATCAGTTTTTATTTTGTTCCGGCTGGTCGCATTCAGGAGCAATAAAGTCACGTGTTGTGCAACTATAACAGTATGCTAATTCAGTAATCACAAGCCAAATAATTATCTCCAGTTATCAGGGGTGTTCCTAGGGTTTTGACACCTGAAACAACTTTTAAATGATGCCCATCAGCAGATGAGGGTGTGCACATGAAGTGTGGGTATGGCTTTATCAGGGAACATGGGTGTGGCTTGTGGAGGTGGGTGTGGTGTGTCTAACCACTGACTGGGGGACTTGAGGGCTGACAACACTAATTGATTGACTGGTGCTGAAATGCAGTATGGCAGGAAGGAGGATATTTTTTTAAACTGATGCCTTTTAGTCTTTCACAGGCATGCCCTGAGCAAATGTTTCAGTTTGCTTCATGATAGGGCACCCTGCCAGTAATACACTTTATAAAGACTGTACACATACCCACATAAAATCCCCCATTACAAGCCAAATGTCTCTACCCCAATGTAAATAAAAAATGTTTGGTGTTGTGAACCTATAAGAGGATACCAATTCAGTAATAGCGTTCACACTAATGCAACGGTTTTTTTGTTAAATTTGAAAAAAAAAAAAAAAAAAAAACCAAAAAACCCAGAAACTTTAAAATCCCCCTACTGATACATTACTAAATAACATATCTGTATGGGCAATTAACCCTATACTGCAGGCTGTAATAATAGATACGTAGACTGTATATGATGCTTGACTGAATTTTAATTAGAAATACTTTATTGCAATAAAATAAAGATAATTGTGTGAGCACTATTGCAACTATAAGATTTTGTTATATCACATTATTAGTGGATGAAAGTTACCCCAGACAAGCAGATACAATAACTGGTAGAAAAGAAACACAAACCATCATTGTAAATTTTTTCTACCCAATACAATACCAAGTTTCATGTTAACCAAACCACATAACCAGCAATATACACTATATAATAACCAGAATATTGTTAGGATGACTTACTTAGGATGACATAGGGCTTGGGATCCCCGGAGTTTCAGTCGGAGAGTAGTCCATTGTGTCTCTTAAACATGGAACAGACACATTTTCTGGCGTTGCAGTAACATGTAAAAACACATAGAGAAAATCAAGCAGTAAGGACACAGCCATATCTTTGGTCTGTCTGTTAATTGCCTGGATTTGGGATTTATAGAAAAACGGGGATTGGGAATATCAGATAATATTCTGACTCAATCCCAAGGCAGCAGATGAAGGGTTCTGTAGACCATCTAGCTATGTGTCTGTACCAGTATTGAACCACACAATGTGTACAGACAGACTGGAAGGGAAATGTTTATTTATTCCTCGGGCAATATCATTAACTTTGAATTTGGCTTGGAAGTCTGCATTTTGGAAGGGGATGTGTGTGCCCAGGGTTTTAAAACTCAATAATCTTGTCAATAAAAGAGGAATTTCATAAACCCTTTTACTTAATACATATAAATAATTTAGCTTGAAGAGACAAGTGACTATTCTTTCTATGTTGTTTTCTTCTTTTTATTTTTTTACTGTATCTCCTCTCAGGTTTCAGGGTCATGTAAGGAAATCAATGTGTCCCTTTGTGTATGAAATGCACCTGGGTCCGAGGTTACACTAACTATTATCTTGGGGCAATTTGAGTTGAGCCGGTACCAGCTTTTTAAAGGGTATGTCCACCCTTAAAAAAAATTTTCCACCAAAGATTCCCCCTGTCCCCCCAGCCCCAACCGCTATGTTAATATTATTAGAAAATGCCCCAAACTTTACTTACCTTCCCTCTTGCCTGCGCCGCGCTGCCAGGCCCTCTGCTTGCGAGTAAATGCAAGCAGAGGGGCGGGACTGGCAGTCGCGTCTGTGAATGGCTGAGCAGCAGCCTATCACGGACGCGGCTGCCGGGAGTTCAGTGCGGCGGAACTGAAGTCTAAAAGCCGCGTTAACCAATGCATCACTTTAAGAGTAATTTAATGGAGTTTGCGGTAGTGCACATAGAGGGGGCTGAGCAACTGCCATAACCGATAGCGTCTCTAAGAAGGAATCCTTAATGGCAGAAAATAGCTGGTGTTAAAGATTTGGAATAAGTTAACCCCATTCTCGATGTATAGAGGGCCGCTGTTGGCAGGTACATTGTCTTAATGGAGCATTACGAGAACGATAGTGGCTCTCTATACATCACCCCTACTGTGTCTCTTTGACACAAACACACATGAACAACACACATACTCAGTTACAAATGTAACTGAAGACGTTTCGCTAGTCATCCGACTGGATCTCTCAATTCAGAATGACTTGTACAAGAATCTGTGGCAATTATGTACCCTGGAAAGTCCCAATTAGCATATCACAGCCAAGTGTTAAGGGCATTATGAATGCAAGGTGTCATTGCATTGTGGCTAAGAGGTGTTATAGGAACTGCCCAGGGTAAGGTGTTAAAACACCAGCATTGTACATGGCAGACAGCTGGTGTCAAACCCCCCACATCTATTCAGGCTTGGTTTCTTTATTTTCACATAAATGGCCTCCTTGACACCTCTCTTGAACCAGTCACGTTCCTTTGCCAATATGTTAACATTACAATCTTCAAAGGTATGTCTTTTATCCTTAAGATGCAGGTACACTGCTGAGTCCTGACTCAAGGAATTGGCCCTTCTGTGCTGGGCCATACGTTGATGCAGTTGCTGTTTGGTCTCCCCCACATACAAATCAGAACACTCTTCACTGCACTGGAAAAAGGACCTAAAAAGGAAGATTATAATGTTAACTATTGGCAAAGGAACATGACTGGTTCAAGGAGGTGTCAGGAGGCCATTTATGTAAAATAAAGAAACCAAGCCTGAATAGAGGTGGGGGTTTTCGACACCACTGTCTGCCATGTACAATGCTGTTTTAACACCTTGCTCTGGCGTTCCTATAACACCTCTAGCCACTACCAATCACGGCCTTAACACTTGGCTGTGATATCTAATTGGCTGTCCAGGGTACATATTTCCACAGATTCTTGTACAAGTCATTCTGAATTGAGAGATCCAGTCGGATGACTAGTGAAACGTCTTCAAGAACTAAACTTCAAGTCTAGTTGATCTAATTGAATACAACAGATATACTATGACCTGGATGAATGAGAACCTTCACAGGTATAGGTAAAGCACAATACATGGCTTATATATTTAGAGGACACATTCAGGAAGATTCACCCAGAGCTGCACTTGCTTTGGGCAAATCTCCAGGAAGAGATTCCCCTGCGCAGCATTGAGCTGATAGCCGGCGTTACATACTTTTGGTGGACACAGCCTCTGGTAAATAGACTCGTGGCAGCTATGCAAGGGTCTCTTCCAATACTTGCAGAGCCACCTCAACTAGGGGTTTAGTCTGACAGGTCCCGACGGACCTTGTCTTCTATGCGCATGCGCGATCTATGCGCATAGAAGACAAGTCCGTCGGGACCTGTCAGACTAAGCCCGGGGGAGCGAGCGAGCAGGTAAGTTTCTTACCTTCTCTCCTGGCTCCTGTTTTGTTCTATTGAAGAGCAGAAGTTAAGGCACAGCTCCTTACCTCCCTTTCTCAATAGCACTGGATTCCCAAATCTTGAAAATACGAGTGGAGATACCCTTTAGAATTTTCTGAATTTTGGGAAATAGTCACCTTGTAATTGTGATGTCTTACCCTTCCACCCACTTCCCTTGCACAATGTATATTTCAAGAGAGTGATATGTTGTGGGTATGTCCAGGGGCCAATTAGGTATTACGTTAGGGGGAACATTTGGGGCTGTTGTTACAAGGTGGCTCTGGATGGTTGCCATGGTTACTATATAAGGGCAATATTGCCAAAAAGTGGATAAATATAGATAAAAAAATAAAACTGTCATAATAATAATGTGGTAAAAATTGATAATAAAGGAAGTGCTAAGAGCAATTGATTAAAATACATAAAAAAGGATAGAATTGGCTCATGGGTGAATTTTATAAAAAACATTCAGATCAATTGTGGCATAAAAACGATACTGGCATACAAAAGACAATAAATCTGGCGTAAAAACAATAATAACTCTGGCGTAAAAAACAATAGCATAAAAACATTACTAACTGGTATAAAACAATAATAATGGTAATAAGTAAAACTCCATAATTCAATGTTTTCCTTTCGGGATAATAGCCCACAATGTTCCCCTAATGTAATACCAACATACTCACAGATAGATGGAGGTCTCCCTACCCCTAGCAAATACGCATGTAAATTAAGCAACAAAGAAGCGAAAATATGCACTTTTATTCCAGCCGCGAGTTAAAATGGCGCTGGAACACATGGTGGACGCGAAAAGCAGAAAAAAGCTTGAAAAATTAGGAGATTAAAAGAAATAAAGAATTAATGATTTTCTTTGGAGAGTCCTTGTGATTCGGATCGCGGCAGTGTGCCGCTCTATCTGCCTTTGAATACCTGGCTAATCTCTAGAGCCGCAGCAACGGCTCGGGGCTGGATTCATCTGAGCCACCCTCTTGATGCGGTGAGTTCCCTTTTTACTACACCTTACCCGTTTGTAAGTTGTACTTTTGGATGCAATCAGTGCTATATTGAGAGAAGGGTTCGGGGCTTATGCACCTGGTGCATATTATCTTTAACTATACATAGTATCAGAGTCACTGTGTCAATCCATGTTTTTTGTTGCTTTTATACAACATTTAAAACTAACGGGTCATGTGATACTCGGGCCTGCTTTAGAGTATAGATATATCTAACAACAAATTTTTCGTTTTCATATTTAAAAAGAAAACTCGCCCTATATACAAATAGTCTTGAGAAAGCTGCATGGTTCAGCAGCGAAACGCATGACTTTAGAATCTAAAATTGGGCCCTGTGGACACAGCCGACTGTCCAAGGGGATCCCTTTTAAAGAAAAGCAACTTTTGCACTTTATGTCATATTGTGTCCTTGCACTGGGCACTTTATTTGTTCTTTTATTCTTTTAAATTCCTTTATATGAGCGCTTTCCCCTATATGATGCAAATTACAAACTTAAGATTAAAGGGAATTTCAGAGAAAGTACACATGCTTTTAAGAAAAAAGAGCAGTATTTTCCCATCCTAATGACCTTAATCTGCCCATTCAGCATTTAGTCTGTGTAAATAATTTTTTTCGAAATACTGACTTCCTGTGTCAAAGGTCTTGCCCCTGACCCAGCGCTTGGTTGATTCAGTTGCTCAGTAGAGATCTGAGCATGTTGACCCATCCAACAGCCAATCAGTAGAAATTACTGTTACAGGATAATTATTGAATCAAATGCGGAAGCTTGAAAGTAGCACATGTGTGAAGGAAGTGACTTTATTTAAAGTTCTTGATGTTTGTGTCCCCAGACCATTTCCCAGAGCCATGCACAGTAAGATGCCATTGCTATTTTAACCTTTTTTATACAAACTTTCAAACTATTTCTCCCCAAACTTTTTAGGAGGGTTAATGAATTATGCGAACCTCCATAAACAGAATCAAGGATCATGATCCTTTCCATGCGGTAAGATCTTAGGATTGGTAAGTTATTCCATATTCAAAAGGGTAGTCGTTCACAGCCGGGTAATTACAGGCCTGTAAGTTTAACTTCAGTGGTGGGAAGATCCTGGAAATTTTATAGGGAACATGTTCTAGAGTATCGGGGAGATTCAATAAAGTTTTTATCGTTAAAAATGGTGCTAACTTTGTCCAAACCATCAGATCTTATTTAACATTTGAAAGCTAACATCTGATTGGTTGGGCAAAATTAGCCCCGTTTTTAACGATAACTTTTATTGAATAACCCTGTATGTTTCAAAGCATGGATTTAGGGAGATTAGATTTGTCAACTATTGCTTGGCTTTTATGAGGAAGTAAGTAGAAATTTAGACTCTAGCATAGCAGTAGATGTAGTTTACTGGATTTTGCAAAGGCTTTTGATACAGTCCCCCATAGGCGACTAATGATAAGCTAAGGTCTGTGTGTCTGGGGAGGCACATTTGTACAAATGGCTAGAAAAATTTACTATTTCCACAGAATCAGAAACTTTCCAAATGTAGATTATCATAAAATTACGACCGCCGATTAAATGTACGACCGTGATCACAGGCTTACAATACCACGTGATAGTAAAAACGCAATGGCATTGTATCTGTAAATCTACAATTGCAGCCACAATTTGTCCTGTGGAATAAAACGTTGCTATAAATGTAGAGGACCCCCCCCAAACCTAGTTTTCGCATTATCCGTATTTGTCAAAGATGCTCCTTACCTGACCTGGTCCCTCACCGCTCCACTCCTGGCAGCCACGATCGGAAAGTAGAGAGGCTGATCAGCCCACTGATCCTTTTTGCTAGAAACAGGAGCAGGGGCGGTCCTGGGTTCGAGGCCCGGGGCAGGTAGTCCCTTCAGGGCATATTTGACAAATAAAAATAATGCGAAACCTAGGTTTTGGGGGTCCTCTACATTTACAGCTTGTTTATTTTTCACTGGACATCCCTTTAAAGGTGTGGTTTTGTAAAATAGCAATACCTCACCTTTAATAAATATGGTCTAAAGTTTTAAGTGGGGTGCCACAGGGTTCTGTGTTGGGGCCGCTTCCATTTAATCTATTTATAATGATTTGGAAGTGGGTATTGTCAGCAAGGTTTCTGTGTTTGCTGACGACACAAAACTTGTCGACCATTAAAAACTTCAGAGGATGTGCAAACGTTGCAGGGGGATCTAGATAGATGTCGCATTGGGGCTGCTAAGTGGCAGATGAGATTCAATGTGATAAATGTAAGGTGATGCATTGGACTTAAAAATCCTTGTGCTACTTAGTAACATAGTAACATAGTAATTAAGGTTGAATAAAGACATTCGTCCATCAAGTCCAACCTATTCCCTTTTTTTTTTTTTTTTTTTTTTTTTAACCCTACCTAACAGTTGATCCAGAGGAAGGCAAAAAATCCCACTAAAAAAAGGGGGAAAAAATTCCTTCCTGACTCCAAACGGCAATCGGAAAGTATCCCTGGATCAACCAGATCTAATGCATTAATACCAGTAATTCTCAATATTTTTTAGTTTTAGAAACTTATCCAGGCCTTTTTTTAAAGTTATTCAATGAACTTGCCATTACCACCTCTGCTGGAAGACATGTCCACAGTTTCACCTTTTTTTTTTTTTATTCCGATATTTACTCGCGTTTGGTTATAATAGACATTTTACTCGCGGATTCGATATTCGATATTTACTCGCGTATTGGTAAATAGACATTTTACTCGCATATTCGTGATGTTTGATATTTACTCGCGTATTGGTATAATAGACATTTTATACTCGCGGATTGATATTTGATATTTACTCGCGTTTGGTATAATAGACATTTTACTCGCATATTCGATAATTCGATATTTACTCGCGTATTGGTAGAATAGACTTTTTACTTGTGGATTCGATATTTGTATTTCTGCGTATTGGTATAATAGACATTTTACTCGCATTATTCGATAATTCGATATTTACTCGCGTATTGGTGTAATAGACATTTTCAGCGGATTCGATTATTGATATTTACCGCGTATCGTATAATAGACATTTTACTTGCGGATTCGATAATTCATATTTACTGCGTATAGGTATAAAGACATTTTACTCGCATATTCGGTAATTCGAATATTTACTCGCGTATTGGTATAATGACATTTTACTCGCTGGATTCGATATTCGGTATTTACTGCGCGTATTGGTATAATAGACATTTACTCACGGATTCGATATCGATAGTTATCGCGTATTGGTATAATAGACATTTACTCGCGGATTCGATAATTCGATATTTACTCGCGTATTGGTATATAGACATTTTTACTCGCATATTCGATATTCGTGATTTACTCGCGTATTGGTATAATAGACATTTTACGTCGCATATTCGATATCGATATTACTCACGTATTGGTTAATGGACATTTTACTCACGGATTCGATAATTCGATATTTACTCGCGTATTGGTATATAGACATTTTAAATCGCGGATTCGTTAATTTGATATTTACTCGCGTATTGGATATAGACATTTACTCGCGAATTCGATAATTCGATATTACTCGCGTATTGGTATAATAGAACATTTTACTCGCGGATTCGATATTCGATATTTACTCGCGTATTGGTAAATAGACATTTTACTCGCATTTCGATATTTGATATTTACTCGGTATTGGTATAATAGACATTTACTCGCATATTCGATAATTCGATATTTCTCGCGTATAGGTATAATAGACATTTTACTCGCATATTCGATAATTCGATATTACTCGCGTAGTTAGGTTATAGACATTTTACTCGCGAATTCGAATTTGATATTTACTCGCGTATTGGTATATAGACATTTTACTCGCATTTTCGATTTTCGATATTTACTCGCGTATTGGTATAATGGACATTTTACTCGCATATTCGATAATTCGATATTTACTCGCGTATTGGTATAATGACATTTTACTCGCAATTCGATATTCGATATTTACTCGCGTATTGGTATAATAGACATTTTACTCGAGATTCGATAATTCGATATTTACTCGCGTATTGGTATAAGGAACATTTTACTCGCATATTCGATAATTCGATATTTACTCGCGTATTGGTATAATAGACATTACTCGCGGATCGATATTCGATATTTACTCGCGTATTGGTATAATGACATTTTACTCGCATATTCGATATATTCGATTTTTACTCGCGTATTGGTATAATAGACATTTACTCGCATATTGATATTCGATATTACTCGCGTATTGGTATAATGACATTTATCACGGATTCGATATTCGATATTTACTCGCGTATTTTGTATATAGAATTTACTCGCGGATTCGTAATTTGATATTACTCGCGTAGTGTTATAATAGAAATTTTACTCGCGAATTCGATAATTCGATATTTACTGCGTATTGGTATAATAGACATTTTACTCGCGGATTCGATATTCGATATTTACTCGCGTATTGGTATAATAGACATTTTACTCGCATATTCGATATTTGATATTACTCGCGTATTGGTATAAGACATTTTACTCGCATATTCGATAATTCGATATTTACTCGCGTATAGGTATAATAGACATTTTACTCGCATATTCGATAATTCGATATTTACTCGCGTATGGTATAAAGACATTCACTCGCGAATTCGATATTGATATTACTCCGCGTATTGGTATAATAGACATTTTACTCGCATATTCGATATTTGATATTTACTCGCGTATTGGTATAATAGACATTTTACTCGCATATCGATTAATTCGATATTTACTCGCATATAGGTATAATAGACATTTTACGCGAATTCGATATCGATATTTACTCGCGTATGGTATAATAGACATTTTACTCGCGGATTCGTTATTCGATATTACTCCGTATTGTTATAAAGACATTCAACTCGATATCGATATTACTGCATTGGTAATAGACATTTACTCGCGGATCGAATTCAATATTTACTCGCGTATTGGTAAATAGACATTTTACTCGCTATTCTATAATTCGATTACTCGCGTATTGGTATAATAGACATTTTACTCGCATATTCGATTTGATATTTACTCGCGTATTGGTATAATAGACATTTTACTCGCGATTCGAATTTGATATTTACTCGCGTATTGGTATAATAGACATTTTACTCGCATATTCGATAATTCGATATTTACTCGCGTATGGTAGAATATACATTTTACTCGTGGATTCGATATTTGATATGTACTTGCGTATTGGTATAATGACATTTTACTCGCATATTCGATTAATCGATATTTACTCGCGTATTGGTGTTAATAGACATTTTACTCGCGGATTCGATATTTGATATTTACTCGGTATTCGTATAATAGACATTTTACTTGCGAATTCGTATATATTTACTCGCGTTGGTATAATAGACATTTACTGCATATTCGGTTAATTCGATATTACTCGCGTAGTGTATAATAGACATTTACTCGCGGATTCGTTAATTCGATATTTACTTGCGTATTGGTATAATAGACATTTTACTCGCGGATTCGATATTCGATATTTACTCGCGTATTGGTATAATAGACATTTTACTCACGGATTCGATATTTACTCGCGTATTGGTATAATAGACTTTACTCGCCGATTCGATAATTCGATATTTACTCGCGTATTGGTATAATAGACATTTTACTCGCATATTCGATATTGATATTACTCGCGTATTGGTATAATAGACATTTACTCGCTATTCGATATTCGATATTACTGCGTATTGGTATAATGGACATTACTCACGATTCGATAATTCGATATTTACTCGCGTATTGGTATAATAGACATTTTACTCGCGGATTCGTTAATTGATATTTACTCGCGTTGGTATAATAGACATTTTACCGCGAATTCGATAATTCGATATTTACTCGGTATTGGTATAATAGACATTTACTCGCGGATTCGATAATTCGATATTTACTCGCGTATTGGTATAATAGACATTTTACTCGCATATTCGATAATCGATATTTACTCGCGTATTGTATGTATAATAGACATTTTACTCGCATATTCGATATTGATATTTACTCGCGTATTGGTATAATAGACATTTATCGCATATTCGACAATTCGATATTTACTCGGTATAGGTTTAAATAGAAATTTTACTCGCATATTCGATAATTCGATATTTACTCGAGGTATAGGTATAATAGACATTTTACTCGCAAATTCGATATATTGATTTACTCGCGTATTGGTATAATAGACATTTACTGATATTCGATATTGATATTACTCGCGTATTGGTATAATAGACATTTACTCGCATATTCGATATTCGATATTACTCGGTATAGGTATAATAGACATTTTACTCGCGATTCGATATTCGATATTTACTCGCGTATTGGTATAATAGACATTTTACTCGCGGATTCGTTAATTCGATATTTACTCACGTATGGTATAATAGACATTTACTCGCATATTCGATATTTACTGCGTATTGGTATAATAGACATTTTACTCGCGGATTCGATATTCGATATTTACTCGCGTATTGGGTATAATAGACATTTTAATCGCATATTAATATTCGATATTTACTCGCGTATTGGTATAATAGACACTTTTACTCGCATATTCGATGTTGATATTTACTCGCGTATTGGTATAATAGACATTTTATCGCGGATTCGATATTGATATTACTGCGTATTGGTATAATAGACATTTTACTCGATATTCGATATTCGATATTTACTCGCGTTTTGTATAGAATAGACATTTTACTCGTGGATTCGATATTTGATATACTTGCGTTATGGTATAATAAGACATTTTTTTACTCGCATATTCGATAATTCGATATTACTCGCGTTTGGTATAATAGACATTTACTCGCATATCGATAATTCGATATTTACTCGCGTATTGGTAGATAGACATTTTACTCGTGGATTCGATATTCAATATTACTCGCGTATAGGTTTTAATAGACATTTACTCGCGGATTCGTTATTCGATATTACTTGCGTATTGGTATAATAGACATTTTACTCGCGGATTCGATATTCATATTTACTCGCGTATTGGTTTAATAGACATTTACTTACGGATTCGATATTCGATATTTACTCGCGTATTGGTATAAAGACATTTATCCGGATTCAGGATTCGATATTTACTGCGGATAGGTATAATAGACATTTTACTCGCGGATTCGATAATTCGATATTTATCGCCGTATGGTATAATAGACATTTTACTCGCATATTCGATAATCGATATTTAATTGCGTTTTGGTTTAATAGACATTTTACTGCATATTCGATGTTTGATTTACCGCGTATTGGTATAATAGATATTTTCGCGGATTGTTAATTCGATATTACTTGCGTATTGGTATAATAGACATTTTACTCGAGGATTCGAATTTGATATTTACTCGCGTATTGGTATAATAGACTTTACTCGCTATCGATAATTCGAATTTACTCGCGTATTGGTATGATAGACATTTTACTCGCGGTTCGATGTTTGATATTTACTCGCGTATTGGTATGATAGACATTTTACTGCATATTGATATTCGATATTTACTGCGTATTGGTATAAAGACATTTATCGCATATTGATAATTCGATTTTACTCGCGTATTGGTATAATAGACATTTACTCGCGGATTCGATATTTGATATTTACCTGCGTATTGGTATAATAGACATTTTACTCGCGGATTCGTTAATTCGTATTTACTTGCGTATTGGTTATATAGACATTTTACGCGGATTCGATATTGATATTTCTCGCGTATGGTATAATGACATTTACTTGCGGATTCGATTAATTCGATATTTACTCGCGTATTGGTATAATAGACATTTTTACTCGCATATTCGATAATTCGATATTTACTCGCGTATTGGTATAATAGACATTTTACTCGCGGAGAGTCGTTAATTCGAATTTAATTGCGTATTGGTATAATAGACATTTTACTTGCGGATTCGATATTCGATATTTACTCGCGTATTGGTATAATAGACATTTTACTCGCGGATTCGATATTACTCGCGTATAGGTATGATAGACATTTTTACTCGGGATTCCATAATTCGGGCAGTGTATGTGGTTATGACCGCATGTGTACCGGCAAATACCAATGTAATTGCTGTTACATGTGATGTTACGTGTTATGGCTGCTTAAAGCTCTGTTAATTTTACCACACTATCCTAGTTTTCAATTGATATATAAATCCCTATAAGCCAGACATTTCCCTGCAATTCAGTTTGGAACTTTTACCTGTTCCATTCACTTTGCAGTATTCCCATGGAAATTCCAGAAGGAGCTTGAGCTGCAAGACATTCACTGTAGGATCCCAGGCGGTCAATGTTCCATTTATTACATCACTTTCTGTTTTTTCCCACCGCGTCATTACACTGTAACAGAAAAACACAGGGTTGGGATAAAAGTAATGTGTCTAATGGCAAATACATATGCAGAACTAGTATTCAACATGCTACGGGGCTTTGTCAGTTAGTTTGGCTCATTTTGACTGAACTACGCACGCAGGAATTCCAAAACCCAGCAGCGTGGGAGTCTCCCGGATTTAAATTCCTTAAATTCCCGATCTTAAATCTTTAAATTCCAGATTCTTAAATTCCTTTAAATTCCCGATTCTTAACTTCTCTTTACTTTAAATTCCTGGATTCTTAAATTCCTTTAAATTTCCAGATTCTTTAAATTCCTTAAAGAGCAAGTACACTGTAAATAACAAGTTTTCATACTGGTAGTTGTGCCTTTAATATAAAGAGGTGGTGAGAAAAAAAATCCTTGACTAACATAAGTGAAAATTAGGGCTAGGCCACACTAGCAGTTTTTCACTTGTTTTTTCACTCTCAATTGTGCCCGTTCGCGTTTGGTAACGTATTTGGAATCGCGCACACAATTGCATGGACAATGCTCGCGATTGTGGGCGGGATTCGGTGCTTTTTGTGCGGCCTCGGCCTTACATTGATATTGTATATTACATAAAAGTTCTTATCGTTAAAAATGGTGCTAATTTTGCCCCAACCATCAGATATTATTAACATTTGAAAGCTAACATCTGATTGGTTGGGGCAACATTAGCACCATTTGTAACAATAGAACTAGTAAACAACGTTCTGATTTAATTTCTCTCCAGTAAAGTGATAAGTGTGTCTACCTCCTCCTTCCTCCTCAGGGCCGCCTCCCAATGAGGCAAGATGAAGCACATTACAGAGCAGCACCCTGTAGGGAGGCAGCAGTTTTAATGCCAGAAATAAAAAAAGAAATTCTGGCATTAGTTGCATGGGGCACATGATTTTTCCATGTGCTTGGGGCCCAGATGTCAGGGCCCAGAAATGCCGTTTTGTAAAAAAACCCACATTTTCGGGAAGTATTGTCACTTTAAATAGCGGGGAAGCCGTGACTTACATGCACACAGACAATGCAGCTACAACCCTCCCCCTCTGACTGGCCATTCATTTGATCAAAATCAATGTTTGTCAGCCCTGCAGATGAAAAATCAATGTTGGCATCATTTCCAGTAATTGTGGGCATTTTTTACTAGCCATGTGTATAAAGCCCCTCCCACTTCTAGACAACCCACACCCAATTGGACAAAGCATCACCACTTTCAATTATAAAACCACACCCCTTCCGGTGGCACTGCGGAGGGGGGCAGCATTTGGATTTTCTTTTTCAGGTGCCCAAAAGTCTAGAGACGGCCTGCCTCCTTACAATGCGTCCTGTTTCAGTGCTCCTGGAAAGTGCTCTCCTGGGATTATGAAAGGTGCCTGGATGACTGGTTAAACTGTAAAGGGGATCAAGGGGCACATATGTATATTACAATCTACACAATAATATTAACAAAGACTGTCCACATAACCCCATGAACACTAATCCATACTCCCCCTCCATATCTAAATTTATGGTAATGGCGTTGTATACATTAAAGGAGCAATAAAATTCCTTAAAATGTTTTTCTTTTTTTTTTAATATCTCTATAGTTCGCTAGGAGGTAGGGACACTTGCTTCCATCTTCCATACTATTTCACAAGCTGAGATATCAGCAGCAGATGCAAAATCCTTCAGCTTTCCACTCTGTCCACTCTGGCTCCCCCTAGACAGCTTTGTGCAACCATACCTCCCTCGTGGAATCGGGGGGGGGGGGGGGGGGGTGTCGGAGATGAGACCAGGAAGGACAAATTCAAGGTTATTCAATAAAAGTTCTTATTCTTAAAAATGGTGCCAATTTTGCCCAACCAATCAGTGTTAGCTTCATCAAACGTTAAATAAGATCTGATTGGCTGGGGCAAAATTAGCACCATTTAATCGATAAGAACATTTTGTGAATAACCTTGATTGTGTTCAATAAAAATGTTTGGTGTTGTGCAACTGTGACAGTTCAATAATAAAAACACAAGTTTAAAAACTGAGGTTCCATCTATCGTACAAGCAACCAAGGCTTTATAATAATATAACCAAAGGCACAGACAAACAATGACATTAATAAACACTGTTCACATGGATGCTCAGTAATACAAATAACATGTCCAGTAATAATATTTATAAAGACTGTACACATACCCACATAGAGATGGGATCCGGGTCCAAAACAAAACCGGATCCGACACGAAACTCCTCAGTTCCAAAATCGAATGATCTATCTAAATCCGGACGGATTGTCTGGATTTCGGGACTTCGGAACAAATGTTCGATAATTTTCGAATGTATGGAGCTATTTTCTATAATTTTGGAAAATAGCATCAAACGTTGGAAATGTTTGAAAATACGACCGGAAAACTCGAAAATGGTCTCTGATCGTATTTTCGGGAATTTTCGAACGTTCGGGGCTATTTTCCAAAATTATCAAAAATAGCTCCGTACATTCGAAAATTATCGAAAATTCGTTCCTGTTTTGTATTTTGTTGGATTTTCCCGATATCCATGAATCCGAAAAACTGAACGAAAACTAGTGAGTTTCGGCCATCTCTGACCACATACATAGCCCTATGCCCACCTCACACAAGCCGAAATGTCCCATACAAAAATATCTTTCGTAATGATGTAATTAAATGTCCATATGTTACAGAGGCTGCCAAAGTACACTTGTTAGGATTTCTGTTGTTTCTGTCTCTCCTGCTGGTGACACTGGACTCTTGAACCCTTCCTGCATTTTCTTTACACACCAACAGAGGTCTCTTTCATCATCATCCCTACCTGTAGACTGCGGCTGGCTACTTAACCTGCCAGAACCTTATTTGTACCTGGCTCCCCAGTCTGGTTGTCTATTCTTGATCCTGATCCTGCTCCCTAGTATGCACTTCTGTTTCCTGATCCTGCATTAGTCCCAGCTCTGATTCCAGCCCCTAGCCCTACCATTTCTTTGGTTATCCTTATTCCATCTATCGTCTTTCCGATTCTGTCTGTATATATTTTTTGTGTTTTAACTTGTGGGCTTGGGTTTAGTGTGTTGTACATTTTCATTTTTTTGGCTGTAAATAAACTTTATTTTATTTCACTATTGAAGTCTCACTGCAATATCATATTTATTTTGTTCCGGCTGGTCGGCATTCAGGAGCAATAAAGTCACGTGTTGTGCAACTATAACAGTATGCTAATTCAGTAATACACAGCCAAATAATTATCTCCAGTAATCAGGGGTGTTCCTAGGGTTTTGACACCTGAAACAACTTTTAAATGATGCCCATCAGCAGATGAGGGTGTGGCACATGAGTGTGGGTATGGCTTTATCAGGGAACATGGGGGGTGGTTGTGGAGGTGGGTGTGGTGTGCTAACCACTGACTGGGGGACTTGAGGGCTGACAAACACTAATTGATTGACTGGTGCTGAAATGCAGTATGGCAGGAAGGAGGATATTTTTTTAAACTGATGCCTTTTAAGTCTTTCACAGGCATGCCCTGAGCAAATGTTTCAGTTTGCTTCATGATAGGGGCCACCCTGCCAGTAATACACTTTATAAAGACTGTACACATACCCACATAAATATCCCCCATTACAAGCCCAAATGTCTCTACCCCCAATGTAAATAAAAAATGTTTGGTGGTGTGTAACTATAAGAGGATAACAATTCAGTTAATACTGTTCACACTAATGCAACGGTTTTATTTGTTAAATTTGAAAAGGAAAAAAAAAAACCAAAAACAGAAACTTTAAAATCCCCCTACTGATACATTACTAAATAACATATCTGTATGGGCAATTAACCCTATACTGCAGGGCTGTAATAATAGATTACGTAGACTGTATATGATGCTTGACTGAATTTTAATTAGAAATACTTTATTGCAATAAAATAAAGTAATTGTGTTGAGCAACTATTGCAACTATAAGATTTTGTTATATCACATTATTAGTGGATGAAAGTTACCCCAGACAAGCAGATACAAACTGGTAGAAAAGAAACACAAACCATCATTGTAAATTTTTCTACCCAATACAATACCAAGTTTCATGTAACCAAACCAACATAACCAGCAATATACACTATATAATAACCAGGAATATTGTTAGGATGACTTACTTAGGATGACATGGGCTTGGGATCCCCGGAGTTCAGATGGAGAGGTAGTCCATTGTGTCTCTTAAACATGGAACAGACACATTTTCTGGCGTTGCAGTAACATGTAAAACACATAGAGAAAATACAAGCAGTAAGGAAACGCCATATCTTTGGTCTGTCTGTTAATGCCTGGATTTGGGATTTATAGAAAAACGGGGATTGGGAATATCAGATAATATTCTGAACTCAATCCCAGGCAGCAGATGAAGGGTTCTGTAGACCATCTAGCTAGTGTCTGTACCAGTATTGAACCACACAATGTGTACAGACAGACTGGAAGGGAAATGTTTATTTATTCCTCCGGGCAATATCATTAACTTTGAATTTGGCTTGGAAGTCTGCATTTTGGAAGGGGATGTGTGTGCCCAGGGTTTTAAAACTCAATAATCTTGTCAATAAAAGAGGAATTTCATAAACCCTTTTACTTAATACATATAAATAATTTAGCTTGAAGAGACAAGTGACTATTCTTTCTATGTTGTTTTCTTCTTTTTATTTTTTTACTGTATCTCCTCTTCAGGTTTCAGGGTCATGAAGGAAATCAAGTGTCCTTTGTGTATGAAATGCACCTGGGTCCGAGGTTACACTAACTATTATCTTGGGGCAATTTGAGTTGACGCGGTACCAGCTTTTTAAAGGGTATGTCCACCCTTAAAAAAAATTTTCCACCAAAGATTCCCCCTGTCCCCCCAGCCCCAACCGCTATGTTAATATTATTAGAAAAGCCCCAAACTTTACTTACCTTCCCTCTTGCCTGCGCCGCGCTGCCAGGCCCTCTGCTTGCGAGTAAATGCAAGCAGAGGGGGGGACTGGCAGTCGGTCTGTGAATGGCTGAGCAGCTATCACGGACGCGGCTGCGGGAGTTCAGTGCGGCGGAACTGAAGTCTAAAAGCCGCGTTAACCAATGCATCACTTTAAGAGTAATTTAATGGAGTTTGCGGTAGTGCACATAGAGGGGGCTGAGCAACTGCCATAACCGATAGCGTCTCTAAGAAGGAATCCTTAATGGCAGAAAAATAGCTGGTGTTAAAGATTTGGAATAAGTTAACCCCATTCTCGATGTATAGAGGGCCGCTGTTGGCAGGTACATTGTCTTAATGGAGCATTACGAGAACGATAGTGGCTCTCTATACATCACCCCTACTGTGTCTCTTTGACACAAACACACATGAACAACCAACATACTCAGTTAAAAATGTAACTGAAGACGTTTCGTAGTCATCCGACTGGATCTTCAATTCAGAATGACTTGTAAAAGAATCTGTGGCAATTATGTACCCTGGAAAGTCAATTAGCATATCACAGCCAAGTGTTAAGGGCATTATGAATGCAAGGTGTCATTGCATTGTGGTAAGAGGTGTTATAGGAATGCCAGGGTAAGGTGTTAAAACACCAGCATTGTACATGGCAGACAGCTGGTGTCAAACCCCCACATCTATTCAGGCTTGGTTTCTTTATTTTCACATAAATGGCCTCCTTGACACCTTCTTGAACCAGTACGTTCCTTTGCCAATATGTTAACATTACAATCTTCAAAGGTATGTTTTATCCTTAAGATGCAGGTACACTGCTGAGTCCTGACTCAAGGAATTGGCCCTTCTGTGCTGGGCCATACGTTGATGCAGTTGCTGTTTGGTCTCCCCCACATACAAATCAGAACACTCTTCACTGCACTGGAAAAAGGACCTAAAAAAGGAAGATTATAATGTTAACATATTGGCAAAGGAACATGACTGGTTCAAGAGAGGTGTCAAGGAGGCCATTTATGTGAAAATAAAGAAACCAAGCCTGAATAGAGGTGGGGGTTTTCGACACCAACTGTCTGCCATGTACAATGCTGTTTTAACACCTTGCTCCTGGCGTTCCTATAACACCTCTTAGCCACTATCCAATCACGGCCTTAACACTTGGCTGTGATATGCTAATTGGGACTGTCCAGGGTACATAATTTCCACAGATTCTTGTACAAGTCATTCTGAATTGAGAGATCCAGTCGGATGACTAGTGAAACGTCTCAAGAACTAAACTTCAAGTCTAGTTGATCTAATTGAATACAACAGATATACTATGACCTGGATGAATGAGAACCTTACAGGTATAGGTAAAGACAATACAGGCTTTATATTTAGAGGACACATTAGGAAGATTCACCCAGAGCTGCACTTGCTTTGGGCAAATCTCCAGGAAGAGATTCCCCTGCGCAGCATTGAGCTGATAGCCGGCGTTACATACTTTTGTGGACACAGCCTCTGGTAAATAGACTGTGGCAGCTATGCAAGGGTCTCTTCCAATACTTGACAGAGCCACCTCAAACTAGGGGTTTAGTCTGACAGGTCCCGACGGACCTTGTCTTCTATGCGCATGCGCGATCTTGCGCATAGAAGACAAGGTCCGTCGGGAACCTGTCAGACTAAGCGCCGGGGGAGCGAGCGAGCAGGTAAGTTTCTTACCTTCTCTCCTGGCTCCTGTTTGTTCTATTGAAGAGCAGAAGGTAAGGCACAGCTCCTTTACCTCCCGTTCTTCAATAGCACTGGATTCCCAAATCTTGAAAATACGAGTGGAGATACCCTTTAAGAATTTTCTGAATTTTGGGAAATAGTCACCTTGTAATTGTGATGTCTTACCCTTCCACCCACTTTCCCTTGCACAATGTATATTTCAAGAGAGTGATATGTTGTGGGTATGTCCAGAGGGGCCAATTAGGTATTACGTTAGGGGGAACATTTGGGGCTGTTGTTACAAGGTGGCTCTGGATGGTTGCCATGGTTACTATATAAGGGCTAATATATGCCAAAAAGTGGATAAATATAGATAAAAAAAATAAAAACTGTCATATAATAATAATTGGTAAAAATTGATAATAAAAGGAAGTGCTAAGAGCAATTGATTTAAAAATACATAAAAAGGATAGAATTGGCTCATGGGTGAATTTTATAAAAACATTCAGATCAATTGTGGCATAAAAACGATACTGGCATACAAAAGACAATAAATCTGGCGTAAAAAACAATAATAACTCTGGCGTAAAAAACAATAGCATAAAAACATTACTAACTGGTATAAAAACAATAATAATGGTAATAAGTAAAACTCCATAATTCAATGTTTTCCTTTCGGGGATAAATAGCCCCACAATGTTCCCCTAATGTAATACCAACATCATCACAGATAGATGGGAGGTCTCCCTAGCCCCCTAGCAAAATAACGCATGTAAATTAAGCACAAAGAAGCGAAAATATGCACTTTTATTCCAGCCGCGAGTTAAAGATGGCGCTGGAACACATGGTGGGACGCGAAAAGCAGAAAAAAGCTTGAAAATTAGGAGATTAAAAGAAATAAAGAATTAATGATTTTACTTTGGAGAGTCCTTGTGATTCGGATCGCGGCAGTGTGCGCGCTCTATCTGCCTTTGAATACCTGGCTAATCTCTAGAGCCGCAGCAACGGGCTCGGGGCTGGATTCATCTGAGCCACTCTCTTGATGCGGTGAGTTCCCTTTTTACTACACCTTACCCGTTTGTAAGTGTACTTTTGGATGCAATCAGTGCTATATTGAGAGAAGGGTTCGGGGCTTATGCACCTGGTGCATATTATCTTTAACTATACATAGTATCAGAGTCACTGTGTCAATCCATGTTTTTTGTTGCTTTTATACAACATTATAACACTAACGGGTCATGTGATACTCGGGCCTGCTTTAGAGTATAGATATATCTAACACAAATTTTTCGTTTTCATATTTAAAAGAAAACTCGCCCTATATACAAAATAGTCTTGAGAAAGCTGCATGGTTCAGCAGCGAAACGCATTGACTTTAGAATCTAAAATTGGGCCCTGTGGACACAGCCGACTGTCCAAGGGGATCCCTTTTAAAAGAAAAGCAACTTTTGCACTTTTATGTCATATTGTGTCCTTGCACTGGGCACTTTATTTGTTCTTTTATTCTTTTAATATCCTTTATATGAGCGCTTTCCCCTATATGATGCAAATTACAAACTTAAGATTAAAAGGGAATTTCAGAGAAAGTACACATGCTTTTAAGAAAAAAGAGCAGTATTTTCCCATCCTAATGACCTTAATCTGCCCATTCAGCATTTAGTCTGTGTATAAATAATTTTTTTCGAAATACTGACTTCCTGTGTCAAAGGTCTTGCCCCTGACCCAGCGCTTGGGTTGATTCAGTTGCTCAGTAGAGATCTGAGCATGTTTGACCCATCCAACAGCCAATCAGTAGAAATTACTGTTACAGGATAATTATTGAATCAAATGCGGAAGCTTGAAAGTAGCACATGTGTGAAGGAAGTGACTTTATTTAAAGTTCTTGATGTTTGTGTCCCCCAGACCATTTCCCAGAGCCATGCACAGTAAGATGCCATTGCTATTTTAACCTTATTTTATACAAACTTTTCAAACTATTTCTCCCCAAACTTTTTTAGGAGGGTTAATGAATTATGCGAACCTCCCATAAACAGAATCAAGGATTCATGATCCTTTCCATGCGGTAAGGATACTTAGGATTGGTAAGTTATTCCAATATTCAAAAAGGGTAGTCGTTCACAGCCGGGTAATTACAGGCCTGTAAGTTTAACTTCAGTGGTGGGGAAGATCCTGGAAAGTTTATTAAGGGAACATGTTCTAGAGTATCGGGGAGATTCAATAAAAGTTTTTATCGTTAAAAATGGTGCTAACTTTGTCCAAACCAATCAGATCTTATTTAACATTTGAAAGCTAACATCTGATTGGTTGGGGCAAAATTAGCCCCGTTTTTAACGATAACTTTTATTGAATAACCCTGTATGTTTCAAAGCATGGATTTAGGAGGAATAGATTTTGTCAAACTAGCTTGCTTGGCTTTTATGAGGAAGTAAGTAGAAATTTAGACTCTAGCATAGCAGTAGATGTAGTTTACTTGGATTTTGCAAAGGCTTTTGATACAGTCCCCCATAGGCGACTAATGAATAAGCTAAGGTCTGTTGGTCTGGGGAGGCACATTTGTACAAATGGCTAGAAAAAATGTACTATTTCCACAGAATCAGAAACTTTCCATAATGTAGATTATCATAAAATTACGACCGCCGATTAAAATGTACGACCGTGATCACAGGCTTACAATACCACGTGATAGTAAAAAACGCAATGGCATTGTATCTGTAAATCTACAATTGCAGCCACAATTTGTCCTGTGGAATAAAACGTTAGCTATAAATGTAGAGGACCCCCCCCAAACCTAGTTTTCGCATTATCCGTATTTGTCAAAGATGCTCCTTACCTGACCTGGTCCCTCACCGCTCCACTTCCTGGCAGCCACGATCGGAAAGTAGAGAGGCTGATCAGCCCACTGATCCTGTTTTTGCTAGAAACAGGAGCAGGGGGCGGTGCCTGGGTGTCGAGGGCCCGGGGCAGGTAAGTCCCTTCAGGGGCATATTTGACAAATAAAAATAATGCGAAACCTAGGTTTTGGGGGGTCCTCTACATTTACAGCTTGTTTATTTTTCACTGGACATGCCCTTTAAAGGTGTGGTTTTGTAAAATAGCAATACCTCACCTTTAATAAATATGGTCTAAAGTTTTAAGTGGGGTGCCACAGGGTTCTGTGTTGGGGCCGCTTCCATTTAATCTATTTATTAATGATTTGGAAGTGGGTATTGTCAGCAAGGTTTCTGTGTTTGCTGACGACACAAAACTTTGTCGACCATTAAAAACTTCAGAGGATGTGCAAACGTTGCAGGGGGATCTAGATAGATTGTCGCATTGGGCTGCTAAGTGGCAGATGAGATTCAATGTTGATAAATGTAAGGTGATGCATTTTGGACTTAAAAATCCTTGTGCTACTTAGTAACATAGTAACATAGTAATTAAGGTTGAATAAAGACATTCGTCCATCAAGTCCAACCTATTCCCTTTTTTTTTTTTTTTTTTTTTTTTTACTACCTAACAGTTGATCCAGAGGAAGGCAAAAATCCCCAGCTAAAAAAAGGGGAAAAAATTCCTTCCTGACTCCAAACGGCAATCGGAAAGTATCCCTGGATCAACCAGATCTATTGCATAATACCAGTAATTCTCAATATTTTAGTTTTAGAAACTTATCCAGGCCTTTTTTAAAGTTATCAATGAACTTGCCATTACCACCTCTGCTGGAAGACAGTTCCACAGTTTCACCGTTCTCACTGTAAAGAAACCTCTCCTAACTTGAAGATGAAACTTCTTTTCTTCCAACCTTAAAGGAGTCCACGAGTCCTCTGATATGACCTATTAGTGAACAATGCACCAGGAGTTCACTGGAATGGGCCATTAATATAAGCCATTTATATACTATAAATGGCTCTGTGTTAAGTGAATCCCTGTTGGAAAGGGATCTTGGAGTTTTGGTGGATAACAAACTTACTTAAAGGTATTGTCTTGTATAAAGAGAGGTATGGATTCAGATAGATAGATAGATGGAGTGATAGACAGAGATAGATGAGTTTCTAAAAACAATGCGGGAGATGGAATATATTTCACTATCGCAACCTACGTGCACTTGTATCCGCAATGTATTAACCACTTTGCGACCGTTAATACATTGCGAAAATGCTAGCGGTAAGTTGCGACCTTTTGCTCATATTTTAAAGACACCATTGAAGAGGCGTTAATTGTCGCGCAAAAAACCAGCGCAAAAACAGGCGCAAAATTTATTGCATCCCTTTGCGCTGTGCAAAGAAAAAAAAAATTTCGACATGGTGCAGGCAGTGCTAAACCTTCGCTAACATAGGTTAGCGTGATTTTAGCGCTTATTTTCTCGTTAGCGCGGGATATTGCATCTCCCTGAATGAATACACTTGGAGTCAGGAAGGATTTTTTATCCCCTTCTTACTTTTCTTTTGCCTTTCTCTGGATCAACTATTAGGCAGGAATGTGGGTATTGCTGTAGGTTGGACTAGATTTACATATGTTTTTATTCAACCTCAAATACTAATATGTTCTAGGGCTGGTTTACAAATAGCCTATAAATGGATCAGCTTTAATTCAGCTGTAAATAAAAAATCTTGATCTTGAATCACTAACGAGATTCTCAACTATTGTGTTTCGTTACTTAAGAATTTCTTTATTAATGAATCGCATAAGCAAGTGTGATCACAGATCCATCCAGTGTATGGGCGCTTAGTCAACCTAAATGGCCTCTTGATTGATTTACCAGCCAAAGTGAGATTCTTTAGTAATAATTACATATTAAGAGGTATCTCAGATTTTAAATCTGAGCTGTAGATTCTGAGAAATCATCATTTTAATCACAGTATTTACAGGGAAAGACTTGTCACTCCAGGAGCAGAAATTACAATATGTGACCCATCCCTGACCTCTTTGCCTGCCTGCCAGTACACTTTCTGCAACATTTAAGAGAATCAGCAGAGGAAAGAAGGCAGGGGGAGGGAGGGGGAGATGTGTAAGCAGAGCAGTGTCTATGGTGAGGCTGTGCAGAACTTATAAGTGTCGCAGACACTACAAGAAGGCAGTGACTAAGGGAGGGTGGGGGGAATTAGGAGCATTAACTTAACATTAATAATTTAATGACAAAGCAAAGCACAGATAAATATGTGAGTACCACCATTTTACTTCTCTCAAATTGTAGTTTCAGATAATGTAAAGTTGTTTCAGTGAGTATAGTGACCCTTTAAACTATCACTGGGCCATACATCATAGGTTCCCACCTAATGGCACAAGTTACCATGGGGTGGATGGAGCTATGGGGAGACCTGGACAGGTTATAGCCAGAGTCAGGCAGATTAGGTGGAGCCATATGGAGTCCCTAGTGCTACATTCAGTCTGAGCCAGGTTGGACACTCCTGCTGTACACTGCATGGACAACATTGATATTGACATGTTTTTTTGTGCTTTCTATGTATTTGCATATTTTTTTTGTCTTAATGGAATAGTTGTAATGTTGGGCTGAGGAGCTTTTATTGTTCTCCCAGACTCGCCATGACTTCTCCAACATTGTATCATTGTATTTATTTTCGCTGTATTTGTTTAGATTTGGACAGATCAAAACAAAACATCAGATTGGGACAAACTGATTTTAGGTAACACCCTGTGGTGACTTATGACAGTAGTGGGAGAAAGGGAAATACACACAGACTTATCTTTATTATGTACACTAGCCTAAAATTCTGCTTTATTTCAGTAATACACATGTTAAATAATGTAACCAGATAGTGTTGTTGTTTTGTTAGTAGGGCACGCCATGGTTAGTGGTTAGAATAGCTAATATTCAGCATAACCAATTTCCGCATGGATATTTTTTAGCAAAGTTTATTATATAAATAGGGTAAAACTCCATAACAGATTTTCAGCAGCAGCAACTAACCGCCATGTAAAAAGTGTTTATTTCCAGGTTAGAAATGTCCTCAAAATGCATTTTTACCATCTTGAACTTTGGTGAATTGTTTGTTTTTTTGTCAAAAATTCATTCATTCTGCTGGGAAGGTTTGCTCTACAGATACAGATACATAGTCATACATTACATACAGTGTAATACATATTATACAAAGTCATACATATTACATACACAGCTATTACGTAATAGTACATAGGGTGATGAGTTACTTAAGGTTCGTACACACGTGCAATCGCGGGTCCCGACCCGTGACGCACGATGTGTACGACCATTCGTTTTGGGCGATAATCAGCCCGTGTGTAGGGCCTTTATCGGCCGAAACGGACGTTCAGTCGGGGATTGCCGAACGACCAACATGGCGGATCCCCGAATGACCATCCATTTCGGTCGATAAAGGCCCTACACACGGGCAGATTATCGCCCAAAATGAATGGTCATACACATCGTGCGTCGTGGGTCGGGACCCGCGATTAACGTGTGTACGAACCTTTAGAGCAATACCGTGATACAATAGGAGAGAGGACCCTGCCCAAAGAGGTTACAGTTTAATAACCTATTAGCAGATATTAATACGATAGAGAAGATTGGTGAAAATAATTCTGTGATTGTAAAGGTTTTTACTGTGATGGTGAAAATTATTTTACTAATGGAGGAGATTGCTCTGTTTTGGGGCAGGTTGTTCTTTCAGTTGATGCTAATTGTCTCCAGGTCTTCACTAGAGATGGATTGCGGATCCGAACCTGGTTCCATGGCATATTTCTGCAATCCGTGGATTATGCGGAATTCCGCTTTGCGGATTTTTACGAGCTGCGTTCGAAAATGTTAGAAAATGTCAGAAATCAAGGAATTTAAAAATTTTGGAAAAATGATAAGTAATTAAAGCTAGGTACACACACTAGCGATAAAACCCCGTCAGTATCAGGGCTTTATTGCTAGTGTGTGTATCGGTTTTCCTGAACAAGCGTGCGCCCGCCGAACGTTCCCGTCGCCCGAGCAGTCATTCTGGAAAAACCGAAAGTTTCCCTCGGCTGCAGTAGATTCTGAGGACTCTGCCGCCGCCGAGGGAAACACACAGTCTCGAGCGTTCTCCTGTAGGTAGAACGCTGTGTGTATGCAGATCTGCAAGGTCCTGTCTGTCATTTTTCAGAGATCAGGATACACACAGTCTCCAACGTTCTCCATATACACAGCATATATACAGCATATACACATCATATACATAGCATATACATAGCATATACACAGTACATATACAGCATATACACATCATATACACAGCATATACACAGCATATACGTAGCATATACACAGTACATACACAGCACATACACAGCACATACACATCATATACGCATCATATACACAGCATATACGCAGCATATACGCAGCATATACACATCATATACACAGTACATACACAGCACATACACAGCACATACACAGCACATACGCATCATATACACAGCATATACGCAGCATATACGCAGCATATACGCAGCATATACGCATTAACCATCATATACACAGCGTATACACAGCATATACACAGTACATACACAGCATAGGGAGAACGCTTGGGACAGCATGCTTGCCATGGCTGCAGCTATTTGCCCTATAGGGAGACTACCGTGGCCAAGGGAAATTTATAGTCTTTCTCGAACAACCGCTCGGCTAACAGGAACGTTTGGCGGCACGCGCGCTAGTTTGGGAAAGCAGCTACACACATTGCTGATAAAGCCCTGATACTGTTGGTATCGGGGCTTTATCGCTAGTGTGTGTACCTAGCTTTACAGAAAGAACCTGATTGGTTAGTATACCATTCATATTCTTTCTGAAAGAATCTGATTGCATACAAAATTGGTTACAATCAGATTATTTCAGAAAGAATCTGATCGTCTGTTCCCCAGACCATTTCCCAGGCCCCAGAGACATTTACAAAATTCCTTTAAAATTCCAATTTTCTAAATTTTTGGAATTTTCCAAAATTTTCTAATGCGGCTCGAAAATAGAATGCGGAAGCTCGAAAAACAGTGTGATTGTGAGGAAAGTTCTGGATATTTGTACGTGTTCCCCAGACCATTTCCCAGGTCCCAGAGCCGTTTACAGTCAGTTACATTGCTATTTTACCTTATATTTAGATGCAGATTTTTTGCTACCATTGACTTTAAAGGGTTTTTTTTGCAAATTTTCAAATTTTTTCGAAAATCTACAGGCGGAACAGATTTTAGCAGCTTTGCCCATCTCTTCTCCATTTCTGTTGGTTCTGGTCACATTTTTAGGAATTAGGTTTTATGCATAAATGTACACATTTGCCCTTTCATGTTGTGTTGCCTTTTGCTTTCTTGTATATCAACCTACAATGTTATGACTGTTATTTGCCTTTTGCAGTGAATGTCGCTCCTCTATTTATACATTTAGCCCTGTAATTAGATATTTTGGTCTCTTGAAATATTGTTAGACCTGCTATAAGACTGTACAGGGCGATGATAGTTTGTAACATCTACAAGATTCATTCTAAATACCAATCAGTTTCTGAAATGGTCTCTCAACTAGTGCAGTCAAAGCAACTGCAGCAACGAATGTCAGGAAACAATGTCCGATGAAAAGGTAGAACTGGGAAAAGAAAAGAATAGAATATAAAGAAAAAATATTACAACATTAACATTTGCAATCCATGGTCATTATCATCATATAAAAAAAACTCCTACAGCCCTAATTTTGAACAGTTTATGCTGTAACATTACCAATGTAAACCTTTAAATATCTAGCAGCTTATTTCCTGTTATTCGAGTAAACCCCAATAAAACATATTGTGCACATATTGTTTGGCACATACAATGCTGTTTTGATGCCTTACCCTGTGCAAATAATAATACTTTTAAGCTACAATCCACACCTTGCATTCAGGAAGTCCCTCACACTTAGCTGTTATCCCTCTTGCGGGCCCCTCCCACTCTGGAGGGTACACAAGGGGAGGGTACACAGGGGCCCATGATTGGGAAGGGCCAGCAAGTGGGAGGCATTAAAAAAAGCAGTGCTGTGGGCTGTGCTGTTCTCCCCACCCCCCTCCTACCCTTCAGTCATGCACTGAGCATGTGCCAACCGCAAATTAGAGGAGGAAATAGTATTTCTGACCACAGATTCAGAACCTCCCACCCCCTAACTTTCTGATCAGTGATTTCTTCATATTTTGGGCTGTGCAGCACGTAGAGAGGTGGTTGATGGCTCATTTTAAAGGTATGAACCTGGCCTTTCATTTAAAATAAACTTGTTTGGAGACCACAGTTCCCCTTTAAGACTAAATGCTGGGGAAAACAGGAAGTGCCTGGGTGGAAAAATGACAGTTAAGAAGGGGAAACTATTAAAGGGACAGTTCAGTGGAAATTATCAATATTTGTTAATTTGTTAGTTTGTGTAATGCCTTCTTAGTTATTCTACATATTCTCTACCATTTTAAAATATCAGTTGAATTTATACCCTTTGCTGTTCCCTGCTGTTGACATTAGTGAGCTGACATTTCAGGTTCTAACGGTCCTTCATCTTCCCAGGATGCACCACATCCTTGGAATGTTCCTAACAGTAATTTCTACTGATTGGCTGTTGGATGGGTCAAACATGCTCAGATCTCTACTGAGCAACTGAATCAACACAGGCACTGGGTCAAGGGCAAGACCATAACTGTCTCTTAGAGGGGTCCTGCAAACAGGAAGTCAGTATTTCGGTTGCATTTATTTATACACAGAGAAAATGCTGAATTGGCAGATTAAGGTCATTGGGATGAAAAAATACTGCTCTTTTTTCTGAAGCATATGTATTTGCACTGAACTTCCCTTTTAATGCAGGCAGAGGGTGGTCACATGACTACAAGCTGGTCACATAGCTGAAAACTGTTCAAGCAGGAAGTAATAGTGCTGAACCTTTCCAGCTGGTCACATAGCTGAAGTGTTCAAGCAGGAAGTAATAGTGCTGAACCTTTCCAGCAATAACTTCTCATGAATTTTATTTAGAGATGTGATTTAGGTTTTATTTGAAGGAATAATGGAAGGCTTTTTATATAATTCTTACTAGTTTGGAAGAATTCGAGACCACAGTTAACCTTTAAGAACTGAACTTCAAGTCCAACTGATCTAACAGAATTCCACACACATATATATATATATATAATGATCAGGAAGTGTACAGGAAGGTTGAGAGTGATCCTACCAGAAGTATTAACAAAAAGGCTGGACTATTGATTAATTTGGCCTTTGAACCAGGAATAATTGCTATGGATTTGAAACGCTATTTAACTGTTGAACACCCTGTAATACCTATGTTGTATGCCTTGCCGAAGGTTCACAAGAACCCTGTCCAGCCTCCTGGACGTGCCATATTTGCAGGGATTGGATCCCTGTTTAATCCTATGGCTGTCCTGCTGGACAGGGTTCTTGCGCCCCTGGTGCAGGGCACGCGATCGTACATTAAAGACACTATGTCATTTTTGGGTAAGCTTAGGTCCTTACATATAGAAAATTGGGAAAACATTGTATTGGTGACCCTAGACGTGGCAAGCCTATACACGTCGATCCCGCAGGAAGACAGGGTCGCGGCTTGTGAGAGGCTGTTGTATAAGCCACGTAGTGGCTTATATACCAGTGAACAAATTTAATTTTTTAAGGGCCTGTTAAAGTTTATCCTTAACAATAGTTACTTCATGTTTGATGGGGGGTTCTTCAGCCAACTACGCGGGACAGCAATGGGGTCTAATATGGCTCCGGCCTACGCAAACTCATTCATGGTTTGGCAGGAGGAGGACCTTGTCTATGTGCTTCCACTATTTAACAGATATTGTCTGGCTTGGTGGAGGTTCATAGACGATGTCTTCCTCCTGTGGAGAGGGGATGCTAGCACCCTCACTGAATTCCATGAGCAGTTAAATGGTTTACATATTAATATCAAGTATAAATTGCACTTTGACATTCATAAGATTCCATTTCTGGATGTCACTGTGTTCTTGGAAAATGGTTTTCCTACTGAGCTTTATACTAAAGATACTGACCGCAATCAGCTAGTATTATATAAGAGTTATCACCCTGCACATTTAAAAAAAATCGTTACCTGTGAGCCAATTTAAACGGGTGGAAAGGTTGGTTACTAAACCAATAAGAAGGAATGAACAATTGGATAACATGTATTCCAGATTTACAGAGCGTAAATACCCCAAAGATGTATTGGATGTGGCCTTGATGAGATCTAGGAGAGTGGGGGATCAGAGTAAGAGGAAGCCTGAGGGGGACAGGATACCCTTTGTTACACAATTTGCTCTGAGTATTGATATTGAACAGGTTACCAATATCCTGCGTAAACATTGGGGGATTTTGGGTTCAGCTTACCCCAATATTAAGGTGTTCAATAAGCCGCCATAAGTATCCTACAAAAAGGGAAAGTCGATTGGGAATGTACTCACTAGTGCGGGGTTTAGAAAGTCTAATCCCTTAACAGCTACTTTTTTGGGAACTAGAAAGTCCCCAAAGTGCCCAAAGTAATAATGTGAATAAAATTGATGGGGTTGACTCTGCCTTGATAGGACGGAGGCTCTCCACTAGAGAGTACCAGTGCAACAGTAGGTTTGTGGTATATTTGTTGTCATGTCCCTGCAACTATATGTGGGGGAGACAACTCCACCAATTAAGGGGAGGATTTCTAAATCAGATAAATCAGATATTAGATTGAAAAATGTAAAATTACCTGTACCTGCTCATTTTTGTGAACTGAAACATTCAGAAAAAGACCTCAGGTTTGCAGTGTTGGAATCTGTGCCACCACTTAAACGTGGAGGAGACAGGGTACTTTGTCTCAAACAGAGGGAAGTTTGGTGGGTCAAGCAACTAGGGACGATGTACCCTAAGAGCTTGAACAGGGATTATGATGTACATGTATACTTGTGATGATCCAGGGCAGTTTTAGGGTTGTGTAATTATTCATTTTGCAGGTGTTAGTGAGGTGAGGGGAGGGGAGGGACTTAGAAGGTGATGATGTATTTCCTGTGATTACCCTATATATATATGTGAATTGTATTGACATCTGTGTACATGTCTACCTGTTGCTGTGTGCACAGCGGGTAGGTAATAAAGGAGTTACATTGCATATTGGAGTGCTGTCGAGTTGCAATTTATATATATATATATATATATATATACCAGCTACAGATGTCACAAGGACTAGTCAAAACCAGAATTCCCAATCAAAACTGCTAAAATTCAATGTCGAAACCATTAAAAGTTTTGACCATTGAAATTTTGGGTCCAAATCTAGTAGTTCCACCCTGAAACCAAGTTCCAGACCAAACTATCGCACATCTGAGGAAATAAAGAGGAATTGGAAACAGAAAGACACTTTATTAAGTTCTTACCATGTTTATGTCCATAAAATGAATGAGGGTTTCTTGAGATCCATTGTAAATAAACATAATGACAGGATGTATAAGGTAACAAGCATAGCTGATCTTAGAGGGAAACCTCCATATGTCCCAAGAAAGGATCTTGTTTACGATACCTGAAAATAAATACCTGGAAATTTTACAACATAAATAAAATCTCGCTTTAATACAGCAATGAGTAATTTTGTATATTTCCTCCAGTTTTATTCCCTGGGGATATTACGGTAATCTGAGTGACATTTACTGGTGTGATTGTAGGTTCTAAATAGACATGGGTTACCCGGAAATGATAAACCTGGAATCAAAATGATGTAGAGAGAGTCCCAACTACAAGCCATGATGAAACATTGCCTGCAGTTGTAACACGTCTTATTTTAGAACTTTGAATGGAATCGGGAATATAGGCAGAAATAATAATAATAATACTGTGTATCACACCATACTGTTATGTTCACAATTATTGTACAGCACAGTCAAAGAATTATGGTATATTACAATGTCTACCATAAAGGACAACCGTAGTCTAATCTCTGCCCCCACCTTAGTCTGGGATCTATCCAATTGAATTAAGCATGTCTTCCCATAGGTTAGATTCTTCCCATTGAAGCTCTTAAAGTCCTGGTACTACTGTTGGTTTCAGACATTGACTATTCCCAGACTGGACAATAAGAAGGTACTAGTATATTATGCAAAGTATTACAAACCCAGGCCAGAAGTGAGGTACTAGTGATTTAAATCCTTTTCTTGGGAACAAATAATATGGGGCAGTTTTTTGGGGGCGGGGGGTTAAAAATTGCCTTTTTAAGTCTATTGATATAGAACCAAGAAAAGGATAATAAGGGTTACATATAAAGAATTGCTCCGTGTAGATTTCATAAGTGTTCAGACTTAATCTGTCACACGCTCCACAAGATTTCTTTAAATCTGCCCCACAAAAAAAGTTTTTTATCTGCCAGTCTCTTACAAATTGTGTTTTAGTACAGATATTAACTGCCACATAATGTACGTATGAAACCTTCAGAGCAGATCAATCCGGCCCCACATTATTGTTAATATCCCAATCAAGCAGCTGTGATGCTGACACTCGGGACTGAGAGCCTAAAATCCAGTGGGTGTGAAACTCCGTGCTATATGAGGAAGTTAGACTGGAAATGTGTGTAAATCTATTTACAAATGACAGGGAAAAAACAAGTAAAAAAAATAGAGGTAGGAGAAAAATATAAGGTGTGTGAAAAAAAGGGAGTATATGCCCTTTAATCGTTAAATCCCTCCCACAGCACCAGTCTGATAAAAGCTTTTACAGTTTATTCTCTCAAAAATCAAGAAGTTGTGGATAACTATTTAAAGGACAAGGTAAGGGATAGTTGTCATTTAAATCGTAAATTTTACAGGAGAAATACAAACCTCCATATTCCTCTTGACATAAAAGGATTATCCAGCCCAGTGCTGCTGCCCAAAGCATTCGGTAAAGTCCTTGATACAATGCAGCTACAATGGAGTAAGAGTCTTGGGTAGCTTCCAAAACAAAGGGCAATGCAATTACTAGGAACATGATGAGCAGTGAGCAAAACCAACCAATAAGAGCTCGAGCCTTTGGGAAACAAAGAAACAATGAACATTAGAACATATTCAGCGCTATGTATGGAGAGCCGTTATTACTCTATATTGCCCCCTTTCAGGAAATGCATCGTGCTGATAACGGCTCTCAGTGTATTGAGAATGTGGTTTACCTAAGTTTCCGTGTTAAAGAGTGATTATTGGCTCTGTACATTGATTGCGTCGGGTTGCGCGACACAGTTCTTGCGTAATGTTGCAACTACCGTTAGTTGCGTCTTAAAGTCACGTTAACCTTTGGTAGACAAATAGCCGATAACGGCTCTTGGTGCATAGCCCTGATTGTGTCTGCGTTAATGGGATATTCTTAATTTATTTAAAAATGATTATATATTAATACTTACTATATTCTATAATATTTTGGACCTAATAAAAGGAAGTTTTCTGTGAGTGGAACATGTATAAAGTCCCTTGCTCTAAAGGACCTTGATCTCAAAGACATAGAAAAAGAAGGGCACTTAATTATTTGATGGTTGTATGGTATGTGTGAAAGTTTGAAAATAAGTTTGAAAAAAAGGATTGTTCGTGCTGTGTTAAGGTCTGTTTGTGCAGGACCGTGTGTGCAGTAAGCAGATTAATCTTTCTTTCTTCCAGTTAAAGGGGTGCACTTGGCTTCTATATTCTAGCATTGCACCTGTTGTAATCGCAAACAGATTGTGATGGGGTTAATAGCTAAAAATAAATGAGTGGGACGTGTATAAAATCCCTTGCTCTAAAGGACCATGATCTCAAGGACATAAAAAAGGACATTGAAACAAGAAGGGCAATTAAATAAGGTTTGTGCGTCACTGTGCTGGTGTTGTGTATTAGAAGGGACAGTTTTGTCGGTACCATGCAATGTGCATCCTGCCACATGTATAGGAACCTGGAGCAGACGTTCCAGGGGACCTATGTCTGTGTCAGGTGTTGCCCGTTTGGAATGAAAAGTATGATGTAATAGGTATAGCAGGAACGTGGTTGAACAGTTCTCACGACTGGGCTGTAAATTTAGAAGGATATGCCTTGTTTAGGCAGGACAGAGAAAAAAGAAAAGGGGGAGGAGTATGTGTCTATGTTAAAAAAGAATTAAAACCAAATTTAAAAGGAGAGATAATTGGCGAAATGGATGTTAAAGTGGAGGCAATATGGGTGGAATTAGGCAACAGGAAAGGGGGTAATGTCATTGTTGGTGTCTGCTATAAGCCGCCAAATGCTAGCAGAGAGGAGGTGAGTCAACTTCATATGCAGTTGGCAAGGGCTGCAAGTTTGGGGAGTGTGCTCATTATGGGGGACTTTAATTACCCTGACATTGATTGGTGTAGTGGAACTGCCATCACAGAAAAAGGCGATGAGTTCCTGAATTTGCTGCAGGATAATTTTCTTTTATTAATATTATTATTATTGATTTATATAGCGCCAACATCTTCCGTGGTGCTTTACAATTACATAGTCATACATTACATACAGGGTAATACATGTTATACAAAGTCATACATATTATATACACAGGTAATACATAATATAAGTAAACAGAGTGAGGAGTTTCTTACAGCAATACCCTGATACAATAGGAGAGAGGACCCTGCCCAAAGAGCTTACAGACTAGAGGCTATGGGGGTGAGACATAAGGTGACAGAAATCGGTAGGCTGTAAATAGATTGGCAGTGGAGCGTGAAAGGCGGGTTGGACCATATTGGGTAGTAAGGGGGTAATGTATAGGCCAGGTTATATGCTTGCCTAAAGAGGTGGGTTTTAAGGCTACGTTTGAAGGTGTTAAGGGATGGTGAGTGACGGACAGATGGAGGAAGGGAGTTCCAGAGCAGAGGGGCAGCATGAGTAAAGTCCTGAATGTGGGCATGGGAAGAGGTGACCAGAGTGGATGAGAGGAGGGTATCATTTGCAGAGCGGAGGTTGCGCCTGGGACGGTATCGCTGGATCAGCTCTGAGATATATGGAGGGGCTATGTTGGATAGTGCTTTATAGGATAAGGTAAGCAGTTTGAACTGGATCCTTTGCGTGATGGGCAACCAGTGGAGGGACTTTCAGAGAGGAAAGGCATTAGAGAAGCGAGAAGGCTCTTTAGTAGGGATGGGTTGCACCTCACTGATGGCGGTGCAGCTATTTTAGGGGAGAATATGGCTAGAGGGTTGGAGGAGATTTTAAACTAGGTTTTGGGGGGGGGAGGGTATTAGCAGTCTCACTCGGATAGATAGCCCAGGAGGAAAGCAGGGTGTAGATAGGCCAGGGGTGGTTGGAAAGGGGGGTGGGGCTAGCAAAGGGCATAGGGAGGCATGTGTATTAAAGTGTATGAATAAATTATGGGATCCTAATCTAAAATGTATGTTTGCAAATGCGAGAAGCCTGGCAGACAAAATGGGTGAATTGGAAATGATGGCGTTGAATGAAAAGTATGATGTAATAGGTATAGCAGAAACGTGGTTGAACAGTTCTCACGACTGGGCTGTAAATTTAGAAGGATATGCCTTGTTTAGGCAGGACAGAGAAAAAAGAAAAGGGGGAGGAGTATGTGTCTATGTTAAAAAAGAATTAAAACCAAATTTAAAAGAAGAGATAAATGGCGAAATGGATGTTAAAGTGGAGGCAATATGGGTGGAATCAGGCAACAGGAAAGGGGGTAATGTCATTGTTGGTGTCTGCTATAAGCCGCCAAATGCTAGCAGAAAGGAAGTGAGTCAGCTTCATATGCAGTTGGCATGGGCTGCAAGTTTGGGGAGTGTGCTCATTATGGGGGACTTTAATTACCCTGACATTGATTGGTGTAGTGGAACTGCCATTACAGAAAAAGGCGATGAGTTCCTGAATTTGCTGCAGGATAATTTTCTTTTATTAATATTATTAATATTGATTTATATAGCGCCAACATCTTCCGTGGTGCTTTACAATTACATAGTCATACATTACATACAGGGTAATACATGTTATACAAAGTCATACATATTATATACACAGGTAATACATAATATAAGTAAAATGAATGAGCTGGGCAGCAGAGTTGAGAATGGATTGAAGCGGTGCCAGGCGGTTGTTTGTTAAACCACACAGGATTGTGTTGCAGTAGTCTAGCCGGGATATGATTAGGGCATGGACTAGGATTTTTGTAGCTTCATTCGAGAGGAAGGGTCGAATGCGGGAGATGTTTTTGAGTTAGAGCCGACAGGAGTTGGCAAGCGAATTGACATGAGGTTTGAAGGAAAGATCAGAATCTAGCGTTATTCCCAGGCAGCGGACATGAGGAGATATGGGTGTGTTGTTAATATTAATAGTAAGGCTAGGGAGGGGAACAGATTGTGAGGGTGGGAAAAGGACAAGTTTAGTCTTGTCCATGTTTAGTTTGAGGAAGCGGGAGGACATGAAGGCAGAGATGGCACTAAGGCAGTCAGGGACCTGGGATGTCAGTGTAGGGAGATCCGGGGCAGAGATGTAAATTTGGGTATCATCCGCATACAGATGATACTGGAGCCCAAATGAACTAATGAGTTGTCCAAGGCCATGGTTGTAGATGGAGAAAAGAAGACCGAGTACCGAGCCTTGTTTCAAGGAGTGGAGCTAGCTTCAGAGTGAAAAACACTAACAGGGAGATTCAATAAAATTTCTTATTGTTTAAAATGGTGCTAATTTTGCCCCATCCAATCAGATGTTGGCTTTCAAAGATCTGATTGGTTGGGGCTAAATTAGCACCATTTTAAACAATAAGAAATTTTATTGAATATCCCTGTAAAGGTCCTACCAGAGAGATAGGAGGATAGCCAAGAAAGTGCAGTGTCCTGGATACCTAAGGAGGCCAGGATCTGAAGAAGTAGAGGGTGATCAACAGTCTCAAAAGCAGAGGACAGATCAAGAAGAATGAGAAAAGAGTTGCGACCTTTAGATTTAGCACTAAGTAGATCATTGGTCACTTTAGTGAGGGCAGTTTCCATGGAGTGGTTAGGGCAGAAGCCTGACTGGAGGGAGTTAGCAGACAGGTGATTAACCAGGTCAGCATAGACAAGTCTTTCCAGTAGTTTGGAAGCAAATGGGAGAAGGGAGATAGGCCAGCAGCTGGAAAGAGCAGACAGGTCAAGGGAGGGTTTTGTAGGTATAGGGGATACAAAGGCATGTTTAAATATAGAGGGAAAAATACCAGTGGATAGGGACGAGTTAAAGAGAGAGGTTAGGGCTGGAATGAAGGAAGAGGAGAGTAGGGGAATAAGATGAGAGGGAATGGGGTCGAGGGGGCAGGTGCTGAAACGTGTCCTGGATAGGAGATGAAAGACCCTGTTTTGTTATAGTGGTGAAGCTCGTTAGGGGGCAAGTAAAGGGATTAACCAATGAAGGGAGGCTAGACAGTGCAGTGGTAAGGGTAGAGATGGAGGGTGTATGCAAGGAAGGGAGATTGGGCAGAGCAATGGTAGTGGTTGGAAGCTGTAGGGAGGAGCTAGGGCGCACAGGAAAACTACTTCAGATGTTTTAAATTTTCTCTGTGAAATATGAGACTATTTCATCAGCCGATAGACAGGGGGTAGGCGGAGGAGGTGGCGAATACTTTGAAGAGCTGTTTGGGGTTATGGGATTGGGAGGATAATGTTTGGCTAGGGACAAAGCACCTCTGATCCAACAAAGGGCACTTTTAAATTCAAGAAAGTCGATCTTTTTGTTACTCTTGCGCCAGCGTTGCTCGGCTATACGGGATTGCCTTTTCATCTTTTTAATCTGCTCCGTAAGCCACAGTTGTGGGTTCTTGCATCTAAGGCAACGGGTGGATAAGGGAGCAACAGAGTCAAGGGCATTGGAAACAGTGATATGGTAGTGGACAGCTGCAAGGTTAGGTTCACAGAAGGAGGGCATGGAGATAAGTTGTTGGAGAGGGATAGAGAGCGAATGAGGGTCGAGATTATTCAGGTCCCTGCATCTGTACGTTTGGTTGTTAGGGGTCACGGCCGGGACAAATGACACAAGATTAAATTTGAGAAGATGATGATCGGACAGAGGAAAGGGAGAGTTAGATACAGAGCAGAGGCGGGTGAAGACCAGATCCAGTGTGTGCCCATTACAATGGGTCTGGGCAGAGGACCATTGGGTAAGGCCAAGGGAGGAGGTAAGAGAGAGAAGTTTAGTGGCAGCAGAGATGATGGTATCGATGGGGATATTGAAATCCCCTAAGATAATTGAGGGGATGTCAGTGGATAGAAAGTGGGACAACCAAGCAGAGAAGTGGTCAAAGAAAGTGGTGGTCGGGCCGGGTGGTTGATAAATAACTGCAATCTGCAGGGGCATGGGAGAGTAAACACGGACTGAGTGGAACTCAAGAGATAGACGGTAGAGGGCTGGTAAGGGTGTGATGGGTTTGAAAGTACAGCGCTCAGAGAGAAGAATACCAACTCCCCCACCACATTTATTATCGGGCCTAGTGGTGTGGCTAAAGTGAAGGCCACCATACTCAGCAGGTGAGACAGAGTCAGAGGGTGACAGCCATGTTTTGGTAAGACCAAGAAAAGTAAAGCAGATAGAGATAAATAGGTCATGTACATGTGCAAGTTTATTACAAACAGACCGTGCATTCCACAAGGCCCCGGATATAGGAGCAGGGGGAAGGGAAAGGAGAGGTACATTAGTGATTAGTGTGTTTAGGGTACGAGTTGATGAAGGAGCGTTACGGGCAGTAGACATTAGGGTGGGGATGGGTTGATCATACAGGTGCGGTGGGGCCAGGATTAGGGGAGATATTACCAGCTGCAAGTAGAAGCAGGAGAGAGATCGAGAGGATGTGAGAGTGGGATTTAAATGGATCATGTGTTTGTCTTGTAGTGGAGGAGGCTGGGGGGTGTTTGACAATGGAAAGGATTTCATGGTGGGTAAGGAGGGGAGAGGATAAAATGGAGGGTGCGATGTAAATAGACTAACCAACAGTGGGGTGTTGCAGTGAGGTGATGAAGCTGATTAGGTAGGTAACCAGGCAGGTAAGGAGCAAGGTTAAACAGAATATGATGGGGTAATAATACAATGGGAAGGGTTCAATGATCTGATCCAAATGAGCAGAGTTCAGTATTAGGCACTTCTGGTTTAATTCTGGTGTTAATTCAGCCCTACACTTGCTGCAGAAAAAGGCTGCAGAATGTGACCAAGGTCAGAATGTGACTAGGGCCCTTACAGATATCTAACATCGTGGAGCGCATTATAGATATAAAGGTAACTGGAGGCTTAGGGAATAGTGACCATGAAATAGTGTCGTTTGGAGTATGTTATCGAAAGGAAAAGTGCGCTGGGTTAACAAAGACATTTAATTTCGGGAAGGCAAATTTCCCAGGTTAAAAGTAGCTCTTCAGAATGTCAACTGGGATAATGTATTATCAGCAGGGCTGCCTCGCTAATGATGCAGGGTGCAGCACATTGCAGAGCGGCACCCTGTAAGGAAGCGGCAGCCGGCACTGTGGGGAAGGCAGAGGATTTTTTTTTTTTACTGCCCCCGACTGCCCAACTCCCTCCCTAACTGGTGTGTGTGTGTGGGGGGGGGGTGCGGTGCGCAGCACGCTACTGGTGTGTAACCTGGCTGGAGGAAGGAATACACACAGTCTGTACTGTCTGTTACTTACTTACCGGCCGCGCACACCAGCAGGCTCCGCCTCCAGGCTCCATCCCGATACGAATCTCCAAGTTCTCCAACGTCGTTGCGTGGCGCGTGCGACAGGCTGCTAGAGGCTAAAGAAGAGCTGCTCCGCCTGCACTTGTGTGTCCCGTGAGTGATCAACAATAATATACATAAATATATAAAAATCGGAAATTGGTATTTGGAAATCCTATCCTAAGGGGCCCTGGATAGATAAATAGATAGAGTATTAGAAATAGATAGATAGATAAATAGATAGAGTATTAGAAATAGATAGATAGATAGATAGATAGATAGATAGATAGATAGATAGAGTATTAGAAATAGATAGATAGATAGATAGATAGAGTATTAGAAATAGATAGATAGATACATAGATAGATAGATAGATAGATAGATAGATAGATAGATAGATAGATAGATAGGAGTATTAGAAATAGATAGATAGATAGAGTATTAGAGATAGATAGATAGATAGATAGATAGATAGATAGGAGTATTAGAAATAGATAGATAGATAGATAGAGTATTAGAGATAAATAGATAGATGATAGATAGACAGATATATAGATAGTTAGATAGATAGATAGATAGATAGATAGATAGATAGATAGATAGATAGATGGCAGCTTATAGGCTTAAAAATCTTTTGGCCAAAACCTTTTATTCCACAGGAAGTATGGTTGATCTGGGGTGCGGAATGGGGATACTATTCTAGAGTGTGGGTCCTTCAATGTATTGTAAATAAATGGAGGAATGATATGTAAATACAATGATAATGACACAAGTTAAATCAACATGTATAAAGCCCCTCCCACCTCTGGACAAGCCACATCCCACTTCCGGACAAAGCACCACCCACTTTCAATTCTAAAACCACACCCCTTCCGGCGGCGAGGGGGGCGGCATTTGGAATTTTGTGTCAGGTGGCAAAAAGTCTAGAGATGGCCCTGATTATCAGGTAAAGGTACTGAACAGAAGTGGACTGTGTTTAAGGGGATTTTAAGCCAGTTCACATCTAAATTTATACCCTTGGGAAATAAATGTAAAAAAAAAAATACGCGCCCATGTGGCTGAATTCTGATGAGGCAAATGGAAAGGAAGAAAAAGACATTTAAAACCTTTCAGAGGGAACGCAAAGGGCTTTTAGGGATTATAAAAACTGTAACAAGTGTAAGAAAGCAATCAAACTAGCTAAAATTAATTAATAATTAATAATGAAGTTAGGATAGCTGAACAAAGCATCACTAAGCCTAAATAGTAAGAAGATGAGGACTGAGAATGTGGCACCATTAATTAATGGGGATAAGTTAGTTACGGAGGATGGCGATAAAGCAAATGTCTTGAATATTTTTTTCCTCTCTCTGTATACCCTATAGAAGATCAAGTACAGATATCATAGATATAGTAGCAATAATGGATAAAAGATTCAAGTGCACTTTGGTTAACCGAGGATTATGGTACAGAAACAACTCCTGGACTGGATAAAATACATCCTCGGGTACTTAGGGACCTAAGTTCAGTTTTATCTAGGTCATGTTTCTTATTTTTGCAGATTCCCTCATGTCCGGTGGTGTGTCCTTTGGAATGGGAATTCCAATATTCAAAAAGGGTAGTCGTTCACAGCTGGGTAATTACAGGCCTGTAAGTTTAACTTCAGTGGTGGGGAAGATCCTGGAAAGTTTAATAAGGGAACATGTTCTAGAGTATGTTTCAAGGACTGACATTATAAGTAGTAACCAGCATGGATTTAGGAGGAATAGATCTTGTCAAACTAACTTGCTTTGCTTTTATGAGGAAGTAAGTAGAAATTTAGACTCTGGTATAGCAGTAGATGTAGTTTACTTGCATTTTGCAAAGGCTTTTGATACAGTCCCCCATAGGCGACTGATGTATAAGCTAAGGTCTGTTGGTCTGGGGAGTCACATTTGTACATGGATAGAAAATTGGTTAATGAATAGGATGCAGAGAGTAGTTGTTAATGGGGCTTCATCATTATGGACTAAAGTGCTAAGTGGGGTGCCACAGGCTTCTGTGTTGGGCAGGGGCGTAGGAATCACTATAGCATCCATAGCAGTTGCTATGGGGCCCTGAGCCAAAGGGGCCCCATCCAGGTCCCCTGCAGGTATGTCCACCCTCCTGAGAAAATTTTTACCTCACATAGTTGAGTCTATAAATCCAATTTTTTTTTTAATTAAACCTTTCAAAGATGCCCCCAGGTTTAATTAAAATGAAAACAGAGTTTGTGGGGCTGAACTTTTCTTAGGAGGGAGGACATACCCTTTAAAAGAAACTTGCCGCAGTTTGGCCAGGTTAGGTTGAACTGCACCAAACTGGTTTCAATATGGGGGGGCCACATCTGAAATCTTGCTATGGGGCCCTGTGATATCTAGCTACGCCCCTGGTGTTGGGGCCACTTCTATTTAATCTATTTATTAATGATTTGGAAGTGGGTATTGTCAGCAAGGTTTCTGTGTTTGCTGACGACACAAAACTTTGTCGACCATTAAAAACTTCAGAGGATGTGCAATCGTTGCAAGGGGATCTAGATAGATTATCACATTGGGCTGCTAAGTGGCAGATGAAATTCAATGTTGATAAATGTAAGGTGATGCATTTTGGACTTAAAAATTCTTAAAAATCCGTGCTACTTATACTATAAAAGGCTCTGTGTTAAGTGAATCCCTGTTGGAAGGGATCTTGGAGTTTTGGTGGATAACAAACTTAAAGGTAGTAAGCAGTGCCAGGCGGCAACAGCCAGAGCCAGCATGGTATTGTCTTGTGATAAAGAGAGGTATGGATTCAGAGGAGGAAAATGTAACTTCCCTCTTTACAAAGCATTGGTAAGGCCTCATTTGAAAAAAAGCAGTGCAATTTTGGAATCTGTGTACAAAAAGGACATCTTGAAATGGAAAGGGTTCAGAGAAGGGCAAACTAATTATAAGGGGATTGGGGGAACTTGAATATGAAGAGGACTGGAAAAGTTACAATTATGTACGCTGGAGAAAAGACGCTGTCGTGGGGATATGATTACTGTGTATAAAACATTAACGGGCCATACAATAAACTATCTGGGGCATTGTTCACCAATAGAACATGTCAGAGGCACGTGGACATCCCTTGAGTTGAATATAAAAAGGTTTAGGCTTCAAGCTCGGAAAGGGTTTTCAATGTGAGAACGGTAAAGCTTTGGAACTGCTTCCAGTGGACGTTGTTATGGCAGGTTCATTAGTTAGTTTAAAAAAAAAGCTGGATGAGTTTCTGCAAACAAGGAATGTTGTAAATTAATGGTATTGATACATAAAGTAGAGTTGATCAGGGAAATTCCGATTGCCACTTGGAGTCAGGAAGGAACTTTTTTCCCCTTCATAAATCTGGTGGGATTTTTGCTCCTTCGGACAACAGTTAGGCAGGAAATGAGGATATTGCTAGATGGTTGGGACTGGATGGATGTATGTCTTTATTTAACCTCAAATACTATACTATGATATAAGCAATCTATAGAGGCATTTCCAGGGGATTCAATATCCGTGCTAACTGGAAATTAAGTGCGAAACCCGAGCTACCCAATTTACTATCAGGTTGTACTCATTGCATGCCTCTCCATTTCCAAGGATTTTTGAAAAAAGCTCAGTGCAAGTAATGCAATAAATTTAGGGATAAACTTTGCTCTATTTTTGAAATGTAAGCTTTTCAATCATGGTTTTAGCCCTGCAAAATGTCATCACATACTGGTAGCCATGGGAATGTCATCACATAGTGTAGCCATGGGAATGACACATACTGGTTGAATGAAATTTCCATGGCTACCAGTATGTAAGAAAATTCCCAATGCTACCAGTATGTAATGAAAAGTTCCATGGCTACCAGTTGTAATGAAAAACCCATAGCTACCATATGTAATGATAATCACCATGTGTATACCCAGTATGTAATGAAATAGCTACGGATGTATGTAATGAAATTCCCATAGACACAGTTAGTAATGAAAAATCCCATGACTACCTAGTTGTAATGAAATTTCCATGACTACAGATGTAATAAATATTGTCAGTAATACCAAGTATGTAAAATTCCCATCGATACCAGTAGTAATGAAAATTCCCATGACTACCACAGTAAGTATGAAATTCACCATGGTACATAGATAACGTTTGGGTAAGCATAGGTTAGATTGTTGATTGTGTTAGTTGTGGTAGTTAGGCCTTGTTACGTGTCTACCTGAGTTAATTGGGGTGGCAGGCTTACAAATCTTGGCCAAAACTTTAGGGTGGGTCCTTTAAGTATTGTAAATAAATAGAGAGAATAGAATTGATAATGTACTAAATGATAATGGACACTAGTACAATCCTGTGTATAAAGCCCCCCCTACCACTTGGACAAGCACCACCCCTTATAAATAAACCACATAAAGCTACCCTAGTGGTATTGAGTAATTAAATAGTAGTAATTCAAAAACACTGTGGTTATGTTATGGTGGATAACCAACTACTTAAAGGTATTGTTTGTTATAAAGAGAGGACTGGATTCAGATTAGATAGCTCGATGGAGTGATAGACAGAAGATAGGATGAGTTTCTAAAAACAATGCGGGAGATGGAATATTATTCTCGGGGAGTATGCAAACCTACGGGCAAACTTGTATCCGCAACATGTGATGGTAACCACATTTGCACTCCGTTAATACATTGCGAAAATGCGTAGTGCGTAAAGTTAGCACCCGTTTTGTCTCATATTTTAAAGACCCATTGAAGAGCTGTTAATTTGTCGTCGCAAAAAACCAGCGGCAAAAACAGGCGCAAAATGTAATTGCGATCCTTTGCGCTGTGCGAAAGAAAAAAAAATTTTGACATGGTGCAGGCAGTGACTAACCTTCGGCTAACATAGTTAGCGTGATTTTAGCGCTTATTTTCTCGTTAGCGCGGGATATTGCATCTCCTGAAAGAATAGCAACTTTGAGTCGGAGGAGCTTTTTTCTCCCCTTCTTACTTTTCTTTTGCTTTCTCTAGGATCAACTATTAGGCAGGAGAGTGGGATTTGCTGTAGTTGGACTAGATTTACATATGTTTTTAATTCAACCAATCAAATACTAATAGTGTTCTAAGGGCGGTTTAAAATAGGCCTATACAATGGATCACTTTAATTCAGGCTGTAAATAAAAATCTTGATCTTGATCACTAACGAGATTTCAACATTGTGTTTCGTTACTAAGAATGTCTTATTATAATTGCATCGCATTAAGCAAGTGTGTAATCCAGATCCACTCAGTGTATGGGCTGTCTTACAACCTAATGGCCTCTTGATTGATTACCAGCCAAGATTGCGATTCTTAATAATAAATGTACATTCATTAAGAGGTAGCTCAGATTTAAATTGAGCTTGAGATCTGAGGAAATCATCGATTTAATCACAGTAATTTACGTGAAAGACTTGTCCTACTCAGAGCAGAAATTACAAGTATGTGACCCTACCCTGCACTCTATTGTCCTGCCTGCCAGTACACTTTCTGCAACATTTATAAGATACTCAAGGAAGGAAAGAAGGCACAGGGGGAGGGAGGGGGAGATGTTGTAAGCAGAGCAGTGTTCTCATGGGAGGTTGGGCAAGAACTTAAAGTGTCGCAGACATACAAGAAGGCTAGTGACTAAGGGAGGGTGGGGGAATTAGGAGCATTAACTAACATTAATAATTATTGACAAAGCAAGCACAGATAAATATGTGAGTACCACCATTTACTTCTCTCAAATTGTAGTTTCAGAAATGTAAAGTTGTTTCAGTGAGGATATGACCCTTTAAACTATCACTGGGCATACATCATAGGTTCCCACCTAATGGCACAAGTTACCATGGGTGGATGGAGCTATGGGGAGGACCTGGACAGGTTATAGCCAGAGTCATGCAGATTAGGTGGAGCCATATGGGTCCCCTAGTGCGACATTCGTCGAGCCAGGTTGGACACTCTGCTGTAACTGCATGGACAAACATTGATATTGACATGTTTTTTGTGCTTTCTATGGTATTTGCATATTTTTTGTCTTAATGGAATAGTTGTAATGTTGGGCTGAGGAGCTTTTATTGTCTCTCCAGACTCGCCATGACTTCTCCACATTGTATCCATTGTATTTATTTCGCGTATTTGTTTAGATTGGACAGATCAAAACAAAACATCAGATGGGACAACTGATTTTAGGTAACACCGTGGGCTTATGACAGTAGTGGGAGAAAGGGAAATACACACAGACTTATCTTTATTTTGTACACTAGCCTAAAATTCTGCTTTATTTCAGTAATACACATGTTAAATAATGTAACCAGATAGTGTTGTTGTTTGTGTAGGGCACGCCATGGTTAGTGGTTAGAATAGCTAATATTCACATAACCAATTTCCGCATGGATATTTTTAGCAAAGTGTATTATATAAATAGGAAAACTCCATAACAGATTTCAGCAAGCAGCAACTAACCGCCATTGAAAAAGTGTTTATTTCCAGGTTAGGAAATGTCCTCAAAATTGCATTTTTACCATCTTGAACTTTGGTGAAGGTTGTTTTTTTGTCAAAAATTCATTCAGTCTGCTGGGAAGGTTTGCTCTAAGCTACAGATACATAGTCATACATTAATACAGTGTAATACATATTATACACAAGTCATACATATTACATACACAGCTATTACGAATAGTACATAGGGTGATGAGTTACTTAAGGTTTACACACGTGCAATCGGGGCCCGACCCGTGACGCACGATGTGTACGACCATTCGTTTTGGGCGATAATCAGCCCGTGTGTAGGGCCTTATCGGCCGAAACGGCGTTCGTCGGGGATTGCCGAACGACAACCATGGCGGATCCCCGAATGACCATCCATTTCGGTCGATAAAGGCCCATCACACGGGCAGATTATCGCCAAATGAATGGTCATACACATCGTGCGTCGTGGGTCGGGACCCGCGATTGACGCACGTGTACGAACCTTTAGAGCAATACCGTGATACAATAGGGCGAGAGGACCCTGCCCAAAGAGGTTAAGTTTAATAACCTATTAGCAGATATTAATACGATAGAGAAGATTGGTGAAAATAATTCTGTGATTGTAAGGTTTTACTGTGATGGTGAAATTATTTTACTAATGGAGGAGATTGCTCTGTTTTTGGGGGCAGGTTGTTCTTTCAGTTGATGCTAATTGTCCCAGTTCTTCACAGAGATGGAATGCGGATCCGAACCTGGTTCCATGGCATATTCTGAATCCGTGGATTATGCGGAATTCCGCTTTGCGGATTTTTTACGAGCTGCGTTCGAAATGTGAAATTGAAAATGTCAGAATCAAGGAATTTAAAATTTTGGAAAAATGATAAGTAATTAAAGCTAGGTCACACACTGCGATAAAAACCCGTCAGTATCAGGGCTTTATTGCTAGTGTGTGTATCGGTTCCTGAACAAGCTGCGCCCGCCGAACGTTCCCGTCGCCCGAGCAGGCCATTCTGGAAAAACCGAAAGTTTCCCTCGGCTGCAGTAGATTCTGAGGACTTGCCGCCGCCGAGGGAAAACACACAGTCTCGAGCGTTCTCTGTAGGTAGAACGCTGTGTGTATGCAGATCTGCAAGGTCCTGTCTGTCATTTTCAGAGATCAGGATACACACAGTCTCCACGTTCTCCATATACACAGCATATATACAGCATATACACATCATATACATAGCATATAAATAGCATATACACAGTACATTAAAGCATATACACATCATATACACAGCATATACACAGCATATACGTAGATTACACAGTACATACACAGCACATACACAGCACATCCACATCATATACGCATCATATACACAGCATATACGCGCATATACGCAGCAATACACATCATATACACAGTACATACACAGCACATACCACAGCACATACACAGACACATACGCATCATATACACAGCATATACGCAGCATATACGCAGCATATACGCAGCATATACGCATTAACCATCATATACACAGCGTATACACAGCATATACACAGTACATACACAGCATAGGAGAACGCTGGGACAGCAGGCTTGCATGGCTGCAGATTTGCCCTATAGGGAGACTACCGTGGCCAAGGAAATTATAGTTTCTCGAAACAACCGCTCGGCTAACAGGAACGTTTGGCGGCACGCGCCGCTAGTTTGGGAAAGCAGGCTACACACATTGCTGATAAAGCCCTGATACTGTTGGTATCGGGGCTTTATCGCTAGTGTGTGTACCTAGCTTTACAGAAAGAACCTATTGGTTTGTATACCATTCATATTCTTTCTGAAAGAATCGATTGCATACAAAATTGGTTACAATCAGATTATTTCAGAAAGAATCTGATCGTCTGTCCCAGACCATTTCAGGCCCCCGAGACATTTACAAAATTCCTTTAAAATTCCATTTTCTAAATTTTTGGAATTTTCCAAAATTTTCTAATGCGGCTCGAAATAGAATGCGGAAGCTCGAAAAACAGTGTGATGTGAGGAAAGTTCTGGATAGTGTACGTGTTCCCAGACCATTTCCCAGGTCCCAGAGCCGTTTACAGTCAGTTACATTGCTATTTTACCTTAATTTAGATCAGATTTTTTGCTACCATTGACTTTAAAGGGTTTTTTTTTGCAATTTTCAAATTTTTCGAAAATTACAGGCGAACAGATTTTAGCAGCTTTGCCCATCTCTTCTCCATTTCTGTGGTTCTGGTCACAATTTTTAGGAATTAGGTTTTATGCATAAATGTACACATTGCCCTTTCATGTTGTGTTGCTTTTGCTTTCTTGTATATCAACCTACAATGTTATGACTGTTATTTGCCTTTTGCAGTGAATGTCGCTCCTCTATTTATACATTTAGCCCTGTAATTAGATATTTTGGTTCTCTTGAAATATTGTTAGACCTGCTATAAGACTGTAGGGCGATGATAGTTTGTAACATCTACAAGATTCATTCTAAATACCAATCAGTTTCTGTAAATGGTCTCCAACTAGTGCAGTCAAAGCAACTGCAGCAACGAATGTCAGGAAACAATGTCCGATGAAAAGGTAGAAATGGGAAAAGAAAAGAATAGAATATAAAGAAAAAATATTACAACATTAACATTGCAATCCATGGTCATTATCATCATATAAAAAAAACTCCTACAGCCTAATTTTGAACAGTTATGCTGTAACATTACAATGTAAACCTTTAAATATTCTAGCAGCTTATTTCCTAGTTATTCGAGTAAACCCCAATAAAACATATGTGCACATATTGTTTGGCACATACAATGCGTTTTGAGCCTTACCCTGGGCAAATAATAATACTTTTAAGCTACAATCCACACCCTTCATCAGGAAGTCCCTCACACTAGCTGTTATCCCTCTGTGCGGGCCCGCTGGGCACACGTGAAGTGGAGGGTGGGCCACAGAGGCTGCAAGGGGAGGGTACACAGGGGCCATGATGGGAAGGGCCAGGCAAGTGGGAGGCATTAAAAAAAGCAGTGCTGTGGGCTGTGCTGTTCTCCCCACCCCCCTCACCCTTCAGGCATGCACTGAGCATGGCAACCGCCAATTAGAGGAGGAAATAGTATTTCTGACCACAGATTCAGAACCTCCCACCCCTAACTTCTGATCAGTGATTTCTTCATATTTTGGGCTGTGCAGCACCGTAGAGAGGTGGTTGATGGCTAATTTTAAAGGTATGAACCTGGCCTTTCCTTTAAAAAAAAAACTTGTTTGGAGACCACAGTTCCCTTAGATAAATGCTGGGGAAAACAGGAAGTGCCTGGGTGGAAAAATGACAGTTAAGAAGGGGAAACTATTAAAGGGACAGTTCAGTGGAAATTATTCAATATTGTTAATTTGTTAGTTGTGTAATGCCTTCTTAGTTATTCTACATATTTCTCTACCATTTTAAATATCAGTTGAATTTATAACCTTGCTGTCCTGCTGTTGACATTAGTGAGCTGACATTTCAGGTTCTAACGGCCTTCATCTCCCCGGATGCACCACATCCTTGGAATGTTCCTAACAGTAATTCTACTGATTGGCGTTGGATGGGTCAAACATGCTCAGATCTCTACTGAGCAACTGAATCAACACAGGCACTGGGTCAAGGGCAAGACCATAACTGTCTCTTAGAGGGTCTGCAAACAGGAAGTCAGTATTTCGGTTGCATTTATTTATACACAGAGAAAATGCTGAATTGGCAGATAAGGTCATTGGGATGAAAAAATACTGCTCTTTTTTTGAAGCATATGTATTTGCACTGAACTTCCCTTTTAATGCAGGCAGAGGGTGGGCACATGACTACAAGCTGGTCACATAGCTGAAAACTGTTCAAGCAGGAAGTAATAGTGCTGAACCTTCCAGCTGGTCACATAGCTGAAGTGTTCAGCAGGAAGTAATATTGCTGAACCTTTCCAGCCATAACTTCTCATGAATTTTTATTTAGAGATGTGATTTAGGTTTTATTTGAAGGAATAATGGAAGGCTTTTTATATAATTCTTACAGTTTGGAAGAATTCGAGACCACAGTTAACCTTAAGAAGAACTTCAAGTCAATGATCTAACAGAATTCCACACACATATAATATATATAAATGATCAGGAAGGTGACAGGAAGGTTGAGAGTGATCCTACCAGAAGTATTAACAAAAAGGCTGGACTATTGATTAATTGGCCTTTGAAACCAGGAATAATTGCTATGGATTTGAAACGCTATTTAACTGTTGAAACCCTGTAATACCTATGTTGTATGCTTGCCGAAGGTTCACAAGAACCCTGTCAGCCTCCTGGACGTGCCATATTTGCAGGGTTGGATCCCTGTTTAATCCTATGGCTGTCCTGCTGGACAGGGTTCTTGCGCCCCTGGTGCAGGGCACGCGATCGTACATTAAAGACACTATGTCATTTTTGGGTAAGCTTAGGTCCTTACTATAGTAAAATTGGGAAAACATTGTATTGGTGACCCTAGACGTGGCAAGCCTATACACGTCGATCCCGCAGGAAGACAGGGTCGCGGCTTGTGAGAGGCTGTTGTATAAGCCACGTAGTGGCTTATATACCAGTGAACAAATTTAATTTTAAGGGCCTGTTAAAGTTTATCCTTAACAATAGTTACTTCATGTTGATGGGGGGTTCTTCGCCAACTAGCGGGACAGCAATGGGGTCTAATATGGCTCCGGCCTACGCAAACTCATTCATGGTTTGGCAGAGGAGGACCTGTCTATGGCTTCCCTATTTAACAGATATTGTCTGGCTTGGTGGAGGTTCATAGACGATGTCTTCCCCTGTGGAGAGGGGATGCTAGCACCCTCACTGAATTCCATGAGCAGTTAAATGGTTTAAATATTAATATCAAGTAAAATTGCACTTTGACATTCATAAGATTCCATTTCTGGATGTCACTGTGTTCTTGGAAAATGGTTTTCTACTGAGCTTTATACTAAAGATACTGACCGAATCAGCTAGTATTATATAAGAGTTATCCCCTGCACATTTAAAAAAAATCGTTACCTGTGAGCCATTATTAACGGGTGGAAAGGTTGGTTACTAAACCAATAAAAGGAATGAAAATTGGATAACATGTATTCCAGATTTACAGAGCGTAAATACCCCAAAGATGTATTGGATGTGGCCTTGATGATCTAGGAGAGTGGGGGATCAGAGTAAGAGGAAGCCTGAGGGGACAGGATACCCTTTGTTACACAATTTGCTCTGAGTATTGATATTGAACAGGTTACCAATATACTGCGTAAAACATTGGGGGATTTTGGGTTCAGCTTACCCAATATTAAGGTGTTCAATAAGCCGCCATAAGTATCCTACAAAAAGGGAAAGTCGATTGGGAATGTACCACTAGTGGGGGGTTTAGAAAGTACTAACCCTTAACAGCTACTTTTTTGGGAACTAGAAAGTCCCCAAAGTGCCCCAAGTAATAATGTGAATAAAAATTGATGGGGTTGACTCTGCCTTGATAGGACGGAGGCTCTCACTAGAGAGTACCAGTGCAACAGTAGGTTTGGGATATTGTTGTCATGTCCCGCAAACTATATGTGGGGGAGACAACTCACCAATTAAGGGGAGGATTTCTAAATCAGATAATCAGATATTAGATTGAAAATGTAAAATTACTCGTACCTGCCTCATTTTGTGAACTGAAACATTCAGAAAGACCTCAGGTTTGCAGTGTTGGAATCTGTGCCACACTTAAACGTGAGGAGACAGGGTACTTTGTCTCAAAAGAGGAAGTTTGGTGGGGTCAAGCAACTAGGACGAGTACCCTAAGAGCTTGAACGGGATTATGATGTACATGTATACTTGTGATGATCCAGGGCAGTTTAGGGTTGTGTAATTATTCATTTTGCAGGTGTTAGTGAGGTGAGGGGAGGGGAGGGACTTAGAAGGTGATGATGTATTTCCTGTGATTACCCTATAGATATATATGTGAATGTATTGACATCTGTGTACATGTCTACCGTTGCTGTGTGCACAGCGGTAGGTAATAAAGGAGTTACATTGCATATTGGAGTGCTGTCGAGTTGCAATTTATATATAATATATATATATATATATATACCAGCTACAGATGTCACAAGGACTAGTCAACCAGATTCCCAATCAAAACTGCTAAAATTCAATGTCGAAACTTAAAAGTTTTGACCATTGAAATTTTGGGTCCAAATCGTAGTTCCACCCTGAACCAGTTCCAGACAAACTATCGCACATCTGAGGAAATAAAGAGGAATTGGAAACAGAAGACACTTTATTAAGTTCTTACCATGTTTATGTCCATAAAATGAATGAGGGTTTCTTGAGATCCATGTTGTAAATAAACATAATGACAGGATGTATAAGGTAACAAGCCTAGATGATCTTAGAGGGAAACCTCCATATGTCCCAAGAAAGGATCTTGTTTTACGATACTGAAATAAATACCTGGAAATTTTACAACATAAATAAAATCTCGCTTTAATACAGAATGGTAATTTTGTATATTTCCTCCAGTTTTATTCCCTGGGGATATACGGTAATCTGAGTGCATTTACTGGTGTTATTGGAGGTTCTAATAGACATGGGTTACCCGGAAATGTAAACCTGGAATCAAAATGATGTAGAGAGAGTCCCAAATAAAGCCATGATGAAACATTGCCTGCAGTTGTAACACGTTTATTTTAGAACTTTGAATGGAACGGGATATAGGCAAAATAATATAATAATACTGTGTATCACACCATACTGTTATGTTCACAATTATTGTACAGCACAGTCAAGAATTATGGTATATTACAAGTCTACCATAAAGGACACACGTAGTCTAATCTCTGCCCCCACCTTAGTCTGGGATCTATCCAATTGAATTAAGCATGTCTTCCCATAGGTAGATCTTCCCTTGAGCTCTTAAGTCTGGTACTACTGTGGTTTCAGACTTGACTATTCCCAGACTGGACAATAAGAAGGTACTAGTATATTATGAAAGTATTACAAACCCAGGCCAGAAGTGAGGTACTAGTGATTTAAATCCTTTTCTGGGAACAAATAATATGGGGCAGTTTTTTGGGGGCGGGGGGTTAAAAATTGCCTTTTAAGTCTATTGATATAGAACCAGAAAAGGATAATAAGGGTTACATATAAAGAATTGCTCCGTGTAGATTCAAAGTGTTCAGACTATCTGTCACACGCTCCCCAAGATTTCTTTAATCTGCCCCACAAAAAAAGTTTTTTATCTGCAGTCTCTTACAAATTGGTTTTAGTACAGATATTACCTGCCACATAATGTACGTATGAACCTTCAGAGCAGATCAATCCGGCCCCACATTATTGTTAATATCCCAATCAAGCAGCTGTGATGCTGAACTCGGGACTGAGAGCCTAAAATCCAGTGGGTGTGAAACTCGTGCTATATGAGGAAGTTAGACTGGAAATGTGTGTAAATCTATTTACAAATGACAGGGAAAAAACAAGTAAAAAAAATAGAGGTAGGAGAAAAATATAAGGTGTGTGAAAAAAAGGGAGTATATGCCTTTAATCGTTAAATCCCTCCCACAGCACCAGTTGATAAAAGCTTTACAGTTTATTCTCTCAAAAATCAAGAAGTTGTGGAAACTATTTAAAGGACAAGGTAAGGATGTTGTCATTTAAAATCGTAAATTTTACAGGAGAAATACCAAACCTCCATATTCTCTTGACATAAAAGGATTATCCAGCCCAGTGGCTGCTGCCCAAAGCATTCGGTAAGTCCTTGATACAATGCAGCTACAATGGAGTAAGAGTCTTGGGTAGCTTCCAAAACAAAGGGCAATGCAATTACTAGGAACATGATGAGCAGTGGCAAAACCAACCAATAGAGCTCTCGAGCCTTTGGGAAACAAAAAGAAACAAAGAACATAGAACATATTCAGCGCTATGTATGGAGAGCCGTTATTACTCTATATTGCCCCCTTTCAGGAAATGCATCGTGCTGATAACGGCTCTCAGTGTATTGAGAATGTGGTTTACCTAAGTTTCCGTGTTAAAGAGTGATTATGGCTCGTACATTGATTGCGTCGGGTTGCGCGACACAGTTCTTGCGTAATGTTGCAACTACCGTTAGTTGCGTCTTAAAGTCACGTTAACCTTTGGTAGACAAATAGCCGATAACGGCTCTTGGTGCATAGCCCTGATTGTGTCTGCGTTAATGGGATATTCTTAATTTATTTAAAAATGATTATATATAATACTTACTATATTCTATAATATTTTGGACCTAATAAAAGGAAAGTTTCTGTGAGTGGAAAATGATAAAGTCCCTTGCTCTAAAGGACCTTGATCTCAAAGACATAGAAAAGAAGGGCACTTAATTATTTGATGGTTGTTGGTATGTGGTGAAAGTTTGAAAATAAGTTTGAAAAAAGGTGTTCGTGCTGTGTTAAGGTCTGTTTGTGCAGGACCGTGTGTCAGTAAGCAGATTAATCTTTCTTTCTCCAGTTAAAGGGGTGCACTTGGCTTCTATATTCTAGCATTGCACTGTTGTAATCGCAAAAAGATTGTGATGGGGTTAATAGCTAATAATAAATGATGGGACGTGTATAAAATCCCTTGCTCTAAGGACCATGATCTCAAGGACATAAAAAAGGACATTGAAACAAGAAGGGCAATTAAATAAGGTTTGTGCGTCACTGTGCTGGTGTTGTGTATTAGAAGGGACAGTTTTGTCGGTACCATGCAATGGCATCCTGCCACATGTATAGGAACCTGGAGCAGACGTCCAGGGGACCTATGTCTGTGTCAGGTGTTGCCCGTTTGGAATGAAAGTATGATGTAATAGGTTAGCAGGGAACGGTGTGAACAGTTCCAGATGGGCTGTAAATTTAGAAGGATATGCCTGTGTTAGGCAGGACAGAGGAAAAGAAAAGGGGGGAGAGAGGTGGCAGAAAAAAGAAAAAACCAAAAAAAAAGAAAGGCGAAAAAAGAGTGTAAAAGTGGAGGCCAATATGGGTGGAATTAGGCAACAGGAAAGGGGTAGGTATGTCATTGTTGGTGTCTGCTATAAGCCGCCAAATGCTAGCAGAGAGGAGGTGAGTCAACTTCATATGCAGTTGGCAAGGGCTGCAAGTTTGGGAGTGTGCTCATTATGGGGGACTTTAATTACCCTGACATTGATTGGTGTAGTGGAACTGCCATCACGAGAAAAAGGCGATGAGTTCCTGAATTTGCTGCAGGATAATTTTCTTTTATAATATTATTATTATTGATTTTATATCGCGCAACAATCTTCCGTGGTGCTTTACAATTACATAGTCATACATACATACAGGGTAATACATGTTATACAAAGTCATACATATTATATACACAGGTAATACATAATTAAGTAAAAAGAGTGAGGAGTTTTTACAGCAATACCTGATACAATAGGAGAGAGGACCCTGCCCAAAGAGCTTACAGAATAGAGGCTATGGGGGGTGAGACATAAGGTGACAGAAATCGGTAGGCTGTAAATAGATGGCAGTGGAGCGTGAAAGGGGGGTTGGAACATATTGGGGTAAGTGGGGGTAATGTATAGGCCAGGTTATATGCTTGCCTAAAGAGGTGGGTTTTAACGCTACGTTTGAAGGTGTTAGGGATGGTGAGTGACGGACAGATGGAGGAAGGGAGTTCCAGAGCAGAGGGGCAGCAGAGTGAGATGAGTAAGTCCTGAATGTGGGCATGGGAAGAGGTGACCAGAGTGGTGAGAGGAGGGTATCATTTGCAGAGCGGAGGTTGCGCGGGACGGTATCGCGGATCAGCTCTGAGATATATGGAGGGGCTATGTTGGATAGTGCTTTATAGGATAAGGTAAGCAGTTTGAACTGGATCCTTTGCGTGAGGGCAACCTGAGTGGAGGGACTTTCAGAGAGGAAAGGCATTAGAGAAGCGAGAAGGCTCTTTAGTGAGGTGGTTGCACCTCACTGATGGCGGGTGCAGCTATTTTAGGGGAGAATATGGCTAGAGGGTTGGAGGAGATTTTAAACTAGGTTTTGGGGGGGGGAGGGTATTAGCAGTCTCACTCGGATAGATAGCCCAGGAGGAAAGCAGGGTGTAGATAGGCCAGGGGTGGTTGGAAAGGGGGGTGGGGCTAGCAAAGGGCATAGGGAGGCATGTGTATTAAAGTGTATGAATAAATTATGGGATCCTATCTAAAATGTATGTTTGCAAATGCGAGAAGCCTGGCAGACAAAATGGGTGAATGGAAATGATGGCGTTGAATGAAAAGTATGATGTAATAGGTATAGCAGAAACGTGGTTGAACAGTTCTCACGACTGGGCTGTAAATTTAGAAGGATATGCCTTGTTTAGGCAGGACAGAGAAAAAAGAAAAGGGGGAGGAGTATGTGTCTATGTTATAAAAAGAATTAAAACCAAATTTAAAAGAAGAGATAAATGGCGAAATGGATGTTAAAGTGGAGGCAATATGGGTGGAATCAGGCAACAGGAAAGGGGTGTTGTGGTATGTATGTTGGTGTCTGCTATAAGCGCCAAATGCTAGCAGAAAGGAAGTGAGTCAGCTTCATATGCAGTTGGCATGGGCTGCAAGTTTGGGGAGTGTGCTCATTATGGGGGACTTTAATTACCCTGACATTGATGGTGTAGTGGAACTGCCATTACAGAAAAAGGCGATGAGGTCCTGAATTTGCTGCAGGATATTTTCTTTTATTAATATTATAATATTGATTTATATAGCGCCAACATCTTCCGTGGTGCTTTACAATTACATAGTCATACATTACATACAGGGTAATACATGTTATACAAAGCATACATATTATATACACAGGTAATACATAATATAAGTAAAATGAATGAGCTGGGCAGCAGAGTTGAGAATGGATTGAAGCGGTGCCAGGCGGTTGTTTGTTAAACCACACAGGATTGTGTTGCAGTAGTCTAGCCGGGATATGATTAGGGCATGGACTAGGATTTTTGTAGTTCATTCGAGAGGAAGGGTCGAATGCGGGGAGATGTTTTTGAGTTAGAGCCGACAGGAGTTGGCAAGCGAATTGACATGAGGTTTGAAGGAAAGATAGAATCTAGCGTTATTCCCAGGCAGCGGACATGAGGAGATATGGGGGTGTTTGTTAATATTATAGTAAGGCTAGGGAGGGGAACATATGTGAGGGTGGGAAAAGGACAAGTTTAGTCTTGTCCAGTTTTAGGTTGAGGAAGCGGGAGGACATGAAGGCAGAGATGGCACTAAGGCAGTCAGGGACCTGGGATGTCAGTGTAGGGAGATCCGGGGCAGAGATGTAAATTTGGTATCATCGCATACAAGATGATAGGAGCCCAAATGAACTAATGAGTTGTCCAAGGCCATGGTTGTAGATGGAGAAAAGAAGACCGAGTACCGAGCCTTGTTTCAAGGAGTGGAGCTACTTAGGTGAAAAACACTAACAGGGAGATTCAATAAAATTTCTTATTGTTTAAAATGGTGCTAATTTTGCCCCATCCAATCAGATGTTGGCTTTCAAAGATCTGATTGGTTGGGGCTAAATTAGCCACCTTTTAAACAAAGAAATTTATTGATATCCCTGTAAAGGTCCTACCAGAGAGATAGGAGGATAGCCAAGAAAGTGCAGTGTCCTGGATACCTAAGGAGGCCAGGATCTGAAGAAGTAGAGGGTGATCAACAGTCTCAAAAGCAGAGGACAGATCAAGAAGAATGAGAAAAGAGTTGCGACCTTTAGATTTAGCACTAAGTAGATCATTGGTCACTTTAGTGAGGGCAGTTCCATGGAGTGGTTAGGGCAGAAGCCTGACTGGAGGGAGTTAGCAGACAGGTGATTAACCAGGTCAGCATAGAAAGTCTTTCCAGTAGTTTGGAAGCAAATGGGAGAAGGAGATAGGCCAGCAGCTGGAAAGAGCAGACAGGTCAAGGGAGGTGTTGGTTTTGAGTATAGGGGATACAAAGGCATGTTTAAATATAGAGGGAAAAATACCAGTGGATAGGGACGAGTTAAAGAGAGAGGTTAGGGCTGGAATGAAGGAAGAGGAGAGTAGGGGAATAAGATGAGAGGGAATGGGGTCGAGGGGGCAGGTGCTGAAACGTGTCCTGGATAGGAGATGAAAGACCCTGTTTTGTTATAGTGGTGTGAAGCTCGTTAGGGGGCAAGTAAAGGATTAACCAATGAAGGGAGGCTAGACAGTGCAGTGGTAAGTAGGTAGAGATGGAGGGTGTATGCAAGGAAGGAGAATGGGCAGAGCAATGGTAGTGGTTGGAAGCTGTAGGGAGGAGCTAGGGCGCACAGGAAAACTACTTCAGATGTTTTAAATTTCTCTGTGAAATATGAGACTATTATCAGCTGATAGACAGGGGGTAGGCGGAGGAGGGTGGCGAATACTTTGAAGAGCTGTTTGGGGTTATGGGATTGGGAGGATAATGTTTGGCTAGGGACAAAGCACCTCTGATCCAACAAGGGCTTTTAAATTCAAGAAAGTCGATCTTTTTGTTACTCTTGCGCCAGCGTTGCTCGGCTATACGGGATTGCCTTTTCATCTTTTAATCTGCTCCGTAAGCCACAGTTGTGGGTTCTGCATCTAAGGCAACGGGAGGATAAGGGAGCAACGAGTCAAGGGCATTGGAAACAGTGATATGGTAGTGGACAGCTGCAAGGTTAGGTTCACAGAAGGAGGGCATGGAGATAAGTTGTTGGAGAGGGATAGAGAGCGAATGAGGGTCGAGATTTATCAGGTCCCTGCATCTGTAAGTTTGGTGTTAGGGGTCACGGCCGGGACAAATGACACAAGATTAAATTTGAGAAGATGATGATCGGACAGAGGAAGGGAGAGTTAGATACAGAGCAGAGGCGGGTGAAGACCAGATCCGTGTGTGCCCCTTACAATGGGTCTGGGCAGAGGACCATTGGGAAGGCCAAGGGAGGAGGTAAGAGAGAGAAGTTTAGTGGCAGCAGAGATGATGGTATCGATGGGGATATTGAACTCCCTAAGATAATAGTGGGATGTCAGTGTGATAGAAAGTGGGACAACCAAGCAGAGAAGTGGTCAAAGAAAGTGGTGGTGGCGGGTGGTTTGATAAATAACTGCAATCTGCAGGGGCATGGGAGAGAGTAAACACGGAATGAGTGGAACTCAAGAGATAGACGGTAGAGGGCTGGTAAGGGTGTGATGGGTTTGAAAGTACAGCTCAGAGAGAAGAATACCAACTCCCCCACCACATTTATTATGGGCCTAGTGGTGTGGCTAAAGTGAAGGCCACCATAATCAGCAGGTGAGACGAGTCAGAGGGTGACAGCCATGTTTGGTAAGACCAAGAAAAGTAAAGCAGATAGAGATAAAAGGTCATGTACATGTGCAAGTTTATTACAAACAGACCGTGCATTCCACAAGGCCCCGGATATGGAGCAGGGGGAAGGGAAAGGAGAGGTACATTAGTGATTAGTGTGTTTAGGGTACAGTTGATGAAGGAGCGTTACGGGCAGTAGACATTAGGGTGGGTGGGTTGATCATACAGGTGCGGTGGGGCCAGGATTAGGGGAGATATTACCAGCTGCAAGTAGAAGCAGGAGAGAGATCGAGAGGATGTGAGAGTGGGATTTAAATGGATCATGTGTTTGTCTGTTAGTGGAGGAGGCTGGGGGGTGTTTGACAATGGAAAGGATTTCATGGTGGGTAAGGAGGGGAGAGGATAAAATGGAGGGTGCGATGTAAATAGACTAACCAACAGTGGGGGTGTTGCAGTGAGGTGATGAAGCTGATAGGTAGGTAACCAGGCAGGTAAGGAGCAAGGTTAAACAGAATATGATGGGGTAATAAACAATGGGAAGGGTTCAATCTGATCCAAATGAGCAGAGTTCAGTCTATTAGGCACTTCTGGTTTAATTCTGGTGTTTAATCAGCCCTACACTTGCTGCAGAAAAGGCTGCAGAATGTGACCAAGGTCAGAATGTGACTAGGGCCCTTACAGAATCTAACATCGTGGAGCGCATTATAGATATAAAGGTAACTGGAGGCTTAGGGAATAGTGACCATGAAATAGTGTCGTTTGGAGTATGTTATCGAAAGGAAAAGTGCGCTGGGTTAACAAAGACATTTATTTCGGGAAGGCAAATTTCCCAGGTTAAAAGTAGCTCTTCAGAATGTCAACTGGGATAATGTATTATCAGCAGGGCTGCCTCGCTAATGATGCAGGGTGCAGCACATTGCAGAGCGGCACCCCGTAAGGAAGCGGCAGCCGGCACTGTGGGGAAGGCAGAGGATTTTTTTTTTTTACTGCCCCCGACTGCCCAATCCCTCCCTAACTGGGGTGTGTGTGGGGGGGGGGGTGCGGTGCGCAGCACGCTACGTGTGTGTAACCTGGCTGGAGGAAGGAATACACACAGTCTGTACTGTCTGTTACTTACTTACCGCGCGCACACAAGCACGGCTCCGCCTCCAGGCTCCATCCCGATACGAATCTCCAAGTTCTCAACGTCGTTGGTGGCGCGTGCGAAAGGCTGCTAGAGGCTAAAGAAGAGCTGCTCCGCCTGCACTTGTGTGCCCGTGAGTGATCAACAATAAAATACATAAATATATAAAAACGGAAATTGGTATTTGGAAATCCTATCCTAAGGGGCCCTGGATAGATAATAGATAGAGTATTAGAATAGATAGATAGATAAATAGATAGAGTATAGAATAGATAGATAGATAGATAGATAGATAGATAGATAGATAGAAGAGTATTAGAATACTAGATAGATAGATAGATAGATAGATAGATAAGTAGTGATAGAATAGTAGATAGATGACTAGATAGTGATGATAGTCGATGTAGATCGGTTAGTAGATAGATGTAGATAGATAGATAGATGATAGATGATAGATAGACTAGATATAGATAGCGATTAGTGTGTAGATAGATGAGATAGAATAGAGATAGTAGTAATAGATAGTAGTAGCGTATTGAGAAGAAATGATAGATAGATAGATAGATAGTAGTAGATAGATAGGATTAGATAGATAGATAGATAGATAGATAGATAGATAGATAGATAGATAGAGATTCGATAGATAGATAGATTAGATAGATAGATAGATAGATCGATGAGATAGGTATTGAAGATGATAGATAGAGTATTAGAATAGAGATAGATAGATAGATAGAGTATTAGAATAGATAGATAGATAGAGTATTAGAGATAGATAGATAGATAGATAGATAGATTGAGATAGAGATTAGAAATAGATAGATATAGATAGATAGAGTTTAGAAATAGAATAGATAGATAGATAGATAGATAGTTATTAGAGAGAGATAGAGCTAGATAGATAGATAGATAGATAGATAGATAGATAGATGAGATAGATAGAGTATTAGAAATAGATAGATAGATAGATAGATCAGATAGATAGATAGAAGATAGAGTATTAGCAATAGATGAGAGATAGATAGATAGATAGATAGATTATTAGAAATAGATAGATAGATGATAGATAGATAGATGATAGATAGATAGAGTATTAGAAATAGATAGATAGATAGATAGATAGATAGATAGATAGATAGATAGATAGATAGATAGATAGAGTATTCGAAATAGATAGATAGCATAGATAGTAGATAGAGTATTAGAAATAGATAGATAGATAGAGATCTGATAGATGATGTAGAAATAGATAGATAGATGATAGATAGATAGATGATAGATAGATAGAGTATTAGAAATGATAGATAGATAGATAGATAGATAGAGAAGTAGTATTAGAAATAGATAGATAGTAGATAGATAGATAGATAGATAGATGAGTAGTAGAAATAGAGAGATAGATAGATAGAGTATTAGAAATAGATAGATAGAGTATTAGAAATAGATAGATAGATAGATAGATAGATAGATAGATAGATAGATAGATAGATAGATAGAGTATTAGAAATAGATAGATAGATAGAGTATTAGAAATAGATAGATAGATAGATAGATAGATAGAGTATTAGAAATAGATAGATAGATAGATAGATAGATTAGCTAGAGTATTAGAAAAGATAGATAGATAGATAGATAGAGTATTAGAAATAGATAGATAGATACATAGATAGAAGATAGATAGATAGATAGATAGATAGATAGATAGATAGATGAGGAGTAGTATTAGAAATAGATAGATAGATAGAGTATTAGAGATAGATAGATAGTGATAGATAGAAGATAGATAGGAGTATTAGAAATAGATAGATAGATAGATAGAGTATTAGAGAATAAATAGATAGAGATAGATAGACGATAGATAGATAGATAGATAGATAGATAGATAGATAGATAGATAGATAGATATAATAGATAGATAGTGGCAGCTTATAGGCTTAAAAATCTTTTGGCCAAAACCTTTATCCACAGGAAGTATGGTTGATCTGGGGTGCGGAATGGGGATACTATTCTAGAGTGTGGGTCCTTCAATGTATTGTAAATAAATGGAGGAATGATATGTAAATACAATGATAATGACACAAGTTAAATCAACATGTATAAAGCCCCTCCCACCTCTGGACAAGCCACATCCCACTTCCGGACAAAGCACCACCCACTTCAATTCTAAAACCACACCCCTTCCGGCGGGAGGGGGGCGGCATTTGGAATTTGTGTCAGGTGGCAAAAAGTCTAGAGATGGCCCTGATTATCAGGTAAAGGTAATGAACAGAAGTGGACTGTGTTTAAGGGGATTTAAGCCAGTTCAAATCTAAATTTATACCCTTGGGAAATAAATGTAAAAAAAAAATACGCGCCCATGTGGGCTGAATTCTGATGAGGCAAATGGAAAGGAAGAAAAAGACATTTAAAAAACTTCAGAGGGAACGCAAAGGGCTTTTAGGGATTATAAAAACTGTAACAGTGTAAGAAAGCAATCAAACTAGCTAAATTAATTAATAATTATAATGAAGTTAGGATAGCTGAACAAAGCATCACTAAGCCTAAATAGTAAGAAGATGAGGACTGAGAATGTGGCACCATTAATTAATGGGGATAAGTTAGTTACGGAGGATGGCGATAAAGCAAATGTCTTGAATATTTTTTTCCTCTCTGTATACACTATAGAAGATCCAAGTACAGATATCATAGAGTATAGTAGCAATAATGGTATAAAAGATTCAAGTGCACTTTGGTTACCGAGGATATGGTACAGAAACAAACTCCGGACTGGATAAAATACATCCTCGGGTACTTAGGGACCTAAGTTCAGTTTTATCTAGGTCATTGTTTCTTATTTTTGAGATTCCCTCATGTCGGTGGTGTGCCTTGGATGGAAAAAGGCTGATGTCATTCCAATATTCAAAAAGGGTAGTCGTCACAGCTGGGTAATTACAGGCCTGTAAGTTTAACTTCAGTGGTGGGGAAGATCCTGGAAAGTTTAATAAGGGAACATTCTAGAGTATGTTTCAAGGACTGACATTATAAGTAGTAACCAGCATGGATTTGGAGGAATAGATCTTGTCAAACTAACTTGCTTTGCTTTTATGAGGAAGTAAGTAGAAATTTAGACTCTGGTTATAGCGTAGATGTAGTTTTACTTGCAATTTGCAAAGGCTTTTGATACAGTCCCCATAGGCGACTGATGTATAAGCTAAGGTCTGTTGGTCTGGGGAGTCACATTGTACATGGATAGAAAATTGGTTAATGAATAGGATGCAGAGAGTAGTTGTTAATGGGGCTTCATCATTATGGACTAAAGTGCTAAGTGGGGTGCCACAGGGTTCTGTGTTGGGCAGGGGCGTAGGAATCACTATAGCATCCATAGCAGTTGCTATGGGGCCCTGAGCCAAAGGGGCCCCATCCAGGTCCCCTGCAGGTATGTCCACCCTCCTGAGAAAATTTTTACCTCACATAGTTGAGTCTATAAATCCAATTTTTTTTTTAATTAAACCTTTCAAAGATGCCCCCAGGTTTAATAAAATGAAAACAGAGTTTTGTGGGCTGAACTTTTCTTAGGAGGGAGGACATACCCTTTAAAAGAAACTTGCCGCAGTTTGGCCAGGTAGGTTGAACTGCACCAAACTGGTTCAATATGGGGGGGGCCACATCTGAAATCTTGCTATGGGGCCCTGTGATATCTAGCTACGCCCCTGGTGTTGGGGCCACTTCTTCTATTTAATCTATTTATTAATGATTTGGAAGTGGGTATTGTCAGCAAGGTTTCTGTGTTTGCTGACGACACAAAACTTTGTCGACCATTAAAAACTTCAGAGGATGTGCAATCGTTGCAAGGGGATCTAGATAGATTATCACATTGGGCTGCTAAGTGGCAGATGAAATTCAATGTTGATAAATGTAAGGTGATGCATTTTGGACTTAAAAATCCTTGTGCTACTTATACTATAAAAGGCTCTGTGTTAAGTGAATCCCTGTTGGAAAGGGATCTTGGAGTTTTGGTGGATAACAAACTTAAAGGTAGTAAGCAGTGCCAGGCGGCAACAGCCAGAGCCAGCATGGTATTGTCTTGTATAAAGAGAGGTATGGATTCAAGGGAGGAAAATGTAATTCTCCCTCTTTACAAAGCATTGGTAAGGCCTCATTTGAAAAAAAGCAGTGCAATTTTGGAATCCTGTGTACAAAAAGGACATCTTTGAAATGGAAAGGGTTCAGAGAAGGGCAACTAAATTAATAAGGGGATTGGGGGAACTTGAATATGAAGAGAGACTGGAAAAGTTACAATTATGTACGCTGGAGAAAAGACGCTTGCGTGGGGATATGATTACTGTGTATAAATACATTAACGGGCCATACAATAAACTATCTGGGGCATTGTTCACCAATAGAACATGTCAGAGGACACGTGGACATCCCTTGAGTTGAATAAAAAAGGTTTAGGCTTCAAGCTCGGAAAGGGTTTTCACTGTGAGAACGGTAAAGCTTTGGAACTGACTTCCAGTGGACGTTGTTATGGCAGGTTCATTAGTTAGTTTAAAAAAAAAGCTGGATGAGTTTCTGCAAACAAGGAATGTTGTAAATTAATGGTATTGATACATAAAGTAGAGTTGATCCAGGGAAATTTCCGATTGCCACTTGGAGTCAGGAAGGAACTTTTTTCCCCTTCATAAATCTGGTGGGATTTTTTTGCCTTCCTCTGGATCAACAGTTAGGCAGGAAATGAGGATATTGCTAGATGGGTTGGACTGGATGGATGTATGTCTTTATTTAACCTCAAATACTATACTATGATATTAAGCAATCTACTAGAGGCATTTCCAGGGAGATTCAATATCCCGTGCTAACTGGAAATTAAGTGCGAAACCCGAGCTACCCAATGTACTATCAGGTTTTGTACTCATTTTGCATTGCCTTCTCCATTTCCAAGGATTTTTGAAAAAAGCTCAGTGCAAGTAATGCAATAAATTTAGGGATAACTTTGCTCTATTTTTGAAAATGTAAGCCTTTTCAATCATGGATTTTAAGCCCTGCAAAAATGTCATCACATACTGGTAGCCATGGGAATGTCATCACATACTGGTAGCCATGGGAATGTCATCACATACTGGTTGAATGAAATTTCCATGGCTACCAGTATGTAATGAAATTCCCATAGCTACCAGTATGTAATGAAAGTTCCATGGCTACCAGTATGTAATGAAAATCCCATAGCTACCAGTATGTAATGAAATTCCCATGGCTACCAGTATGTAATGAAAAATAGCTACGGGTGTGTAATGAAATTCCCATAGCTACCAGTATGTAATGAAATTCCCATGACTACCAGTATGTAATGAAATTTCCATGACTACCAGTATGTAATAAAATTTTCATAACTACCAGTATGTAATGAAATTCCCATGACTACCAGTATGTAATGAAATTCCCATGACTACCAGTATGTAATGAAATTCCCATGGCTACCAGTAGATAAAGTTTGTTAGGTTAAGCTAGGTTAGATTAGTTAGGTTAGTTAGGGCCCTGCTGTCTTACTGTGTCTACCTTGACGTGGTGGCAGGCTTACAAATCTTTTGGCCAAAACTCTAGAGGGTGGGTCCTTTAATGTATTGTAAATAAATAGAGAATTGATATGTACATACAATGATAATGACACTAGTTAAATCAATGTGTATAAAGCCCCTACCACTTCTGGACAAGCACCACCCACTTCTAAAACCACATTAGCTAACACCTGTGGTTGTTAATTAACACTTGTAGTCATCAACTAACACCTGTGGTTGTTAATTAACTCTTGCGGTCATTAGCTAACACCTGTGGTCATTAATTAAAATTTGTGGTCATTAGCTTACATCTTTGGGTGTTAATTAACACTTAGTCATTAGCTAACACCTGTGGTCATTAATTAAAACTTGCAGTCATTAGCTAACACCTTTGATTTTTAATTAACACTTGCGGTCATTAATTAACAATTGTGGTTGTTAATTAACACTTGCTGTCATTAGCTAACACATATGGTTGTTAATTAACACTTGCGGTCAATAGCTAACATCTGTGGTTGTTAATTAACTCTTGCGGTCAATAGCTAACATCTGTGGTTGTTAATTAACTCTTGCGGTCATTAACACTTGTGGTTATTAATTAACAGTTGTGATAATTGGCTATCACCTATGGTTGTTAATTAACACTTGCTATCATTAGCTAACACCTGCGTTTGTTAATTAACATTTGTGGTCATTGGCTAACACCTGTGGTCATTAATTAACACTTGCGGTCAACACCTGCTAACACCTTTGGTTGTTATTTAACACTTACAGTCATTAGCTATTGGTTCTTAATTAACACTTGTGGTCATTTATTAACCAGAGGTAAAGGGGCTGTGTCTTACCTCTCGTTCTTCAATTAAACGTTCAGGAGCCGGGAACGAAGGTAAGCAACTTACCCAGGCTCTTGCTGACTTTTTGGACTGGTCATTTTGAACTTTCGAGGATTTTCTAAGTATAGAATTTGTGGAAACAATCCAGCCATATATTCCAAATACACCAATGACATCTATTTTTAGCAGTGCCAAAGTTTCCATGGAACTTTCCCTTTAAAGACAGATTTTTTTTTTGTTTTATCATTTTTAACCCCTTTTGTTGAGGTATGCAACAAGGAAGTGTGTGATTCCTCTTTTTTAATAATGAACCCCCCTTACTAAGAGATTCGGAGACAGATTCTAGAAATATCAAATTTTTGGCATATCGTAATTATCGAATTCGGAAACTCGATTGTGAAGGAAGTGACTTTATTTCAAGTTCAGGATATACCGGTATGTACGTGTTGTCCAGACTATTTCCCAGGTCCCATTTACAATAGGTTGCCATTGCTATTTTAATCTTATTTTAAATCGATTTTTTCAAACTATTTGGTCCCCATTCACTTTAATTTCTGATTTTTAAACTTTTTCGAAAGTTCGACCCTGAAATCAGGCCAGTTTTTTAAAATTTCAGCTATCTTTATTAACTAATACCTGTGGTTGTTAATTAACACGTAGCTATGTAATTAACGCATAGCTATAGACTTATGGGCCATGATGCAAAATTTGGGCATGGGCCCATCACCGCCATCACACAAATCGGCACCGCATACAGTGACTAATATTCATTTCCATAAAAAACATCCAAATTCATTTTAAAACAGACAAACATACTTTACCCATACACCTAGCAAAACTATTTAACCAGATTCAAATAGTATTTCTAAACTTCCTCAAACCTTCTAAAATAACTAACCAACTGACGCTAGTAAAATGCTTGGCACACAGAGAGTGGTAAAATGCTTTATATATAACCACTGGTAAAATAGTTGGCACAAAGACTGGTTAAATGCTTGGCATGCAGACACTGATAAACTGGTTGGGAAACTGGCACTGCACACAGCCAGATATTGGTTAAAAGCTTGGCACACAGACAATGGTAAAAATGCTTTGTACACAGAGCACTGGTAAAAAAGTTGGCACACAGACTGGTAGTTTTTGAGCCTTTTTCACAAAATGGGGCCCCTTCTTGGCCAAGGGCCCTGGTGCGGTTGCATCCCCTTCACCTCTGGTAGCTACACCCCAGCGTGACTGCAGTCATTAACAATAACGATTTAACGGTTTTATAAATACAGCCCATTGTTACCAATGTAAACATATACAGTATATGGGGCACCACTTACCTTGCTTTTAATGTAAGGACGTTGCTTTTGTGACATCAAATTAAACAGAACTATTCCAACCAAAAATGGTCCCCATCGGCAGTAAGGTCTAGTGTAATATTCGTAAAACAATTCCAAGCTGACATCCTGGCTAAAAATAAAAAAAGAGTTAATGTGTAATATGTTGTATTGTCTTAGAAAAGAGGGATGACAATGATAAGATTCTAAGAAGTATTAATAAAGGATCAATATCTGTATCAGGAAGGAAATTCTAACGAGGCAGAGTGAGACATTTGGGAAAAAAATGCCTGTTTAAAAAAAAATACGTGTGCTGGGAGCGCTCAGGGAGCACCATTCAAGAGGGACTGACTCTAAATGGCAATTGGAGATATCCCTTTATGGGCCATATTTATAAAGCCGTGGTATAGCTTTTTAGCGATACCGTGACTTTAATGATAGGTATTGTAAATTTACGATTGTTAAATGGTATTCTACGATCGAACGTTCGTTGCTTAACGAAGGTTTGGTCATATATGTACGATCGCGATCGTACATTTACGACCATGATCGTCGTCAATACCAGTAACATGCAACATTCTTTGCTCATTCTCACCACATCCAATGGAAGAGAGTTCCATAGTTTTACCGTTCTCACATTGAAAAACCCCTTGAAGGCTAAACCTCATTTCTTCAAGTCTTAGGGGATTTCTTTGTGTCCTCTGACATGTTCTATTGGTCAACAATACACCAGATAGTTTATTGAATGGTCCATTAATGTATTTATACACAGTCATCACCTTTTCTCTAGTCTGCATAATTGTAACTTATTTAATCTGTCTTAAAATGTTAGCACCCCCAGTTCCCTTATTAACTGAACCCTTTCCTTTTCCAAGATGTAATTTTATTACATAGGATTTGAAAATGAGGCCTTACCCATGCTTTGTAAAGAGGGAGAATAATATTTTTCTCCCTTGTATCCATACCTCTCTTTATACATGACAATATCTTTCTGGCTCTAGCTGTTGCTGCCTGGCACTCCTTGCCCTTGATCTCCCATTGGTTTTGCCCGAAACCAATATGAGAATCGCTGGAATTTAACCCCTCTATTGCTGGATCGTATAGGGAAAGCACAGCCGCAGCGGTAAGGGAGTCCCTGTAATGTCAGAGGACTTTCTCTGATGCCAGGAACCTCCCCTGGTCTTCCCCCAAACAGCCCTGGTGGTCTAGTGGAGGAAGTGAATTTGCAATCAGCACTGATCCCCAGTTCACTTCCTGTTATAGTATAGTATAGTATAGTATATTTAAGCCTGTAGAGAGGAAGTGTATCCGTTGTTCTGGAGATACTTGCAACATAAGTAGTGGGAGGAGATGAGTTAGGAGAGACCCAAGTGCTACCTTATCACTGCAGCCCAATCTCCCTTTGACAGGCAATAAATTGGTGAAAGCTATAAAAAGTCATACATATTACATACAAAGGTGAAGCAAAGATTATAAGAACACAGAGCGATGAGTTATTTACAGCAATAGGAAAGAGGACCCTGCCCAAAGAGCTTACAGTCTAGCGGAAATAGGGGTGAGACATAAGGTGACATGAATCGGTAGGCTGTATTAGATTGGCAGTGGATTTTGCTTAGCAGGCCAGGATATATGTTTAATGGTGAACCACAAACATCAAAAATCACAACCTTTTCAGGGGTGTTAGCCCTTCAACAACACTAAGGTAGTTGGGGATCTGGGATGTCAGTGTAGGGAGATCTACAGCAGAGAGATATATTTGGGTATCATCAGCATTCTGTGATACTTGAACCCAAATGAACTAAAGAGTTGTCCAAGGCCATTGGTGTAAAAGTCCTACCAGAGAGATACGAGGATTGCCAAGAAAGTGCAGTGTCCTGGATACCTAAGGAGGGCAGGATCTGAAGAAGTAGAGGGTGATCAACAATATCAAAAGCAGAGAAATAAGAGTAGTGACCTTTATTAGATCATTAGTAACTTTAGTGAGCATTATAGTAAGCTGTCAAACTGACGGCTTACTATAGTATTTGTGAATGGATCCATTCACAAAGAGATTTTTTCTAAGTCTTTGCTAGTTAAAAGCAAGTGTTAAAATATTAAGTGATCAGTTCTGATCACCTAAGTATTGATCTTTGCCAGTGGTGAAAAAAAACTATTTCCTTGAAAACACTTTCCCAGAAGCTTTCAGGGAGGTGCTGAGACTTATAGTGTTGTAACTAAGGTTTTTAACTAAATCTGTTTGTCTTTCAGCACTCCTCATTAGAGATGGCCTAAACTTACAAAAATCCGTTGCGATTTAGAATTTTTGAAGTTCTGAAACAGTTCAAAATCAGAGTATTTAAAGTCAAAGCCGAGAAATAGTTTGAAAAGTTTGGCTAAAATAAGGTTAAAGTAACGAGAAATAGAGTCACTTCCTTCACACACACACTACTTTTGAGATTCCACGTTAGACATTCGATAATTCAATATTTCTAGAATCTGTCTCTAAATTTCTAAAAAAGGCGTGTTCATTATAATACAAGAGAAATCATGGCCAGCGTATAGTGGCAATACCTCAACAAAAGGGGTTATATAGTTAAAAAAAATAAATAAATCTGTCTTTAAAGTGAATGTCCACCCCCAAAACTTAAATTTAACCCACTACTGGCCCCACAGTACAGTATATAAAAAAATCCTTACCTTACATTCCTGCTCCTTATGGTTCCCCTGTAGTCCATGTATAAAGTCCAGGAAACTGAAGAGTAGCTGTCTTCCTGACCAAAAGTCTCCGCCTCCTGTGTTGCCTCCCACCCCCAACCGCTAAGTTAGAACTTTAAAAACTGCTCCTGGTTCCAGCATCTTGCCTGCCTGTCATTTGACAATATGTTCTACCTTCAGGTTAGAGGCACAGCAATTGGAGCCACTTGTGCCCCTACGCATGCATGCCTCCCCCTGGGGATGTGGGAACAAACAAATGTATCTAACTTCATAAATATATAAAAATGGTCCTGCGCTAGTACAAGATATCAATGAATAAAATCTACTCACCAGAATAACAATATAAATACTGTAATAATAATCACAATAACATATGCATACATAAAAACCTAAATTGCCATTTCTCACAACTATTAAATAATATAATCGGTAATATCCAGAAATAAAGAGAGCTCCAAATAGGCATGTGATGAAAAGCTCACAATAAGCGATACAGACAGTCAATGGATCAGTTGTAGTGAATGCCAGATATGTGTGGGTCATATTCCAGACTGATATCAGGTGCTTGAAATAAACATATGTGGTACCTTACTCATCCACAGATCGGTGTCCCATCATATCAATGGTAGCAATAAAATGGTGATTAATTCATTGTCCTGTTCTTACCACCTGGTTAGTTCTTGCTAATCACAATCTACTCCTCAGCCCTGGCACCTTATTGGCTCAGCTGTGGGATACGGATTAGGTAAAAACAAATAAAAAACCTACGTACGTGGTAACGTCTGAGGTATTCCCTACGTGTTTTCGGAAATCTGTCACCAGGGGTGATAACTAACTTCTAGAAAAAGATAGGAGAAAAACCTCTTGCTCTTGATTAGATTATTATGAAGGAGTGGAGATGTAGAATTAAAGGAGTTTGTAGGTAAGTTAAACAAAAATAAGAAAAACATAACACTCAGAAAAGAATGGAGTAAATAGGACGTTCATTTTCTGGATTTATAGGTAATTTTAAGCAGGGCCACCTCTCTAATGAGGCAGGGTGAAGCACATTTACAGGGCAGCACGCTGTAGGGAGGCAGTCATTTTTTTATTGTGCCTGAGGCCCAGATGCCAGGGGCCCAGAAAATACCATTTATGAAAACCACACATTTTCAGGAGGTACTGTCACTTTAAATACCAGGGGAAGCCATAACGTGGCCTTGCTGTAAGGACTTTCAGCTCATGAAAGGCAAGTACTGATAGCGTATGACCAGCTGAAAAAGCAAACCATGAAGTAGTGGTTGGGCTTAAAATTATTTGGCCAAGTTATTGAACTAATTGCTTTTATTTATCCAGAGAGAAGGGCAGGCTTTTTAAAGCAGCATCATAGACGGAATAAACATGTAAGAAAATTGAATTGGGTGTTGTAACATCTACATGTTTAGTTAATACTGTTTCTTTAAGGCATAGAGGCAAGCTGGGAAAAAGGGGCAGTATCAGGAAGTAAGCTAGGGAATAGCATGGTATGAGAAAGTGTGATGTACCTGTTGCTCTGTTTGAATAAATCAAGTTCCCTCTACATTCCAAGTGTTTTCTTGCTCTTGAACAATATAACAAGGGAGACATAACAACTGGCGACGAGGATTAAAGACTTTAACCCTGTGAGTACCAGCATACTTACCATTGTGACTACCTGTACCAGTCCTCCACATACAGGACCCAGTTATACTCACTTGCCTGTCACTGTCCATCTACAGCAGACTGCACAGCTCTCATTCTACTGCACTGTTCAGTTTAACTCTATCACTGCTGCTTCAAAAGTAAAGTTAATATGGCTGAGCAACTCCACACCTTCCCCAACTTTGATTTGTCTGATACCAATAATCTTGCACAGAACTGGAAAAAATGGCTACTCCGTTTTGACAATTTCCTGGAGGCCATGGCCATCACAGAGGATAAAAGAAAGAAAGCTTTATTACTTCATTATGCTGGTTCTGCTGTTTATGACATTTACTGCACCTTACCTACAGACAGCACTACTGACTACTCAAAATGCTCTAAAGCACTAACTGAATATTTTAATCCTAAGCAAAACATCAGATATGAAAGATACAAGTTCAGAATTGCTAAACAACTACCCCAGGAGACCATGGACTCCTTTGTCACCCGTTTAAGACAATTAGCACAAAGCTGCAATTTTGCTGATGTTGATGATGAAATCACATCACAAATCATTGTATCCTGCACATCATCTAAGCTACGGCGCAAAGCTTTACAAGCAGATTGTTGCTTGCAGGATCTTCTACACATGGCACGGTCCCTGGAAATTTCTGAGACTCAAGCTGCTGCCATAGAGGAGGGCACTGATGCACAGGTGTGCAATCTTGTGCACACTAAACGCAAAACTACAGGCACTGACTGCTCAAAGATGTGCTACAGATGTGGCAAACATTTCCCTCATAATGGTGACTGTCCTGCTCTAGGACGTAAATGTACTAATTGTGGAAAACTGAATCATTTTGCAATTGTATGTAAATCTGCTCCTAAGTCATCCCTACGCACATCAGATACACTGAGCTCAGCACAAGTCAAATACATTCAGCCAAATTCTGGAGATGAGTCACCTACTGTTTGCAGTGACTATGTGTTTATTACATCCACTGCACAAACTGTACATTCCCCCATCATCACAATATCTCTCCTTAACACTGCAGTTGCTTTTACTATTGACACAGGAGCCTCTGTGAACATTATAGACATGTGTACATATTGCCAACTGAATACTAAACCTGCTTTGATACCTGTACAAACCAAAATTTTTCCTTATGGCTCTCAAACTCCTTTGCCGACAATAGGTAAATTTGATTCAGATATTTACTACAAAGATAAAACCTATACTACAACTTTCTTTGTACTACAAGGCTCTGGGGGTTGCCTTCTCAGCTATCACACAGCTTTAACTCTTGGACTCATCAATATAGTTCACACTGTAGCTAACCCAACAGTCTCTGATGTACAAGCACTAGTTGACAAGTACTCCAATCTTTTTGTGGGCCTTGGTAAACTAAAGAATTTTCAAATTCACCTTCACATTGATGAAGACATTCGTCCAATTTCACAGCCACACAGACGAATTCCTTTTCACTTGAGGAAGCAAATTGAAGACGAACTAAAGTCTTTAGAGGAACAAGACATCATTGAAACTGTTTCAGGCCCCACTCCATGGGTTTCTCCCATAGTGGCTGTACCTAAACCCAAAGATCCAAACAAAATAAGAATTTGTGTAGACATGCGTCTTCCAAACACTGCTATACAGAGAGAGAGACACCTCTCTCCAACTCTCAGTGATGTTATTCATCTCCTAAATGGAGCCACCGTGTTCTCTAAACTGGATCTCAATAAGGGTTATCACCAACTGGAACTTAGTCCAGAATCCAGATACATAACTACATTTTCCACACATGTTGGTCTGCGAAGATACAAACGACTAACGTTTGGTGTTTGCTCGGCTGCTGAGATTTTTCAAGAAGCAATAAGAAACATTATTCAACATATTCCTAATGCACTCAATTACAGTGATGACATACTAGTTTTTGGAAAAACACAGAATGACCACAACTCGGCCCTACACGCAGTATTTGAGTGCTTATCATCCCAAGGACTTACACTCAACAAAGACAAATGTGAATTCAACAAATCTACCTTGGAATTCTATGGCCACATATTTTCTGCTGCTGGGATGCAACCTGATCCTAAAAAAGTACAGGCAATAAAATCAACTACAATCCCAAATGATGTTAATGAAGTTCGCTCTTTTCTTGGCATGGCCAGTTACTGCGCTAGGTACATCAAGGACTTCTCCACTATCAGTGCACCTTTGCGAGACCTCACCAAACAAGGATGTGCATTTCAATGGTCATCAGCATGCCAAAAATCATTTGAGACAATCAAAACAGAACTTAATTCTGCCACTATCATGGCTTATTTTGATCCTGCGCTAAGAACTGAACTAATTGTGGATGCCAGTCCAGTTGGACTCGGAGCTATTCTTGTCCAATATAAACCAGAAAACCCATACCCACAAGCTATTTCTTATGCAAGCAGAAGTCTGACAGTTACAGAAAAGAAATATTCTCAGCCAGAAAAAGAAAGTCTAGCAGTTGTCTGGGGATGTGAACACTTCCACTTATTTTTATATGGAGCACCATTTACAATTGTTACTGATCATTTGGCTCTTATTACCATATTTGGAAATCCAAGAGCAAAAATGCCTGCTCGAATCGAAAGGTGGGGTTTACGACTACAAGTATATAACTACAAAATAATTAATCGTCCAGGAAAATATAACAATCCTGATGATTACATTTCACGACATCCCACTACTTCAGATGAGGCCACAAAGTCTATTGCAGAAGAATATATTAACTTTGTTGCTGCACACGCTGTGCCAAAAGCACTCACATTGGACATGTTTATAGAGGCAACCAAACGGGACAAAACTCTTCTTGCATTAATACACATAATTGAAACCAACAGGTGGCATGAAATCCAGAGAGCTACCTTTCCTGATCCTGAAGTAATCATCACTGAACTAAAGGCATTTGCAGCTGTCAAAGATGAACTTTCCCTTGCTAAGGACCATCTCATTCTAAAAGGAACCAAATTAGTAGTACCTCAGGCCCTTCGCCAAACTACTGTAAATATTGCCCATGAAGGACATTGTGGCATTGTTGGCACTAAGAAACTTCTCAGAGAAAAAGTTTGGTTTCCAAACTTGGATCAAATAGTTGAAAAAACTATACAGCACTGTTCCACTTGCCAAGTAGTAACAAATTCTTCCAAACCTGAACCACTCCATATGTCTTCCTTACCCTCAACAGTTTGGGATGAAATTGCTGTGGACATTTATGGTCCTCTACCCGATGGACAATACCTACTTGTTGTTGTAGATGAATATTCAAGATATCCTGATATTTCATTCATTACATCCACATCAGCTACCACTATACTACCTGCGTTGGACAGCATATTTTCAGCATATGGCATACCCCGAGTGGTAAAGACAGACAACGGGCCACCATTTAATGGACATCTGTTTCAACAATTTGCTGCATATCTTGGATTTAAACACAGAAAAATAACTCCTTGCTGGCCACAAGCTAATGGCATTGTAGAACGGTTCATGAGTACTCTAGGTAAGAGAGTTAAGGCTGCTTATCTGGAACAAATTCCACTAAAGCAGGCATTGTACAAATTTTTACGCAATTACCGAAACACTCCTCACTCAACCACTAATGTTCCTCCTGCAAAACTTGTCTTTAACAGGCCAATTCATACACTTCTTCCAGAAATCCCTAGTGCACACAATCCACCACCTAGTGACTCTTCTATTAGAGAAACAGATTCTCAATCCAAACAGAAAATGAAACAATATGCGGACCAAAGACGTCATGCTCAGTCCTCCCATGCATGTCTAAATGATAGGGTGGTTGTTTTACAAAAGAGACATAACAAAACAACCTCTGCATACAATCCCAAGCCTTACCATGTCATAGCCAGAAAAGGTAGCATGATTACGGCACAGCGAGATGGACATAGCATAACCCGGAATGCTTCATACTTTAAGGTTCTCCCCAGTCTGAATAACATACCACAGGCACAGACAGGAGTCAGAGAGTCTCCTCAAACATTAGGAGGGCCAGTTCAATCACCTGAATGCATCCATGTACCTGCTGATACTTCAGTATCACCAAGGAGTGGTGGTCAGTCTCCGATTCACGATGAACCATGTTCAAGGAGACGATACCCCTGCCGACCACGAAAACCCCCACCAAGGCTTATTGAGGAAATATAAGCTCTTTCATAATATAAACTGATCTGTATTTTAATATGCCAGTGTTTCATTTATTTTTTCATTACTATTTGTATGTTTTGTGTTTAACCTTTAAAAAAAAAAAAAAAAGAGGGATGATGTAACATCTACATGTTTAGTTAATACTGTTTCTTTAAGGCATAGAGGCAAGCTGGGAAAAAGGGGCAGTATCAGGAAGTAAGCTAGGGAATAGCATGGTATGAGAAAGTGTGATGTACCTGTTGCTCTGTTTGAATAAATCAAGTTCCCTCTACATTCCAAGTGTTTTCTTGCTCTTGAACAATATAACAAGGGAGACATAACAGGTGTGCACTGGGCTTCTATGTTATACAAGATACAACAAATGTTGAGATTACATCAAAACCATACTACAAAGACATTTTGGGGGAAATTCCTTCAAATGGTGGTGAGAAAAGCAAAGAACTTAAAAGCCATAAATTGTAGAGAGCCCAAAAAAATGTGGGGAAATGGTTGGGTGTAAATATAAAAGAGGGTCCCAATGGCAATCTTAAACGGGGAAGGTGTGTAGAAGGATGAGTGAAAAGAAAAAGGTAATAAATAAGGAGATAAGAGGTGGGTGAGGCCTCATATCATGCAAAACAACACGTGTAATACTGTATATGTCATGGAATGTGGATGTAGAATGAAATGGAATTACAAGAGGTATATGAAAAAGAGTGCAATAGCACTATATATAGCATACATACAGGGCTACATTGGGTGTCTATATCTTTACAGGATAGAAACAGGAGTCAGAAGGGAGATACTGTATACAGAAGAAAATGTGCTATGAAAAAAAAATATGTGCTGCGAAAATACTTCCCTCAAGGTCCTTGTTTTTAACTTATCCCCCAGCTCTCGGAAATCATTTTTAAGGACCTCCCCTCCTCCTCCACCAAATGTCACACTCCTACTTTTAAAATGACTCCAAGGTCCTGTTTCTACCTTTAGTATATCCAAAGTTACAGCAGTATAAAGGGTGTATTTTCTTGCTAGCATTGTGATCTGTGATATTACCAGAATTTTGGGGTCTGCCTCCCAAGTTTTAGGTTGGTGCATGCCCACTGCTGGAACAGAGCATTATAAGATGCATAATAAGTTTTGATCTAACAAAAAGAATTTTCCTGTGAGTGGAAACGAGTAGAACGTGTCCCTTGTTCTAAAGGACCTTGCTCTTAAGGACTGTTTGTGCAGTAAGCAGATTCATTTTTCTTTCTTCCAGTTACTGGGCTTCTATAGTCTAGTATTGCACCTGTTGTAATCACAAACAGGTTGTGAAGGGGTTAATAACTGTTTTGTTTGGGGGCGGAGCTAGCGCTTAATGGAGTAAGTCGCACGCCGACAGAGCTCCCGCACAAAACCTACCATCCGAGGCTAATACCAGACACAAGTGGATCCACAAGCCAACCCAGGGCAACCCAAATCCACTGAGACCAGATGACGAGATCCAAATCCCAAAAGGCAGCGCTGGCAACAAAAAAATTGCAAAAGTTTGCCTGGCGAGGTGGGGCCGAGGAACCCGTTCGCGCGCTTTCACCAACTTCCTCCGACATACCTGCAGAATTCTCTCCGTCCCACAGCACCGGGATCCCAGCAGCAGATATGAGCAACAGAGGAGATGAAACCCCACCACCACAAGCTACACCAGAAAACCAAGGTATAGTCCTAGCTGCAATACAGGAGACCAAGCGGTCGCTTACCGGACTACTGGAAGAGGTGAGAGCTGATCTTTCCTTACTTAGACAAGACATGTACAGACTTAGACAATGGGTGGGTGACACAGAGCAAAGAATCTCCAATGTGGAGGACACTGTCACACCCATGGGCCAAAATGTATCCCAGCTAACCCAGGAACTAAATATGGCAAGACAAAAAATAGATGACCTTGAAAATAGGTCAAGGAGGCAGAACCTCAGATTTATTGGGTTCCCGGAGAACTGCGAGGGCCCCAACACAGCAGACTTTTTAGAGGCCTGGCTAAAAAATATATTCGACGAGCAAAGGTTATCCCGTTCATTTGCGGTGGAGAGAGCCCACAGGGTCCCTGGAAGACCCCCAGCCCCAGGCGAACGACCCAGACCCATAGTGGCCCACCTCCTAAACGCAAGGGACAGAGACACAATACTAAAACTAATACGCACCAATGGAGATACTAAATTTGAAAATACAGTTATAAAAGTATTCCCAGACTTCTCACTTGATTTGCAAAAAAGAAGGGCTACATTCATGGATGTGAAAAAACACCTGCAGCAAGCAGGATTAAAGTATAGCATGATGTACCCGGCAAAACTGAGAGTGGAGATGAATGGATCAACCAAATTTTTTGAAAACCCCAAAGCAGCTGAAGACTGGCTGGACTCAAAATAATTAAAAAACCCACAAGGAATTAAGCCACTATGCCATCGCTTCACAAACAGTGCGCCCTGACCAATAACACTTAACAATTCCTTCTAACACAACCTGACCCAGGCAAAATATAACCATGTTGCTCTACCCCAGAACCCTACCTTGCCACGCGGAGCGCCCATGGAAGCGAATCCAGCCAACTGGCAAGAGAATTTGACTGAATGGACCAAATGTGTCTTGAAATGATGTGCGGGAGAATTCTCCAAAAGGTTTTACATGTTTGAGATAGATAGGTCAACCTATCAAACCACCAAGTTTATTGAAATACCCTGGTTATATTTATATATTTGTATAACGCTTGGCAAATGTACACTCGAACAGGGAAGACCCCAACAGCTCCGTAAAAACCGCACAATAAGTGCACCCCCCCAATTCACAACACCAATAGGTGATAATAATAATATACGGAAAAATCTATATATTTCAGCCTCTATACTAGAGGATGGTTTTGCTGTTAATAAAAGTTGTAACTCTCCCAACCCCATCCCTAGGGCCCCCTTTCCCAAATGCTTTACCCATAACAGAGACAAGTCCAAAAAAACTAAATGTATAAGAGTAGGTGTCTTGGATATGTATATTTATAATAACTTGCAGATTAAAGATAACCCCCTGAGCCCCAATACATACGCTGGAGGTTTAACCCATTGTCAATATATATTACACCCCCCCCCCGAGTCACCACGGCGAAAACTCTCCCGAGTACACCCAGCCCCAACAGAGCCCTCTGGGGGTATATCTGGGTGTGTGTGTGCGCCTCCCTACAAGATGGGAGGGGGCACACAGAACATTAACCCCACAATTGAAACTAAATTATTAAATCGAACAAACCCACTCACCCACATCCCTGGAACCTTTCCCCCTGATGGCCTAGGGATAACAGCTACAGGTTTAATGGGTAAAATCAACCATTTGAAAATGTTTAGACCATGTGTATATGAGAATACTCGCTATATGGGAGAAAAGAAAAAACGTTCTGTTGATAATATGCTGAAATACATTCTTACTATCCTTTATCTCTTGATTTCGATATGTAATAACATGTGGTTGATAAATGTGGTGGAGAATTTATAGATGAGCAACCAAATTAATATAATATCATGGAACATAAGGGGTATAAATGACCCTAAAAAGAGACTCGCTGTCTTCTCCTTGATTAGAACACTCCAAGCTAATATAATTTGCCTCCAAGAAACGCACCTACTGCCTGCAACAACAGGCTACCTCAACAGGGCATGGCTAGTCAAAAGTATACATAGTACATACTCCGACTATTCCAGAGGAGTATCAGTGCTCATCTCTAGATCCTTGAATCACAAAATAACTAAAATATTGATTGATAAGAATGGGAAATATGTGTGCCTAGCCATAGAGGTAAATCTAATACAGTATGTTATAATAAATGTTTATGACCCACCCCCTGCAACATTAAACCCACTCAAAACAGCTGTCAAATTTGCCTTACAATTCCCCCAAGCTCAGATAATTTGTGTTGGGGACTTTAACAATATAATGAATGGAACACTTGACAGACTTCCCCCTACAACAACCAGACAATCAATACTATCACAATATATATCCGAAATCCAATGGATAGATGCATGGAGGTTCATACACCCCACTAGAGTATCCTTTACATGTAAATCAGCATCGCACAACACGTTGTCTAGATTAGACTATGTATTTGTCAGCAAAAATGTAATCAACAATATAGCTACAATCACCGACCACGCAAGAGGAATATCTGACCACTCCCCAATAACAATAAAACTTAAAGAAAATGAACCACCCACAACAAACAGAGTGAGAAGTATCCATCCCTTCTGGCTCACTATTATACCAACACCCGGTAGGATGGAAGACAAAATTGAACATTACTTATCCTTAAACAATGATACAGTACCAATAGGGACACAATGGGAGACCTTTAAGATAGTACTAAGAGACTACCTAAACTCTGAAATTAAACAAATCAAAAAACAAACCACAAAAAAAGAAAACTCCTTAACCCAAACAGTACTAGAAGCTGAAAATACATACATCAACAGCCCCACACCCCAGAACCAAGCCGCATGGCAAATAGCACAGACAGAATATAACAATCTAATACTTGAAAAAGCAAATAGACATAGCTTCTTTCAAAAACAGAAGTATTTCTCACAAGGGAATCTATCAGCAAAGATGTTGGCCAGATTAGCTCATGGCCCACTAGACCAAAACACAATATTGGAGATAACAACCCCCGAGGGAAATCTAACGGTAAACTCAAAGGAAATACTATATACATTCACCAAATTCTATGAACAACAATACAGATCGCAATATAATGCCACCACACAACAACTAACTGAGTACATGGATAAAATACCCCTCCCTAGATTACCCATCCAAGACAGAAACAACCTAGATAAAACAATATCCGCAAGTGAAATAGTAGAAGCCATGAACTCAATGTCATCTGGGAAAACACCTGGCCCAGACGGAATCTCAGTCGAGATATATAGAAGATATAGCGAATATATAATCCCACTATTACTAAATACCTACCAAGATGCCTTTGAAAAGAACACACTCCCTCCCTCCATGTATAAAGCACATATTGTTCTTATACCCAAACAGGGAAAAGACCCACTAGATTGCGGGTCATATAGACCGATCTCCCTATTAAACCTAGACTATAAAATACTAGCCAAACTGTTAGCAATCAGACTCCAAGGGGTAATTACAAAGATTATACATCCAGACCAAACGGGTTTCATCCCCGGAAAGTCCACCTCAATAAATATAAGGAAAACTTTAATAAACTGCCTAATAGATCATGATAATACTGGAACCCGTCTGATGCTCTCGCTTGATGCGAGGAGAGCATTTGACTCAATAGAATGGACATATATATATGGGAATGTCTCCGAAGATTTGGTCTGGGCCCACATTATATTAGGTGGATCAAACTATTATATGCTCAACCCCAGGCGGCCATTAGGGCCAACGGCAAGATCTCAGCATACTTTATGTTGGCCAGAGGAACAAGACAGGGTTGTCCCCTATCCCCATACCTATTTGCAATAGCAATAGAACCACTGGCCCAGATGTTAAGAACTAGTCAGAAAATACAGGGTCTAAAACTTAACAATCAAACTTCGTTACTTAGTATGTACGCAGACGATCTGATCCTGTATCTAGCAGACCCTCCCAACTCACTACATTTGGCCCTTTTTCAGGATTACAAATTAATTGGGACAAGTCATGTATCTTCCCATTAGATGATAATATAGACATCCATCAGAAATATAAAGAATTAGTCCCAATAGTCAAACAATTCAAATACCTAGGACTCATAATAACAAAATCCCCCCAAGAATTCACAAAACAAAACATCCTCCCACTCCTGGAACTAGTTAAGGGGAAGACGCAAAACCTGGAAACAATTCCCCATCAACTTATGGGGGAAAATAGCTCTAATCAAAATCATACTACTCCCTAAAATATTATATGTCCTCCAACATAGTATGGTATACATAGCTAAATCATTCTTCAAACAGCTAACTTCCTCTGGGCACCGGGCAGAGCAAGAGTCCGACTCAAAATACTGCAACTACCTAAACACCAAGCAGGGTTGGCACTACCCAATTTTTTTCACTACTACTTAGCCGGACAACTTAAATACTTTATCTCATGGGTAATACCCCCGCCACCTGACCCACAAGACACACCACCACCCTCATTATATGACGCAGAAGCACTTCTACAGGCTTACCTCCCCTCACTCCCGATAACCTTCTTAGACTCCCCAACCAACACGATACCTGGAGGAGGTACCTCATTACACATACAGCAACACAAAATTTGGCACGAGACCAATAAAATACTCCAGATACAAAACCCCTTCGAAGAATCACCAATATGGCATAACCCAAGATATATGGAGTTATCTGCATTTACAGGAGCTGAACTGTGGGAACGAAAAGGTGTCAAATACTTCTCACAAATTATACATAATGATGAATTCGTCTCCTTTGAACACATACAATCCAAAATTCAACTCCCAAACTCATGTATAAGAGGAGAGTTCGGATCCACACACATACAGATGAAACAACACCCGATTATACAACTCATGAGAAACAGGGGTGAAAAACAGCTAGTCTCCCTGATATACAAATATCTATCAATGCATTGTTCCAATACAACCAAACCATTAATCCTATCCAAATGGACCCAACACATTAATCCTATCCAAATGGACCCAACACATACAGGAGGTCACAGAGGAACACTGGGATGAATTAGCCTGCTCACATATACAGGCCACCAAATCAGCAAACAACAAACTCATTCAGTTTAACCTACTACACCAAACATACCTGACGCCCCAACGTATGGCACGTATGTCCCCTAGGAATACTTCCGAATGCCTTAGATGCCGGGGACCCATGGCGGACTTCTGGCACCTTGTTTGGGCATGCCCATCAATACAAATATACTGGGCCAAGGTCACAAACAAACTATCCCAGATACTGCAACAGCCCATACCGGCAGAACCGGCAATATGTTTACTAAGTCTTAAATTAGACGAAAACTGGAACAGATATCAAAATATATTCCTAAAAGAAACCCTGTTTTATGCAAGGAAGGTACTGGTAATAAATTGGATGAACCCCAGTGAATTAAATATTAAACAATGGGAAAACCTGGTGACCTCCTCCACAGCCCTCAACAGAGTTATATACAAAGATCAAGGGAATTTAGATAAATTCAACAAGATATGGGGAATGTGGTTCGAATATCTAGGAACCCCAATCACCAATTAGACAATGGGGCAATAAACTCACAAAACAAATAGAGGTTAACCTAACCAGAGAGGGTAAATGTTAATGTACAAGTCCAAAGTGATAGACCAAATGTTATCTTATTACTGTATGATATGACTATGTCTCTCCCCAGTTAACTGTTAAAGTTGAAAATAATGTATATGCAATGTAAAAAAGACAAAAACTTGCAAAATACTGTTTATTGATATAAACGATGTACAATTTATGTGTGATAAATGTTACATTGCAAACTAACGTGCTCAATAAAACAAGTTTAAAAATAACTGTTTTGTTTTTTCCCTCTCTTCCTGGCTCTTGCACTAATTGGTGTGGGGGCTGGGGCCAATTAGTTAAATAGGATTCAACTTGGTTGGACTTGTGGTTTGGACCTAACAAAAAGAAGTTTCCTGTGAGTGGAAACGAACTAGAGTGGAACGTTTTCCTTTGTTTTAAAGTACCTTCCTCTTAAGGACATAGAAAAAGGACACTAAAACAAGAAGGGCAATTAAACAGGGTTGGTGTGTCACTGTGTTGGTGTTGCATATTAGAAGAGACAGTTTTGTCGGTACCATGCAATGTGCATCCTGCCACATGTATAGGAACCTGTAGCAGACGTTCCAGGGGACCTATGTCTGTGTCAGGTGTGAGTGGGTTGCTCATTTGGAAGCTGAGGTGGAGAGTCTAAGGGGGCATCTTGCAGCATTGCAGGGATTGGCAAATCTGGGGGGACAGCAGGCACTGGATGGGGCCAGTAGAGAGGTGGGTGGAAGTGGGACAAGGAAGGTTGAGGGGGAAAGTAATTTTGTTAGGATTACTAAGGGAAGTGGAGGGTGGAAGGGTAGTGTTGCTTCTTCCCAGCTTGCCCATCCCAACAGATTTGCAGCCTTAGGTGATGAAGTGGAGGAGGACAGCTCAGAATTAGCGTGTATGGAGCGGGCTCATCCCTTGAGCACCCAGGGGACTGGCATATCTAATACAAGGTAGTATGAACTTAGAATCAGGAATGCTAGGCAGGTGGTAGTGGTAGGGGACTCCATTATAAGAAAGGTCGATAGGTTAATCTGCTGCCATGACACTACATGCCAAACTGTGTGTTGCCTGCCTGGTGCTAGGGTTTGGAATGTGGTGGATCGTGTAGACAGATTATTGGGTGGGGCCGGGTTTGACCCAGCGTTCTTGGTCCACATTGGTGCCAATGAGAAAGTTAGAGGAGGAGAAGAGGTCCTTAAACATGATTTCCGAGAGCTAGGGGCCAAGTTAAAAGCAAGGATCTCCAGGGTAGTGTTTTCAGAAATATTACCGCAGCCACGTGATATGCTAGGGAGACAGCAGGAGCTTAGGAGCATGAATCCGTGGCTAAGAGAGTGGTGTAAGGAAGAAGGTTTTGGGTTTATAGAGAACTGGGCAGACAGAGACTGTCGGCTACAGTCTCTTTAGTAGGGATGGGTTGCACCTCACTGATGGCAGTGCAGCTGCTTTGGGGGAAAAGATGGCTAGAGGGTTGGAGGAGATTTTAAACTAAGTTTTAGCAGTCTCACTGGGATAGATAGTCCAGGAGGATAGCAGGGTATTGATACGCCAGGGGTGGTGGAAAGGGGGGTGGGGCTAGCATAGGGGGCAGGGAGGCATGCGTATTAAAGTGTATGAATAAATTATGTTTGTACATACATAAATGTATGTTTGCAAATGTGAGAAGCTTGACTGACAAATTGGGTGGGTTGGAGATAATGGCGTTGAATGAGTATGATGTAATAGGTATAGCAGAAACGTGGATGAACAGTTATCACGACTGGGCTGTAAATTTAGAAAGATATGCCTTGTTTAGGCAGGACAGAGAAAAAAGGAAAGGGGGAGGAGTATGTGTCTATGTTAAAACAGAATTGAAGCCAAATTTAAAAGAAGTGATAACTGGTGATATGGATGTTAAAGTGGTGGCAATATGGGTTGAATTAGGCAACAGGAAAGGGGGTAATGTCATTGTTGGTGTCTGCTATAAGCTGCCAAATGCTAGCAGAGAGGAGGTGAGTCAGCTTCATATGCAGTTGGCAAGGGCTGCAAGTCTGGAAAGTGTGCTCATTATGGGGGACTTCAATTACCCTGACATTGATTGGTGTGGTGGATCTGCCATCACAGAAAAAGGCGATGAGTTCCTGAATTTGCTGCAGGATAATTTTCTCTCACAGGTGGTTGAGGTTCCTACTAGAAAAGGAGCTCTGTTGGATCTGGTAATATCTAACATTGTGGAGCGCATTATAGATATAAAGGTAACTGGAGGCTTAGGGAATAGTGACCATGAAATAGTGGCGTTTGGACTTTGTTATCGAAAGGAAAAGTGCGCTGGGTTAACAAAGACATTTAATTTCAGGAAAGCAAATTTTCCCAGGTTAAAAGCAGCTCTTCAGAATGTCAACTGGGATAATGTATTATCAGGTAAAGGTACTGAACAGAAGTGGACTGTGTTCAAGGGGATTTTAAGCCATTTCCCATCTAAATTTATACCCTTGGGAAATAAATGTAAAAAAAATAAATCCGCGCCCATGTGGCTGAATTCTGATGTAAAGAGGCAAATGGAAAGGAAGAAAAAGGCATTTAAAACCTTTAAGCCAGAGGGAACGGAAAGGGCCTTTAGGGATTCTATTCTATATCTATTTACATAGATAACAGATACATGGATCATAACTTTAGTTAGATTGAAACAATTTCAAAAACAAAGAGAAAGAAAAAAGGAAAAATGATGGTTGTAACTTACATTATACAGTTTTGTTACATTTAGTAAGGGGGAGGGGGTCTGCCATACTTGGTAGATAAAAGAACAAACCAAATTCAACTTGTTTCTGACGATTCCTCCCACCTGCCCCATATTTTCATGTACTTGGCTGGGCATCCTCGGTGGGTATATAGTCATTTTTGATATGGGAGAACGGCGTTCACTGCTATTTTCCAGGAGTCCAGTTGTGGAAGAGCAGGTTGAATACAAGTGAGAGCAATCTGTTTTCTGGCCAGAAATATTGTTTCCCTAAGGAAAGTTTGGGAATATTTATCAGCAAGTATGTCGTCCAGTATATCTAGGATGCAGGCCTTGGGGTCTAGGCCCACCGGTGAGCCCATACAGTCATGGAGAAATTGGATTATTTGTTGCCAAAAGCCCAGGATTTGTGTACAGGACAACAGAATTGGGGTTAAAAATGCTCTATTTATAATAAACATTTGGGTGAGTCTATCTGATGCTTTAGGGGATACCATTCTGCCGGGCCTCCTCCCACTCCTCGCCCTCTAGGGAGCCCACATCGGTTTCCTAGGATACTTTTTTGTCTTCTGTTCTGGCTCTAACCATTGGAATTTGTAATGCAAGTTAAATGCGTGAAATTAATTTGACGGATGTTTGACCTCTAAGAGTTGTTAGGAGTGAATTAGATTGTATATCGGGGTCAGGTTGTGAAATTGTGTTACAAATGCCTGGTCTGTAGATATGTGAAAAACATGGAATTGGGGAGTTCAAACTCTTGTTTGAATTGATCAAAGGATTTTGAGCAAACGTCTTAAATATTTTTTTTCCTCTGTATACACTATAGAAGATCTAAGTACAGATATCATAGAGTATAGTAGCAATAATGGTATAAAAGATGCAGGTGTACTTAACTGAGGATATGGTACAGAAAGAACTAAATAAGGTTAATATTAATAAATCTCCTGGACCGGATAAAATACATCCTCGGGTACTTAGGGAGCTAAGTTCAGTTTTATCTAGGCCATTGTTTCTTATTTTTGCTGATTCCCTCATGTACGGTGGTGTGCCTCTGGATTGGAAAAGGCTGATGTTATTCCAATATTCAAAGAGGGTAGTCGTTCACAGCCGGGTAATTACAGGCCTGTAAGTTTAACTTCAGTGGTGGGGAAGATCCTGGAAAGTTTAATAAGGGATCATGTTCTAGAGTATGTTTCAAGGACTGACATTATAAGTAGTAACCAGCATGGATTTAGGAGGAATAGATCTTGTCAAAATAACTTGCTTGGCTTTTGCTTTGCTTTTTGCCTTGCCTTTTTTTTTTAATTGAATAAATTATCTGGGGCATTGTTCACCAATAGAACATGCCAGAGGACACGTGGACATCCCTTAAGACTTGAAGAAAAAAGGTTTAGGCTTCAAGTTCGGAAAGGGTTTTTCACTGTGAGAACGGTAAAGCTATGGAACTGTCTTCCAGTGGACGTTGTAATGGCAGGTTCATTGGTCAGTTTAATAAAAAGCTGGATGAGTTTCTGCAAACAAGAAATGTTACAAGTTACTGGTATTGATACATAAAGTAGAGTTGATCCAGGAAAATTTCCGATTGCCACTTGGAGTCAGGAAGAATTTTTTTTCCCCTTCATACATTTGGTGGGTTTTTTTTTGCCTTCCTCTGGATCAACAGTTATGCAGGAATTGAGGATATTGCTAGATGGGTTGGACTGGATGGACATATGTCTTTATTCAACCTCAAATACTATACTATAAGACCTGCCCCCAAATTTCTAAATCATTTTTAAAGCTAGCAACAAGCCTGAAAATAAAACATTTTCTTTCCCTAAGGTGTACATAGGTAGAGGAAAAGATAGAGAATGGTTGCAGGTCTGTAAATAGTTCCAGAAAATAATTTGGGGGGGGGGGGGGGGCTCCTTGTACAGAATATGTTGTGACTGTCACAGAGACTCAGACAGACAGGATCTGTAATGTTACAAGCCTATATCCAGTGAAGTTAGAGACTTTATAGGCTTTTATTAAAGGTATGTTAAATAGAGATTATTTAAATAAAAAAAGTCCTTTATAACAAAAAGGCATTTATAACAAGTCCAATTCCAGCTAATTCCACTCAAAGGAATTGTATTTATAGTCTGGTATAAAACATTTGTGAAGCGGCGATTGTGCAGGGATATGATCACGTTATACTAATATAATAACACTCTGGTATATTGTTCACCAATAGATCTTCTCGGAAGACCTGTGTACATTCTTTGTTAAAATTTGAAGAAATCTTCAGGTTAGGAAAGGTTTCCTTACAGTGAGAATGGTGAAACTGTGGAACTGTCTTCCAGCAGATGTGGTAATTGCAAGTTCATTGAATAGCTTCAAGAGTGGACAGGATAAGTTTCTAAAATTTAACAATATTGAAAATTACTGATATTAATACCTATAGTACTGGTTGATCCAGGGATCCTGTGCGATTGCCATCTGGAGTCAGGAAGGATCCCCCCCTTCCAGCTAGGTTTTTTCCTTCCTTCCTCTAGATCATCTGTTGGGTACGGTTGAGGAGTAGGGATGGCCGGTTCGCGGATCCGAACACGGATCCGCCGCCGATTTATCCCTTTCGCGAACGGCGGATTTTTCCGGATTTTCCGCCTTCCGAACTTCCGGTTCGCGGATTTTTCGTATTTTCGAAAATTTTCAAAATTACGAGTTGTCACATATTTTCGAAAATTTTCGAAAATACGGGAAAACATGTATTTTCAAAAATTTTCGAAAATACAAGGATTTCTCTTAATTCCTTACATACGTATTTTCGAAAATATTCGAAATTACGAGGATTACTTGTATTTTCGAAAATACATATTTTCGAAAATACATGAAAACTCGTAATTTCGAAAATCCCCGAAAATATGTGAAAACTCGTAATTTCGAAAATTTTCGAAAATACGAAAAATCTCGTTATTTCAAGGGTATTTTTAATTTTAAAGGGTCCGCTCGCGGATTTTCGAATTTTCGAATTTTTTAGAAAATTCGCGGATCCTCGAGCGGACCGGATTTTGCGAAGTTCGGACATCTCTATTAAGGAGTAGGCTAAAAATGACTAGATGGACAAGTGTCTCAGTGGTTAGCGCTGATACCTTGCAGTGCTTAAGACCTGAGTTCGATTCCACCCTTGGACACATCTGCAGGGATTTCTCCTCGTGCTTGCGTGGGTTTCCTCCAGGCACTTTGGATTCCCCCACAATAATAAAGACATACTGATAGGTTGTATGTGTACATAAAGTGATTAGATTGTAAGCTCTTTGGGGCAGGGCCTGATGTGAATGTATACATGTAATTGTAAAGTGCTACGGAAGATGTTGGTGCTATATAAATCCACAATAATAATAATAATTAAACTTCTAATGCTATGTAACTATGATATCACCGTGTAGGAGGGATATTCAAAGGTGAGATAAAATGTGATTTAGGTTGCCTGCCCTTGAGTTCCATATTTAATTCTAAACTGAATTTACCTCATTCCTTTCCTCTTGTAAGCCGTTATATTTAATTGTAAAAAATATGTCAACAACGTGGATGTGAGGAAACACACAAGGAACAAAGTGGCAACTGTGATGCCCATTATCCATTTAGATCTGTGGAGACAGGAGAAGAGCAGTAAATGTGGGTCCAAGGTTTAGTGCTGCTACACATTAGTAGGTCAGGGGAGATTTCCTAATGACACCCCACACACTAGGGCTCTGTTCAGGGGTAAAATGGTGGAAATTCCTACATTAAGTTGAAATATGTGGCTTAGAAAAATGAAACTAGAATCTATACCAGCATCAGATCTTAATGTTAATAGGTAACATAGCAGGGGGTGTTTATAAGACAATACAGTATCATAAACGCCCCCTGCCATGGTACCTACTAACATTACCGAGCCCCCGATCTGTACTTACCTATTGTATTGGTCTTATAAAACACCCCCTGCTATGTTACCTATTAACATACCGAGCCCCCGATCTGTGCTGTACCTATTGTATGTCTTATAAACACCCCTGCTATGTTACATATTAACTTACCGAGCCCCGATCGTACTGTGCCTATTTGTATGTCTTAAAAAACAACCCCTGCTATGTTACCTATTAACATTACCGAGCCCTGACTCTGTACTGTACCTACTGTATTGTCTCATAAACACCCCCTGTAGTACCTATACATTACCGAGCCCCGATCTGTTACTGTACTATTGTATTGTCTTATAAACACCCCCTGCCATGTACCATTAATTACATGGCGCCCGATCTGTACTGTACTATTGTATTGTCTTAAAAACACCCCCTGCTTACTATGTTACCTATTAACATTACCGAGCCCTGATCTGTACTGTACCTATGTGATTGTCCTATAAAAACCCCCTGCTATGTTACACCATTAACATTACTGGCCGATCTGTACTGTACCTATTGTATTGTCTATAAACACCCCCTGCTATGTTACTATTAAACATTACCGAGCCCTGATCGTTACGTGACCATTGTATTGTATTATAAACCCCCCTGCTATGTTACCTATTAACATTACCGAGCCATGATCTTACTGGCCTACTGTATTGTCTCATAAACACCCCTGCTATGTTACCTATTAACATTACCGAGCCCCGATCTGACTGTACCTACTGTATTGTCTTAAACACCCCCTGCTAGTTACCTATAAACATTACTGAGCCCGATCTGTACTGTAACCTATGTATTGTCTTATAACCATCCCCTGCAGTGTTACCTATTAACATACCGAGCCTGATCTGTACTGTTACCTATTGTATGTATCTATAAACACCCCCCTGCTATGGACCTATTAACATTACCGAGCCCCCGATCTGTACTGTACCTTTGTATTGTCATAAACACCCCTGCTAGTTACCTATTAACATTACCGAGCCCAGATCTGTACTGTCCTATAGTATGTCTTATAAACACCCCTGCTATGTGTACCTATTAACATACCGAGCCCTGATCTGTGACTGTACCTATTGTGATTGTCTTATAAACACCCCCTGCTGTTACCCTTTAACATACCGAGCCCCGATCTGTACTGTACCTATTGTATTGTCTTATAAACACCCCCCTGCTGTTACCTATTACACATTACCCGAGCCCCGATCGTACTGTGCCTATTGTATTGTCTTTAAACAACCCCCTGCTATGTAACCTATTAACATAACGAGCCCCGATCTGTACTGTACCTATTGTATTGTCTATAAACACACCCTGCTATGTACCTATTAACATTACCGAGCCCGATTGTACTGTACTATGTATTGTCTTATTAAACACCCCCTGCTATGTTACCTATTAACATTACGAGCCCGCCTCTGTATTGTACCTATTGTATTGTCTTAAAACACCCCCTGCTATGTTACCTATTAACATACCGAGCCCGATCTGTACTGACCTATTGTATTGTCTTATAAAACACCCCTGCTATGTTATCTATTAACATTACGAGCCCGATCTGTACTGTACCTATTGTATTGTCTTAAAACACCCCCTGCTATGTTACCTATTAACATTAACGAGCCCCGATCTGGTACGTACCTATTGTATTGTCTTATAAAACCCCCTGCTATGTTACCTATTAACATTACCGAGCCCCCGATCTGACTGTACCTATTGTATTGTCTTAAAACACCCCCTGCTATGTTACCTATTAACATTACGAGCCCGATCTGTACTGTACCTATTGTATTGTTATAAAACACCCTGCCATGGACCTATTAACATAACCGGAGCCCGATCTGTACTGTACCTATTGTATTGTCTTATAAACACCCTGCTAGTTACCCTATTAACATACCGAGCCCCGATCTGTACTGTACCTATTGTATTGTCTATAAACACCCCGCCCCCCCATGTTACCTATTAAACAAACCGAGCCCGATCTGTACTGTACCTATTGTATTGTCTTATAAACACCCCTGCTATGTTACCTATTAAAATTACCGAGCCCCGATCTGTGCTGTGCTATTGTATTGTCTATAAAACACCCCCTGCTAGGTTACCTATTACATTACCGAGCCCCGATCTGTGGACTGTACTATGTTGTGTTTATAAACACCCCTGCTATGTTACCTATTAACATTACCGAGGCCCCGCCCGATCTGTACTGTACCTATGTATTGTCTTATAACACACCCCTGCCCATGTTGACCTATAACATAACCGAGCCTTCCGATCTGCACTGGTACCTATTGTATTGTCTTATAAACACCCCTGCCAGTTACCTATAACTTACCGAGCCCCGATCTGTACTGTACCTATTGTATTGTCTATAAACACCCCCTGCCTATGTTACCTATTAAACATTACCGAGCCCCGATCTGTACTGTGCCTATTGTATTGTCTATAAACACCCCCTGCTATGTTACCTATAACATTTACCGAGCCCCGATCTGTACTGTACCCTATTGTGTCTTATAAACACAAACACCCCCTGCTATGTTACCTATTAACATTACCGAGCCCGATCTTGTACTGTACCTATTGTATTGTCTTATAAACACCCCCTGCTATGTTACCTATTAACATTACCGAGCCCCGATCTGTACTGGACCTATTGTATTGTCTTATAAACACCCCCTGCTATGTTACCTATTAACATTACCGAGCCCCGATCTGTACTGTGCCTATTGTATTGTCTCATAAACACCCCCTGCTATGTTACCTATTAACATTTCCGAGCCCCCGACTGTACTGTGCCTATTGTATTGTCTCATAAACACCCCCTGTATGTTACCTATTAACATTACGAGCCCCGATCTGTACTGTACCTATTGTATTGTTCATAAACACCCTGCTATGTTACCTATTAACATTACCGAGCCCCGATCTGTACTGTACCTATTGTATTGTCTTTATAAACACCCCCTGCTATGTTACCTATTAACATTACCGAGCCCGATCTGTACTGTACCTACTGTATTGTTTATAACACCCCCTGCCTATGTACCTATTAACATTACCGAGCCCCGATCTGTACTGTGCCTATTGTATTGTCTCATAAACACCCCCTGTATGTTACTATTAACATTACCGAGCCCCGATCTGTACTTGTACCTATGTATTGTCTCATAAACACCCCCTGCTATGTTACCTATTAACATTACCGAGCCCCGATCTTACTGTACCTATTGTATTGTATTATAAACACCCCCTGCTAGTTACCTATTAACATTACCGAGCGCCCAGATCTGTACTGTACTACCTTGTATTGTATTATAAACACCCCTCTGCTATGTTACTATTAACATTACCGAGCCCGATCTGTACTGTACCTACTGTATTGTCTATTAAACACCCCCTGCTATGTTACCTATTAACATTACCGAGCCCCAGATCTGTACTGTACCTATTGTATTGTCTTATAAACACCCCCTGCTATGTTACCTATTAAACATTACCGAGCCCCGATCTGTACTGTACCTACTGTATTGTCTTAAAACACCCCCTGCTATGTTACCTATTAACATACCGAGCCCAGATCTGTACTGTACCTATTGTATTGTCTTATAAACACCCCCTGCTATGTTACCTATTAACATTACCGAGCCCCCCGATTCTGTACTGACCTACTGTATTGTCTTATAAAACACCCCCTGCTATGTTACCTATAACATTACCGAGCCCCGATCTGTGCTGGTGTACCTTGTATGGTCCATAAAACACCCCTGCTATGTTACCTATTAACATTACGAGCCCCGATCTGTACTGTACCTATGTATGTCTCATAAAACACCCCTGCATGTTATATTAACATTACCGAGCCCCGATCTGTGCTGTACCTATTGTATTGTCTTAAAAACACCCCCTGCTATGTTACCTATTAACATTACCGACCCCCCGATCTGTACTGTACCTACTTATTGTCTTATAAACACCCCCTGCTGTTTACCTATTAACATTACCGAGCCCTGATCTGTACTGGACCTATTGTATTGTCTTATAAACACCCCTGCCATGTACCTATTAACATTACCGAGCCCTTGATCTGTACTGTACCTATTGTATTGTCTCATAAACACCCCTGCTATGTTACCTAATTAACATTACCGAGCCCCGATCTGTACTGTACCTCTTGTATTGTCTTATAAAAACACTCCTGCCATGTTACCTATTAACATACCGAGCCCCGATCTGTACTGTACCTATGTATTGTCTTATAAACACCCCTGCTAGTTACCTATTACATTACCGAGCCCCGATCGTACTGTGCCTATGTATTGTCTTATAAACACCCTGCTATGTTACCTATTAACATTACCGAGCCCCGACCCGATCTGTATGTACCTATTGTATTGTCTATAAAACACCCCTGCTATGTTACCTATTAACATTACCGAGCCTGATCTGTACTGTACCATGGATTGTCTTATAAACACCCCCTACTCGTTACCTATTAACATTACGAGCCCGCCGATCGTACTGTACACTACTGTATGCTTATAAACACCCCCTGCTATGTTACCTATAACATTACCGAGCCCGATCTGTACTGTACCTATGTATTGTTATTTAAACACCCCCTGCTATGTTATACCATTAACATTACCGAGCCCTGATCTGTACTGTACCTAGTGTATTGTCTTAAAACACCCTACTATGTTACTATTAACAATTACCGAGCCCCGATCTGTACTGTACCTACTGTATTGTCTTATAAAAACACCCCTGCTATGTTACCTATTAACATTACCGAGCCCCGATCTGTACTGTACCTATTGTATTGTCTTATAAACACCCCCTGCTGTGTTACCTATTAACATTACCGAGCCCTGATCTGTACTGTACCTATTGTATTGTCTTATAAACACCCCCTGCTATGTTACCTATTAACATACGAGCCCCGATCGTACTGTACCTACTGTATTGTCTTATAAACACCCCCTGCTATGTTACCTTAAACATACCGAGCCCAGATCTGTACTTACCTATTGTATTGTCTTATAAACACCCTGCTATGTTACCTATTAACATTACCGAGCCCCGATCTGTACTGTACCTACTGTATTGTCTTATAAACACCCCCTGCTATGACCTATTAACATTACCGAGCCCAGATCTGTTACTGTACCTATTGTCGTTTATAAACACCCCCTGCTATGTTACCTATTAACATTAACGAGCCCCGATCTGTACTGTACCTACTGTATTGTCTTATAAAAACACCCCCTGCTATGTTACCATTATTACATTACCGAGCCCCGATCTGTGCTGTACCTATGTATTGTCTCATAAACACCCCTGCTATTTACCTATTAACAGTACCGAGCCCGATCTGTACTGTACCTATGTATTGTTCAAAACACCCCTGCTATGTTACCTATTAACATTACCGAGCCCGATCTGTGCTTGTACCATTGTATTGTCTTATAAACACCCCCTGCTATGTTACCTATAACATTACCGAGCCCCGATCTGTACTGTACCTACTGTATTGTCTTATAAACACCCCTGCTGTGTTACCTATTAACATTACCGAGCCCTATCTGTACTGGACCTATGTATTGTCTTATAAAACACCCCCTGCCATGTTACCTATTAACATTACCGAGCCCTGATCTGTACTGTACCTATGTATTGTCTCATAAAACACCCCCTGCTATGTACCTATTAACATTACCGAGCCCCGATCTGTACTGTACCTATTGTATTGTCTTTATAAACCACTCCTGCCATGTTACCTATTAACATTACCGAGCCCCGATCTGTACTGTACCTATTGTATTGTCTTATATACACCCCTGCTTAGTTACCTATTAACATTACCGAGCCCGATCTGATAGATGCCTATTATATTGTCTTATAAACACCCCCTGCTATGTTACCTATAACATTACCGAGCCCGATCTGTACTGACCATTGTATTGTCTTATAAACACCCCCTCTGCTATGTTACCATTAACATTACCGAGCCCTGATCGTACTGTAACCATTGTATTGTTTATAAAAACCCCCCGTGATTACCTACTAACATTACCGAGCCCCGATCTGTACTGTACCTATGATTGGTCAATTTTTAATACTTGCTTTACATTAACCAATCAGATTTCAGAACTTTCCAGAAATCTGATTGGTTAATGTAAAGCAAGTATTAAAAATTGACCAATCAGAAACGGATTATGGATTTCTGCAAACCTATATAAAGAGGAGCTTTCCGCCGCGGAACTCAGATGCCATCGCAGTAGATGGCTGAAGAAAGAAGAAAGAAGCGGCTGGCAACATCGGCTCCGCTGAGGCCGGCGGTGCCAGCGGGCTCACTGGCGGCCGCAGTGAGTCTGCCTGGCATCGGCGACCTGAGTGGGGTTGGTGTCGCCAGCCCGAAGACGTCGCGTCGGATCAAGACGCCGGCAACATCGGCCTCGTTGAGGTCGCCGGCGCCCGCCGGGGGTACCCCTGGCGGCCGCAGGGGTACCTCTCGGGGGTCGGCGGCCTCGCGGAGCTGGTGTCGCCGGGACTGGAAGAAAGAAGACGTCGCCACGGGCTCTCTTTAGAGCCGCACTGGGGGTCCGGTTCAGTGCGGGACCCCCCGCCAAAGGCACTTGTCAGTGCCGCAAGGGCCCTTTAAGGGCCGGGGAGGGGGGTCCCGGTTGGGCTGCGGGACCCCTAAGCCCCAAAAGGCCCTTCTCAGGGCCCCGCTGGAGGGAGCCTCCACCCCCCAGCGGCTCCCTCCCGTCCCCTCCCCCGGGAGCGGCCGGGGCGGGGGGCTTGGAGGGGTTGCGGGGAGGGGGTGCGCGGCGGGTGGTCGCGACCACCTGCTGCGGCCCCTTCCGGCAGCCCTTCTAGCCCCGTTCCGAGATTGCCGCGAACGGGAACGGGTTGGGAGGGGCTGCTGGGAAGTGGCGGGGCGGCGGGGGTGGTCGCCGTGCCGCCGCGGGGGTGTGGGGGGGGCGGGAGGCGGCGGCGGCGGGTGGTCGGCTGCGCCGCGGGGGGGTGTGGGCGTGTGCCCCGCCCTAGGAGCGGCGTCGGGAGGGATTTTAAGTCCCTTCGCGGCGATACTATACGTATCGCGCGAAGGGCTAAAAATTACCGCAGCACATCGCGGCCCGCGATAGGTATCGCGGGAATAGCGCTCGCCGTTATAAATACGGCGATAGCGCTATTTTCGCGGCCGCGATGGGCGGCGGTAATTTTTTTGCGCTAAAATCGTTCCTTTATAAATATGCCCCTAAGTTGAAATATGTGGCTTAGAAAAATGAAACTAGAATCTATACCAGCATCAGATCTTAATGTTAATAGGTAACATAGCAGGGGGTGTTTATAAGACAATACAATAGGTACAGTACAGATCGGGGCTCGGTAATGTTAATAGGTAACATAGCAGGGGGTGTTATAAGACAATACAATAGGTACAGTACAGATCAGGGTCTGGTAATGTTAATAGGTAACATAGCAGGGTGTTTATAAGACAATACAATAGGTTCAGTACAGATCGGGGCTCGGGTAATGTTAAAGGTAACATAGCAGGGGGTGTTTATAGACAATACAATAGGACAGTACAGATCGGGGCTCGGTAATGTTAATAGGTAACTAAGCAGGGGGTGTGTTATAAGACAATACAATAGGTACAGTACGATCGGGGCTCGGTAATGGTAATAGGTAACATGGAGGAGGGTGTTATAAGACAAATACAATAGGTACAGTACAGATCGGGGCTCGGTAATGTTAATAGGTAACATAGCAGGGGGTGTTTATGACAATACAATAGGTACAGTACAGATCGGGCTCGGTATGTTAATAGGTAACATGGCAGGGGGTGTTTAAAGACAATACAATAGGTACAGTACAGATCAGGGGCTCGGTAATGTTAATAGGTAAACAGCAGGGGGTGTTTATAAGACAATACATAGGTACAGTACAGATCGGGGCTCGGTAATGTTAATAGGTAACATAGCAGGGGGTGTTTATAAGACATAACAATAGGGTACAGTACAGATTGGGCTCGGTAATGTTAATAGGTAACATAGCAGGGGGTGTTTATAAGACAATACATAGGTACAGTAAAGCGGGGCTCGGTAATGTTAATAGGTAACATAGCAGGGGTGTTGTTATAAGACAATACAATAGGTACAGACAGATGGGCTCGGTAATGTTTATAGGTAACATAGCAGGGGGGTGTTTATAAGACAATACATAGGTACAGTACAGATCGGGGCTCGGTAATGTTAATAGGTAACATAGCAGGGGGTGTTTATAAGACAAACAATAGGTAAAGTAAGACTGGGCTCGGTAATGTTAATAGGTAACATAGCAGGGGGTGTTTATAAATACAATAGGTACACAGTACAGATCGGGGCTCGGTAATGTAAAAGGTACATAGCAGGGGTGTTATAGACAATACAATAGGTACAGTACAGATCGGGGTCGGTAATGTTAATAGGTAACATGCAGGGGGTGTTTTTATAGACAATACAATAGGTACAGTGACAGATCGGGGCTCGGTCGGTAATGTTAATAGGTAACATGCAGGGGGTGTTTATAAGACAATACAATAGGTACAGTACAGTACGGGCTCGGTAATGTTAATAGGTAACATAGAGGGTGTTTATAAGACAATACAATAGGTACCGTACAGATCGGGGCTGGTATGTTAATAGGTAAAATAGCAGGGGGTGTGTTTATAAGACAATACAATAGTACAGTACAGATGGGGCTCGGTTATGTTAATAGGTAACATGCAGGGGGTGTTTATAAGACAATACAATAGGTAAAGTACAGATCGGGGCTCGGTAATGTTAATAGGAACATAGCAGGGGGTGTTTATAAGACAATACAATAGGTACAGTACAGATCGGGGCTCGGTAATGTAATAGGTAACATAGCAGGGGGTGTTTATAGACAATACAATAGGTACAGTACGATCGGGGCTCGTTAATGTTAATAGGTAACATAGCAGGGGGTGTTTATAAGACATACAATAGGTACAGTACAGATCGGGGCTCGGTAATGTTAATAGTAACATAGCCGGGGGTGTTTATAAGACAATACAATAGGTACAGTACAGATCGGGGTCGGTAATGTTAATAGGTAATAGCAGGGGGGGTTTATAAGACAAATACAATAGGTACAGTACAGACGGGGCTCGGTAATGTAATAGGTAACATAGCAGGGGGTGTTTAAAGACAATACAATAGGTACAGTACAGATCGGGGCTCGGTAATGTTAATAGGTAACATAGCAGGGGGTGTTTATAAGACAATACAATAGGTACAGTACAGATCGGGGCTCGGTAATGTTAATAGGTAACATAGCAGGGGGGGTGTTTATAAGACAATACAATAGGTACAGTACAGATCAGGGCTCGGTAATGTTAATAGGTAACATAGCAGGGGGTGTTTATAAGACAATACAATAGGTACAGTACAGATCGGGGCTCGGTAATGTTAATAGGTAACAGCACAGGGGTGGTGTTATAAGACAATAAATAGGTACAGACAGATCGGGGCTCGGTAAGGTAGTTAATAGGTAACATAGCAGGGGGTGTGTTTATAAGACAAACATAGGTACAGTACAGATCGGGCTCGGTAATGTTAATAGGTAACATAGCAGGGGGTGTTTATAAGACAATACAATAGGACAGTACAGATCGGGGCTCGGTAATGTTAATAGGTAACATAGCAGGGGTGGTTTATAAGACAATACAATAGGTACAGACAGATCGGGGCTCGGTAATGTTAATAGGTAACATAGCAGGGGGGGGTGTTTATAAGACAATAAATAGGTACAGTACAGATCGGGGCCGGTAATGTAATAGGTAACATGCAGGGGGGTTTAAGACAATACAATAGGTACAGTACAGATGGGGCTCGGTAATGTTAATAGGTAACATAGCAGGGGGTGTTTATAAGACAATACAATAGGTACAGTACAGATCGGGGCTCGGTAATGTTAATAGGTAACATAGCAGGGGGTGTTTATAAGACAATACAATAGGTACAGTACAGATCGGGGCTCGTAATGTTAATAGGTAACATGCAGGGGGTGTGTTTATAAGACAATACAATAGGTACAGTACAGATCGGGGCTCGGTAATGTTAATAGGTAACATAGCGGGGTGTTTATTAGACAATACAATAGGACAGTACAGATCAGGGCTCGGTAATGTTAATAGGAACATAGCAGGGGGTGTTTATAGACAATACAATAGGACAGTACAGATCGGGGCTCGGTAATGTAATAGGTTAACATAGCAGGGGGTGTTTATAAGACAATACATAGGTACAGTACAGTCGGGCTCGGTAATGTTAATAGGTAACATAGCAGGGGGTGTTTATAAGACAATACAATAGGTACAGTACAGATGGGCTCGGTAATGTTATAGGTAACATAGCAGGGGGTGTTTATAAGACAATACAATAGGTACAGTACAGATCGGGGCTCGGTAATGTTAATAGGTAACATAGCAGGGGGTGTTTATAAGACAATACAATAGGCACAGTACAGATCGGGGCTCGGTAATGTTAATAGGTAACATAGCAGGGGGTGTTTATAAGACAATACAATAGGCACAGTACAGATCGGGGCTCGGTAATGTTAATAGGAACATAGCAGGGGGTGTTTATAAGACAATACAATAGGCACAGTACAGATCGGGGCTCGGTAATGTTAATAGGTTACATAGCAGGGGGTGTTTATAAGACAATACAATAGGTACAGTACAGATCGGGCTCGGTTTGAATGTTAATAGGTAACATAGCAGGGGGTGTTTATAAGACAATACAATAGGTACAGTACAGATCGGGGCTCGGTAATGTTAATAGGTAACATAGCAGGGGGTGTTAATAAGACAATACAATAGGTACAGTACAGATCGGGGCTCGGTAATGTTAATAGGTAACATAGCAGGGGGTGTTTATAAGACAATACAGTAGGTACAGCACAGATCGGGGCTCGGTAATGTTAATAGGTAACATAGCAGGAGGTGTTAATAAGACAATACAATAGGTACAATACAGATCAAGGCTCGGTAATGTTAATATTTAAGAAAAAATTTTAAATTTCGGTTTCAGATTGAAACTTACCTCTAATCAAAGACATCTCTGATGGACAATTTCTTTGTAAACTATAGTCAACAATCTAATTTTCAGTGCTTTATAAATGCTGCTTACATTTTTGCAGAGTTTAACCCAATGAAGTGTCTTTTTATATAGGAATTTTTTTTTATATACTTTAGCAGACTGCCTTACACTGCTTACAGTTACAAATTCTATTGTCCACAATAATTCCAAAGTCCTTCTCTATTGAGTTAATGCCTAGTGCCTAATAAATACCTAAATAATTATCAGGGAGATTCAATAAATGTTCTTATCGTTTAAAATGGTGCTAATTTTGCCCCAACCAATCAGATGTTAGCTTTCAAATGTTAAATAATATCTCATTGGTTGAGGCAAAATTAGCACCATTTTAAACTATAAGAACTTTTATTAAATAACCGTGTATGTACCTTAATAAGTATACAACTGCTTAAACTAGAGGAAAGAGGTCCCTGTCCCATAGATCTTTTAGTCTGATTATTCCATGTATAGTATAACTAGTGCTTATCTTGTTTTTAGCCAAATGCATAACTTTGCAGCTCTCAGCATTAAACCTCATTTTCCATTTTTTAAATATGTAATTTTAGAGTAGTTTCTTTGAAGAAATACTTACTTGAAATGCAAGAACATAAGAAGAGGTACCATAAGATGGAACTGAAAGTCAGCTGAGACATACCAAGTCCATGAAAAACACTGAAAAAACAAAATTTCATGGTATTATTTGTGAGCCATATATTACCCTGGATACTATTCTGGAGTGGAATGGGCGGGAGGCGAGTATACTGTAGTTCTGCTTTTAAAGGGCATGTCCACCCCCAAAACTATAATCTCCCCAACTACTGGCCCCATCATGTAGTGTAGTTTAATCCTTACCTCACATCCCAGATCCATATGGTTCTCCTGTAGTCCCCCCCCAAAGTCCCAAAAACTGCCCACCAGGAGGATTGCAGGACTCTGCCTCTTACCTGGCCTCCGGGAGAAATTTGGCATGCGTACTGCAGCCTTTCTCCCCCTCCCTTCCTCTCCCTCCCCCTCAGGATTCCCTCCCCCTAGTGTAAAACCCTTAATATATAGTATTGCCCCTGTCCTCCCAGCCCCAACCGCTATATTTATATGTTTAGAAAGCTCCCCAAACTTTACTTACCTCTCCTCTTTCCTCCGCCGAAATGAGCTGCCGGCAGCCGCGTCCGTGATTGGCTGAGGCTTAGGTGCTTTCAGACCAGTGAGTACCACTTGAATCAGAAAGTCACCAGGTTAATATGCAGATCAAATAACAATAATGTTATCCTATCCCTGCAAGCCTCCTACAAACATCAGCACCCACTGGTCTATCTTCAACTGAAGTGAATATGTTGTGTGTTATTACCCTAATAAGTTAAATTATTGTAACTGAAAAACAAGATAAACAAGAATAAAAACTACTCACAGTTTCTAAAAGTGGAAAAAAGTTGTTAATAAGAAGAACATTGGTCCACCAGGATTGCCTGCAGGTATCCCACAGGTCCTTGGGGTTTTCCCAAACAGACCCCCACTGGACGAATGAGAAGATTCCAATAGAAATACAAATGGTGAAAAGGTGGAGAGGTTGGAGCCTAAAATGGAATAGTTATTGCTCAATATTATACAATATTCCATACAACAGAAATAAACTTTATAAAGCTCTCTACACTATACTGCCTTAAATGAAAACCAAATATCTATGGAACGTAACACTTTAACCTTCATGGAGAACCTTCTAAATATGGACTGTTGAGTTTCTAAACTACAAAATAAACAAGTTATTCAAGTTTTCTATTTCAAAACTAAAAGGCAATTTTGTAAATATATATTAGAAAAAAAATAGCTTTATAAAAAAATAACATTTGAAATGAATAACAAACAAATAACATTATAAACTACCATTATAATCAAATAATATTATAGGAAAGGTTTTTTTCCACTACATGCTGTTTTTTTTTTTTGTCTTCTTGATCAACTGCAGTAAATTTGGGTTTTGTTGAGTACAGTATGCTGGATGTGCTATAAACTAATAAAATTATAAACAAATAACTTTATAAACTAATAATATTATAAACAAACACCATTATTAACTATTAACATTATAAACTAATAACAATATAAACTAATAATGTTACAAAACAACATTACAAACAAAACATTATAAACAAATTACATTACAAATGAATAACTTTATAAACAAATAACTATATAAACTAATAATTTTATAAACAAATAACTTTATAAACTAATAATATTCTAAACAAATAACTTTATAAACTAATATTATAAACAAACACCATTATTAACTAATAACAGTATAAACTAACAACATTACAAACAAATAACATTATAAACAAATTACATTACAAATGAATAACTTTATAAACAAATAACTTTATAAACTAATAATTTTATAAACAAATAACTTTATAAACTAATAATATTATAAACAAATAACTTTATAAACTAATAATATAAACAAACACTATTATTAACTAATAACATTCTAAACAAATAACATTACAAATTAATAACATTATAAACTAATAACAGTATAAACTAATAACATTACAAAACAACATTACAAACAAATAACATTATAAACAAATAACTTTATAAACTAATAATATTATAAACAAATAACTTTATAAACTAATAATATTCTAAACAAATAACTTTATAAACTAATATTATAAACAAACACCATTATTAACTAATAACAGTATAAACTAATAACATTACAAACAAATAACATTACAAACAAATACATTTAAACAAATACTTTAGAAAACTAATAATATTATAAACAAATAACTTTATAAACTAATAATATTATAAAAAAATAACTTTTTAAACTAATAATATAAACAAAAACCATTATTAACTAATAACATTATAAACAAATAACATTACAAGTTAGTAATGTTCTAAACTAATAACACTACAAAACAACATTACAAATAACATTCTAAAATAATAACACTATAAATAACATTATAAACAAATACACATTATACATATTGTAAACTAATAACAAATTATATAAAACAAATACCTTTATAAACTAATAGCATAAACCAATAGCATTATAAACCAATAACATTTTCAACTAATAACGTTATTAACAAAAAACATCACAAACGAATAACATTATTAACTAATAATACTATAAACTAATAATGCTATAACTCACCTCATCAGTCTCCTGTACAGATATTTTAGGGCGACGATTAGAGATTTTTTATCTCCCAGTTTTTCAAAAAAATTCTTATATGATCTGGCGCCTAACAATCCACTGGAGAAAAAAACAATCTGGTAAGCAGAAACCAAATTGTAAATATACAGTCAGTATATTCTGTTGGATTTAACCCTCCTGTCCTCTGATCCATGGGGTTAAAGTGCATCTGCAGTGACACCCAAATGCAGCCCAATACAGAATGTACAGTACCCCAGTTTACAGTATCAACTATAAGAGATGAACATTGACAGGAATACAAACTCTGGAGACACAGCCAATACCAGAATAAGATCACAGCAGTTAACCTAACCGTATTATAATATCACTTGGTATAAGTAATTTAACTTAACAATAAGCCTCTACAATACTAACACTCTTTTCTATAATACCTATGTGCATAGTACTGTATTCAGTAATTAACTGTTCTAGACAAAAAACAACTTCAAAAGTAGAAATCATGCCAAACCCAAAACCTCAGGATCTAAACAAAAAGTTACTAAATATCAATATCCCAAATGTCTGATCAAACGGTATGCCATAGGTGTGGTACACATGCGGAATGGAAGCGAAAAGCCACAAAGGAAGACAAATGCACGATGGTTCAGAGGACAGCGAAAATATTTAGCCAATCCGAATTTGGACAGTCTGCAGTTTTTTCCACAAAAACACCCCTGTAACTTAGAATAACCCCCACAACTATATATTCCGAAAGTACACACCTTCAGCTATGTAGCACTTGTTAGTTCGTTCATTCATTACCATGAAGGTTGTGGGCGCAGTTTTCGTTAGAATTTTTGCACTTTTCTGAAAAAATGAACAAAAAAACAAATTCAAAAGTAGAAATCATGCCCAACAACGCAGGAATCTAAAAAAAGTTACTAAAATATCATCTCCCAAATGTCCTGAATCAAACGGTTATGCCATATGTGTGGTTACCACACGCGGAGCGTTGAAGCGAAAAGCCACAAAGTGAGAAATGCACGATGGCATCAGAAAAAAGAAACAGCGAAAATATTTAGCCAACTCTGAATTGGGACAGTCGCAGTTTTTCCCAAAACACCCCCGTAACTTAGGAAATAACCCCCACAAACTATATTTCCTGAAATCTACACACCTTAGCTATGTATTCACTGTAGTTAGTTCTTCACCATCAATGGTGTGGGAGCAGTTCTCGTAGAAGTCGCACTTTCTGAACAAATAACAAAAAAACAACTTCAAAGGTAGAAATCATGAAAACTATGGAATCTAACAAAAAGTTACATAAATTGTATCAATCTCCCAAATGGTCTGGATACAACGGTATGCCATATGTGTGGTTACACATGCAGACAGGGAAGCGAAAAAAGCCAAAAAGTGAGCAATGCCGATTGGCTCAGAGACAGCGAAAAATATTTAGCCAACTCCGATTTGGACAGTTCTGCAAAGTTTTTCCACAAAAACACCCCCGTAACTTAGAAATAACCCCCCACAAACTATATTTCTGAAATTACACACCTTCAGGCTTATGTAGCACTGTAGTTCGTTCATTTCATACCATCAATGGTGTGGGCGCAGTTCAGGTTCTTCGTTAGAAGTTCGCACTTTTCTGAAAAAATTTACAAAAAACAACTTCAAAAGGTGAAATCATGCCAACAAAAAACCTGATGGAATCTAAACAAACAAGTTATAAATATAAATCTCCCAAATGTCTTGAATCAAACGGTAAATTGGCCATTGTGTGGTTTTACACTGCGGACATGGAAGCGGAAAAGCCACAAAGTGAGACAATGCACGATGGCTCAGAGACAGCGAAAAAAATTTAGCCAACCCGATTTCTGGACAGTCTCAGTTTTTTCCACAAAAACACCCCCGTATGTAGAAATAACCCCACAAACTATATATTCCTGAAATTACACACCTTCAGCTAGTAGCACTGTAGGTCGTCTTCATACCATCAATGGTGTGGGCGCAGTTCTTCGTTAGAATATCGACCACTTTTTGAAAAATAAACAAAAACATTCAAAAGGTGAAATCATGCCAAAACTCATGGAAATCTAAAAAAAAAAGTATAAATATCAAGTCTTCCCAAATGTCCTGAATTCAAAACGGTAGATGCATAGTGTGGTTACACCCGCGGACGTGGAAGCGAAAAGCCACAAAGTGAGACAATGCACGAAGGGCTCAGAAACAGCGAAAAATATTTAGCCAACTCGAATTTGGACAGTCTGCAGTTTTTTCCCAAAACACCCCCGTCGTTAACTTAGAAATAACCCCACAAACTATATATTCCTTTTGGGAAAAGTCTACACACCTTCAGTATGTAGCACTGTAGTTTCGTTCATTCATAAACATCAATGGGTGGGGCAGCAATTCTTCGTAGAAATTTCGACTTTTCTGAAAAATTAACAAAAAACAAATTCAAAGGTTAGAAATCATGCCAAAACCTCATGGAAATCTAAAAAAAAGTTAATAATATCAATCTCCCAAATGTCCGAATCAAACGGTATGCCATTATATGTGGTTCTACTACATGCGGACGTGGAAGCGAAAAAGCCACGATGTGAGACAATGCATGATGAGTTGAGAAACAGCGAAAATCTGAGCCAACTCCGGATTTGGACAGTCTGCAGTTTTTCCACAAACCACCCTGAGAACTAGAAATACCCCCCCACAAAAAACTATTATATTCCTGAAATATAAACACCTTCAGCTATGTGGGACTTGTGTTCGTTCATTCATACAATCAATGGTTGTGGGCGCAGTTCCGTGAGAATTTCACATTTCTACACAATTTCTGGAACAAATAGAGAAAAATACATTTCACAGTTCACAAAATCTACCAAAACCCAATGTAATTGTGAAAAAAAACGTACCCAACATCCAATCTCTAAATGTCTGAAATCAAACGGTGTGCCATATTGTGGTTACACACACGGCGTGGAAGCGACTAGTCAAAATGTAAAACAATGCGCAGTGAGCAAATAACAGCATTTTCCCAGATTTTCCAAACTGAAACACCCCTCTAACTTGGAAAACCCCCGCAAACTCTATGATCTTCTCAGAATCTAACAGACATTCAGCTATGTAACGCTGTGTTTGTTAATTCATACAATCAATGGTGTGGGCGCAGGTCTTCGTTTAGATAGAAATTAGCATTTGTCTGAAAAATGAACAAAAACAACTTCAAAGTTAGAATCAGGCCAAAAACCCCAGGAATGTAAAAAAAAGTATAAATATTCAATTCCCAAATGTCCTGAATCAAACGTATGCCCATATGTGTGGTACACACGTGGACGTGGAAGCCAAAAGACACAAAGTGAAACAATGCACAAGGCCAGAAACAGCGAAAATATTCAGTCAAATCTGAATTTGAACAGTCTGCAATTTTTCCCCACAAAAACAACCCCACAAACCATATATTTCTCGAATCACAACACCTTTATCACGAAATTCTGTAGTTTGTTCATTTGTACCATCATGGTGTGGGCGCAGTTCTTCGGAGAACTCACAGCTTTAGCAGATTTTCTAAAAAATGTGTAAAAAAAAACACTCTCAAAGTGAGAAAGCAATCATGCCAAAATCCCAAGTAGTCATGTAAAAAAAGTTACCAACTATCAATCTCCCAAATGTTCTGAATCAAACGGATGCCCTAATGTATGGGTTTACACACGCAGACGTGGACGTGGAATCAACTAGCCACAAAGTGAGCCAATGAACAAGTGGCCCCAATTACAGACAACTTTTCAGATTTGTCAGATTCTTCCACTAAACAACCTCTATATGAGAAATACACCCCCCAAAACATATATTCTTGGACTCTACACACCTTCAGCTTACACAATGGTTGTGATTCTTTTATGCATCCACCAATGGTGGGGTGCAGGTTTGTGTACAATTTTCGCTTTCGTACCAGATTTTCAGGAAAAATTTATAAAAATTACAATTCAAAAGTAAAAATCATGGGCCAAATTTCCATGTCAGTAAAAAAAAACTTGTCATTATCAATCTTCCAAATGCGGAATCAAACGGTATGCCATATGCGTGGATGCACCACAGGGACGGGCCATCCAACGAGCTCAAATGGGACGCATTGCACCAGTGTAATTACAAGAAAAAATATCAAAGTGCTCTGTAATTTCAAAACAGCTCCAAAAATTTGAAATTCCCCCCACAAATCAAACCCCCAACTAATATCAATCTCCCACATGTCTGAGTCAAAAGGTATGCTATGCGTGGTATGGAAACATAGAGACGTGGCCACTAACTAGCTCAAATGGGATTTTTGCATGCACAAATGCCAATACAAGAAAAATCAACGTGCTCGTAAATCTGAACAGCCACCTTTTTCTAATGGAAACAAGTCCCGAAAACATAAAAATTCCCCCACAAAAGATATATTTTTTGGAATCTACACACCTTCAGCTACGTTTACGGTGCCATCTTTCATACATACAGAAGAATTACAGGGACCAAGTGATCCAAGAACTCTGTTTTTTAGGAGGTTTTGTGAAAAAATAAAATAAGACTGTGCAAGGATTGAAAATCCTACCATAAAACCCCTTGACAGCAAAAAAAACCCCCATAAATAGCAATTCTCCCACCTATCTGCATCAAAGTAGGCATATGTGTGGGTGCACACAGAGACGTGAAGACGTGGCCACCACTAGCTTCATAAACGGAGCAGACAAGTGTAATTACAAGAAAAAAATGTGCCTCAGTAATTTCAATAGCCCCCAAAATCTTTGAAAATGGCCCCCCGCAAAAAACCCCCCCACCTAAATATCAATCTCCCATGTTCTGAATCAAACGGATTATGCCATATGCGTGGATGCCAGCAGAGACGTGGCACACCAACTAGCTCAAATGGGAACGCATGCAAAAAATGCAATTACAAGAAAAAAAATCAAAGTTGCTCTGTAATTTGAACAGACTACCCTTTTTCATAAGGAAACAGTCCCAAAACATGGAGATTCCCCCCACAAACTATATATTTTTGGAATATACACACCTTCAGCACGTACGGTTCCATGCTTGTCATGCATACATGAAGAATTCCAGACCCAGTGAGACAAAGACTCCGTGTGTTTAGAGGTTTTGTGAAAAATAAAATGAGATGATTCAGGAGTTGAAACCTACTAAACCCACTTGAACCCTCCCAAAAAAACCACAAATAGCAATCTTCCACTGTCCTGATCAAAAACAGTATGCATATGCATGGATGCACACAGAAGAGACGTGGCCACAAACTAGCTCAAATGGGACGGATGCACAATTGCAATTACAAGAAAAAATCAAAGTGCTCTGTAATTTGAACGCCTACCCTTTTTCTAAGGAAACAGTTCCCGAAAGAACATGGAAATTCCCCCACAAACTATATATTTTTGGAATTACACGACCTGCAGCACGTCCCCCACAACCTGGGCCATGCTTCATACATGCATGAAGAATTCCAGACAGCGATCCAAAAAACTCTTGTTTTTTACGAGATTTTGTGAAAAATAAAATGAAGATTGATTCAAGGTTACAATCCCTACCTAAACCCACTTGACAAGCAAAAAAACCCAACTAAATGTCAATTCCACATATCCTGCATAAACGGTATGCCATTATGTGTGGGTGCACACAGATGACGTGGCCACCAAACTAGCTCAAATCGGGACGCATGCACAAGTGTAATACAAAAAAAAAAATCAAAGCGCCTCGTAATTTCAAACAGCCCCAAAAACCTTGTTTAAATGCCCCCTCACAAATAAAAAACCCCCCAACTAAATATCAATCTCCCAACATGTTCTGAATCAAACGGTGTTATGCCATATGTGTGGATCCACACAAGAGACGTGGCCACCAACTAGCTCAAATGAGGACGAATGCCACAAGGTATTACAAAAAAAAAATCCAAAGCGCTCTGTAATTTCACAACAGCCCCAAAACTTGTAAAATTGCCCACCACAAATAAAAACCCCACTAAAATAGCAATCTCCCACAATCCTGAATCAAACGGTGTGCATTTGCGTGGGTGCAAAACAGAGACGAGGTCACCAAACTAGCTCAAAAGGGACGCATAGAAGTTGCAGTTCAAAAAAATTTTTCAAACGCCACAACCCACCCCCCACCACAACACACTCTCCCCCTTTTAGTGGTATTTTAGTGAAATCGGTTTAGTATGGAGAGTCACAACGTTTTGCACACTTTTACTGAACTAAAAATTCAATACGGTCTTTTTTTGGTACCTCTGCAAAATTTCCTTATAAAAAATAGGTTTAGTTCCTTGACATGTACCAAATGAAGTATACCGCGTTTACTTTACCGATAATCATGGGAACATTGGGGAGCTTTGGAGAAGACAACGTTTTTTTCTAATTTAGTTTTAGGGTACAAAAAAAAAAAGGGCCTGGGTGGTGTATCACTTTAAGAAATTTTTTTGAGTGTATTCCCCTTTTTCCCCCGATCATTCCCAAAGCTAAAATCATTCAGATTCATCTTAGGGAGATGATTACAGAACTTGGAATACGGGCATTAAATGCCCGTTTTCCCAATTCGAAATCCGTCGGAATAAATCAATTCCGGAAATCATTTTCCAGGAAGATTTTCATTCATTGGCAAAGATCAATAATTGGTGATCAGAAGTGATCACAAATTTGATCTCGGTCACATTTTTTTCTAAAATCTTCGTAAGTAGCAAAGACTAGAAAAAAAACCTATTTGTGAATGGAACGTTGAGTCAATTCACAAAATGTATAGTAAAGCTGTCAGCCTGACAAGGCTTGTACTATACTAGGTATGCAGCATGTTCAAATTGAGATCAGACTGCAGTACCTCAACTAGACCACCAGGGCAGTCTCTACCACTCAAGGGGACCCGGTGAAGGAGGAAGCTCCGTGATGTCACCGGGGTTCTCGCTTTCCGTTTCCTCCTCTTCATCCACGTGGGACCGGCAGCCACTATCCGTCACCTGCATCTAAAGTGACTGTAACCCCGAATCCCCCTCGGATTTGGAACAACGAGGGGGGTCGAGGGGGATAGGGGGGCAGTTGAATGCTTGCACCCCGGGTCGGCCCTAGCGCGCTGTGTTTTTGCAAATTTAAAGGGGAAAGCCACAGATCGTAATTCACGATATTGTGGCAGTTTAGCATTTCAGGGCACAGAATCGTGAATATACGATCTGTGGCAGTTAAGGGTTGTGTAAAGGTCAATATGGTATAGTTCTGTTTTTTTTTAATTTTTCTTATTCTTTGATGTTTATGTAAGACTTGATACCCACTGCCAACCCCTTTTCCACCCATCTCCACTTCTCCATCTCCACTTGGGGGGCTCTATGTCTCTCTACCTATACCAACTTAACCCATCCCCCACCCATCCTCACCCCTTTTTCATACTAAATTATTAACTAATAAAACTTATTGATGCCAATGCAAACATAGCAGCAAGGTACAAGTAATATAAACAAAGATTCTTGTTAGCCTATAATATTACAAAATGTATAACTATATGGCTACTATTCAGTTGCAATGTATGCTATATGTTGTTTTATATAAACAAGATTGTACCTTATGCCTCAATTAAATAAAAAAATGGAATATGCCCATCGTTGCCATTCAGTGGATTCAATTGAATGTAAAGTTTAGTTCTTGAAGACATTTCGCTAGTCATCCGACTGGCTTTCTTAATTCACAGGCGCTAAAGGGGAACTTGTGGTATCCAAAACCGGTTTAAACCGAGTTTAAAGGAAATGAAAGGTCAGTTTCCTACCTTTAAAACGAGCCACAACCCCTCTCTATGTGCTCCTCAGCCTCAATATATACAGAAAGGACCTGACCAGAAAGTTAATAGGTGGGGAGGCGGACATTGGGACATTCCTAAGGCTTCTTTCTGCACAGTGCCGCCGGGCAAGGCACAGCCTCAGACTCCCTCAGTGTGAGGGAGACAGAAAGTCCTCCTCCTCTCGCTGGTGAGGACCTGCAGCTGCAGAGAAGGTAAGGGAATATACAGCCCTTCTCTTTCCCACTATGTGAAACAGCCTTTTCAGGCAGAGTTCTCACTCTGCCTGAAAAGGCTGTTTCCACAGAGTTGTTTTGGGGGGGTTAGGGTGGGTTGTCAGAGTGGACTGGGCTTAGGCACCCGCGAGTGGGCGGGGCTTAGGACCCATGGGTGGGCAGGGGCTTTGCACCATGAGTGGTGTGGGGCCACAGCAACCATTGAGTGGGCAGGGCCACCATGGAGTTGTAAGGGAAATGGCAAGGGGTGGGCCTGAAACTGGAGGGACCATGGGGTCCATGAGTGGGATTGGACCAGGGGGGCTGCAAAGGAGAAGACACAGGGTAGATTGACTAACAAGTTTCAGAGCAGAGGAGGAAGCAGGGAAGTGCAGGGGAATGGTGATGCTTCTGCATATCACACACAAAAATGTAAAATACTTCAAAACTATGAAAATAAAACCATGGAAATAAATGCAAAAAACTCTCAGGAGAAACAATCCTATCAATTTAACCTAAAGTCATTTTTGGGACCACAGTTCCTCTGTTTATACCTTTAAGAGCATAGCACCCAGCCACGGTTCAGCTATGTGGGTTGACACCTGGGTTTAAAAATCAAACAGAAGGACTGTAGTACCAGCTTTCATAGAAAACATCAAGTGTAGACCAGAACATCAAATTTACAAGGGAAGGATACAAAACAACACAGAGCAACATTATGGTTAAAATAAAGAACCCAAGCCAAATAGAGGGGAGGGGTTCGACAACAACGCGGTCTGCCATGTACAATGCTGTTTTTGACACCCCAACCCTGGGCGTTCCTATAACACCTCTTACCCACTATGCAATCTTGCCTTAACACTTGGCTGTAGATATCTAATTGGGATTTTCCAGAGGTAACATAATTGCCACAATTCTTGTAAAGTCATTCTGAATTGAGAAAGGAAAGCCAGTCGGATGACTAGCGAAACGTCTCAAGAATAAACTTAAAGTCCAGTTGATCTAATTGAATTACAACAGATAGACCATGACCTGGAGTGAATGAGACCCTTCCCAGGGAAAGCCATGCCCACATTGCCACTAGAGGCAGCATTTAAATAGTTTCAAGGGGCCAGGAAATCCTAGGGACACCCGGCTGTACTGTAATGTTGGTCTTTAAAAAAGGTTTAGTTTGAGATTTACCTGCTGCGTGTATTAGGTTAAAACGGGCAACTATAAATGGTATTATTAATTTATAACTGGAAAATTATTATAACTATAGAATTATTATAATTCTATGCTCTGTGCAATTTTTTTGTGTGCTCGTCCCATATTTCTTAGAATCCAACCAACAAATAGTAATAGCGAATATCCCAAAAAAAACCTTAATCGGGTACACGCCATATTAAGCGCTGGTGCCTATGGGTAGTAATTAATCTTAATGAATGATCTAATTAATTTGTGACAGCCCCTCAGAACCCATTAGACCCCAAAATCGGGAGGCAAGTGGGCACTCTCCTGGAGTAATAAAGGCTGTGTTGTGTGGGTGTATTATGGCACTCCAATGAAGGAATAACAATTAAGTAAGCACCCAACCATCTGTCCTTTTAAATGCACATATTGAAACTAAAATATAACTTACACACAGGTTCACCTGATGAAAGGGACATTAGTGATCCCTGTGAAACGTTGTTGTATTTTGATGTGATTTAATAAAGAAGTGTGATTTTACACTCAGTAGTGCCCCTGCATTTGATTTTGCTTGTGCTATAGCTAAGGGTCATCGGTAGAGGACCTGGCAAGTGAGCCACAAATAGCCACAAAGAGAGTGCCTAGGCATGGAAATCAAGTTTGTTATACTCGAGTATAAACTGACCCGAGATAAACCCAGGTACCTCTTTTACCTGAAAAAAATAATATATGGTAATGATTGACTGAACAGTTGAGGGTTTAGAAATATGATTCTGCCTTCATGATTCTGTATTTTGTTGGAGTCTTTAGTTTGCCCCATTTATTTAAACGGACAGCCAGAATTCCCATACAGTAATCCCAACAGTAATAGCCAAATCCAGTTATGGTTATCACTGTATGGGACTACTGTATGCGGACATTCTGCCTATCCTTTGAAGGGAACTAAAGCCTCAAAACAATACAGAATCAGAAGGCAATCTTTAAACAATATAAATAAAATTCTCCTTCTGATTCTGTAGTGTTTTGGGCTTTAGTGCCCTTAAATGAACAGCAGAATTCCCATACAGTAATCCCATACAGCAATAGGCCAAATCCAGTATGGTTATCACTGTATGGGACTAATGTATGGGAATTCTGCTGTTCATTAAACGAGCGACAAACTAAATTCTCCATTCCTTAGCACTGCCAGATGTTGGAAACTCAACTATCAGCATGTGCTTAGTAGCTGGGGAGTTGATTTCCAAACATTACACCTTCACCCTCCCACTAAGTTTAGTGGGTACCTTAATGACTTTCTGGGCTTTATTCTGTGGAGTTACCAGGACTACCAATGGACCGTTTAGCCCCATAATCCCATATATGCAAATGTATACATCTCTTAACATAAGGACGAAACTGCCAAGCCGGGGTCCGGACGGCAGCCGCCTCCCTGATTGGGGTGAGAGGCCGCCATTTGGTTGGGGGAGATTTACCCAGAGGGAGGAGAGTTGGGTTTAATCTCTAAGAATGTTGTTGTAGGTCTCCCACGCCGACATTAAATTTCACTAAAAAATTGGAGTGCAAAATTGTATTTTCTTGCAAAGAATGCAGGCAAAGTGGGAAGTTTGAGTGGCAATGAAAGGGTAAGACCAACCACACTCGGCATGCTAAAAAAACAATATAGTGTTTGATTTAATGTGTACATGGGCCATTGTTTTTACAGACAATGAAATGGGATATATTAAACAATATAACAAACAAACATCATGTACATCTAAGCAATAAGTGGACCTAGATTTGGAAGTCGATTCATTCATTCTTTTAAGGTAAAAAATAGTCAGTTAAAGTATTACTCTATGTAGGGGCAGGGTGTGTGTGTGTTGTATCTAAACAGGTTGGGGATATTAGTTGCAAAATGTGTAGGAAACTGGTACTAAAGTTCTATAAACCCCTTCCCAATAGTGCTATCACCAGGGGGAGGATCTAAACGAATAAATCCTCACTCCAGGGTTTCTCCAAACATCCAGTTAAAGAGCAGCTTGTTAAGTGTGTCTGCTCAGCACCAGTTCCATCTCTGAACATCATCAAGAAAGATGCACTCCTGCATTGTGGACTCAGAAAACGTGGCGAGCGTCCTTCCCATAACAGTCTGGGCAGACGTCATGGAGCAGGAAGAGTCCTCACTAGTATTACTATTATTGGAAGGAGAGGGAGGTTTGGGGGGTAATTTGTTTCCTAAAATTCATTAGCCCTGGGAAAATAAATGGATGGATAATAATTAAATGTATTAATACAGAACAACCACAACATCTGTATGGATGTATTACTACATTATATTGGGAGTGCCACCTTTGCCATTTCGTTATTCCTGTAAAATTATCCATAAGGGTTGGATTACTTGAGGAGGGGGAAAGGGGGCACCCACTTGGTGCGGGCAGAGGACGCGTCTTATTCTCTGGAAAATAACTGCCAATGTACTGAGAATGTATGATCTATAAGGTGTAATTTCATGTAAATAGCAGCAAATGCAGCACAGTATACTTTATACTAATTTCTGGATCTGGATAATCCTATGAACACTTTAAGTGATACAGTAAAGAATTGGCTTTTTTGCAGGGAAAACGTAATAATAAGGAACATAAAAATGGAATCTACTGTCCACTTAAAAATATAACCAATGCAAAACGAACATACAGGGCCCAACACCCTACAGAATATTATAAAGGTTCGAAAACTCCTATAAGGTTTAAGGTTGGGGTGTTAAAGGGTTTCTTAACACTCGATTTTCAAGATTTGGTTAATCAGTTTATTGAAGAACGGGAGGTAAAGGAGCTGTGCCTTACCTTTGTTCTTCATAGAACAAAACAGGAGCCAGGAGAGAGTGTAAGAAACGTACCGCCGCTAGCTCACACGGCGCGTAGGTAGGACAGGTCCAGAAGGAACTTGTCTTTCTATGAGCGGGATGCGCGATCTATGCGCTAGGAAGACAAGGTCCGTCGGGACCTGTCAGACTAAGGCCGGGGGAGCGAGCGTGAGGGTAGGCTTATTACCTTCTCTGCCTGGCTACTGTGTTCTATTGTGTAGTGGACTTTAAGACCCACAACTAAACGGCAGTTGCAGGGTATGCAAAAAAACTATGCCGCGCAACCGCAACCACCGTAAATGAATGTACCGAGCCGATAACGTCTCTTTAAGAGAAGAATCTTTAATGAAGTAGCGATGTTAAATATTGCAATCAGGTGGAACCCATAATGCATTGCACTGCGTGAGGTTATCCGTGGATGCATTGCCTAAAGGGGGGCAATATAGAGCAAATAAAAATTGGATCTCCGTGCATAGCCTGATAGTTTTTTTTTTTTTTTCAATCATGCACGGATTTTTTTTTTGTTTTGTTAAGGGTGTTTAGTTTGCAAAAAAACCCAAGGATGTAGCGCAATTAGAGAACACCCTAAAGTTAGCATTGGCATCCTCTCTAAGGATATTGCTGGCCTGTCTCTGTGTATGCATTGATCCAGTAGAGTAGGGTTTATTAAGGGAATGTAGAAGATAGTATTTAGTGGGAACTTTTCATTCGTACTGAACCTTCTAGTTACGTATACTAGATTAATGTATACTGGAGTGGGGGGTGGGGGGTATAAGCAGTAATAGATACTGTTTACCTGCAACAGGGGTGGTGTGGTTAGTAGTAATAGATGACTGTATACGACAACAGGGAAGTAAAACAGCGGAATGGGAAGGAATTAAAAGGTAGTAATAGATTAACTGTATACTGCAACAGGGAAGTTAGTAAGTGTAATAGATACTGTATACTGGAAAAGTATAGTAGAATAGATACTGTATACGGGAACAAGGTAATAAGTAGTTAAAAGATACTGTATACTGGAATAGGAAGTGTAATAGATGTTACTATATAAAGGAACAAGGTAATATGTAGTACTAGATACTTGTATCACTGGAATAGGAGAGTAGTAAATAGATACTGTTACAGGAAACAAGGTAATAGTAGTAATAGTAGATACGTATACTGAACAGGGTAGTAGTAATAGATAAGTATACAGGAACCGGGTAGTAGTAGTAATAGTAACTGTATACTGCAACAGGATAGTCGTAATAGATTCTGTATTACTGGACCAGGATAGAGTAATATATACTGTATACTGGAAAGGATAGTAGAATAGATACTGTATACTGGAACCGGATAGTAGTAATAGATACGGATACGGAACAGGATAGTAGTTAATAGATACTGTAAACTGGAACAGGATCGTAGTAATAGATCTGATACTGGAACAGGATAGTAGTAATAGATACTGTATGCTGGAAAAACTGGCTAGTAGTTAATATGGATACTGTTATACTGGAAACAGTATTAGTAATAGATACGGGTTACAGGACAAGGTAAATAGTAGTAAATAGATATGTATTACTGGAACAGGATAGTTAGTAATAGATACTGTATCCAGGAACAAGGTAATAGTAGTAATAGATACTGTATACTGAAACAGGATAGTAGTTATAGATACTGTATACAGGAACAGGGTAGTAGTAGTAGTAATAGATACTGTATACTGCAACAGGATAGTAGTAATATATACTATATACTGGAACAGAGTATTAGTAATAGATACTGTCTACTGGAACAGGATAGTAGTAATAGATTACCTGCCCTTACTGGAAAAGGGTAGTAGTAATAGAAATTTCACAGTAGAGGAAAACAGATTGAGGGTCGCACTCCAAAAGTCAGTTGAAGACTTTATTTAGTGACCAACATTCAAAACACAATGTTTCAGGGGGAGGGAAAGAACAAGTGCCCATCCTCAAGGTCATGGCAAGTGTAACAGTGGGAGTGACTTAAGTAACAATTTCAACATCATGTGACCCACAGGAAAGGGTGTTGGTCCGTCCTGTACATCAAAGTGTCAAGTGATCAAAGTGCCAAAGGCAGAAATATCTTAATATAGACGCCAATTAAACTAAAAATTATGTCAAGTATATCATAAATAAAAAGGGATTAGTAGTAATAGATACTGTATAACGGAACAGGAAGTAGTAATAGATATATACAGGAACAGGGTAGTAGTAGTAGTACAAGATACGTATACTGGAACAGGATAGTAGTAATAAGATACTGTATTACAGGAAAAAGGTGTTAGTATAATAGATACTGTATACTGGAACCAGGATAGTAGCAATAGATTACTGTATGCTGGAACAGGGTGGTTGGTAGTAGTAGCAACAAAGCCCCCCCCCCAATAGTAATAGATACTGTATACTGAACAGGATAGTAGTTCAATCGATACTGGATTACAGGAAAACATGGTGTAGTAATAATAGATGACTGTATACTGGAAAAGGATAGTAGTAATAGATACTGTATAAATGGACAGGATAGTAGTAATAGTCCTGATGCTGGAACAGAATAGTAGTAAGATACTGTATACTGGAACAGCGAGAGTAGTAATTAGATACTGTATACAGGAACATGGTGTTAGTAATAATAGATACTGTTATACTGGAACAGGGATAGTAGTAATAGATACGTATAATGGAACAGGATAGTTAGTAATAGATACTGTATGTTGGAACAGGATATAGAAGATTACTGTATATATACGGGAAACGGTTAGTAGTAAAAAAGATACTGTACTGGAACCAGGATAGTAGTAAGAGATACTGTAGCTGGAACAGTGAAGTAGTAATAGATATGTATGCGGAAAGGAACAGGATAGTAGTAAAAGATACTGTAAAAATCAAGCCCTTAAAATAGGCTAAGACATAAACACTCTTGCCATCTAATGGCTGGTAACACACACAAGGTAACCAATTATTGAAACATCATTGCTACAATGACAGTGGAAAAACGTCTTCCAGTCCGCAGATGTTGGTGGTAATGGCAAGTTCATTGAATAGCTTTAAAGGGCATGTCCACCAAAAAATTTTTAGGATGCGGTCTAGGGCACCTTCTCCAAACCCCAACACACATCAATTAGATTTTCCAGAAAGTGCCACGATAGTTACTTACCGTACCTCTTTCCCCCTCCGTACAATGCGGCCCTCTGCTGCACTGAACTGCAAACGGGGCGGGACCGCAGCCGTGTCCCTGATTGGCTGCGAGGCAGCCAATCACGGACGCGGCTGCCGGCAGCAGAAAGCCGGGGGAAAGAGGTAAGAACTATCAGGGGTGTCTGGACTGGAAAATGTAATAATGGGGTTGGGGCTGGGGGAAGGCAACTACTAATGGGCAAAGGGTTTTAATAGTAGGGTGAGGGCTGCAAAAGGGAGGGAGAAAGTTGGATAGGTAGGAGAGGGGGAGGCCTGCAGTGCGCAGACAAAATGTCCCGGGAGTAGAGACAGGAGGCAAAGTCTATATGGACTCTGCATTACTCCTGGTGGCCACTTTTTAGACTTTGGGAGGGGGAATCACAGGGAGAACTGTTTGTAGTGGATGTAAGGTAAGGATTTATTACACTACAGAGTGGGGCCAGTAGTGGGGGGGATATAGGTTTGGTGGGGGTGGACATGCAACCTTAAAAATTTACTGGATACGTTTCTTAAAACTAAAAAATATTGAGAATATGACTTGTATTAATACATATTACTGTAGTTCTGGTTGGTACAGGGATACTATATAATATTGAGAATTACTGGTATAAACATATACTGGTAGTTCTGGTTGTACAGGGGATATTACTATATAATATTGAGAATTACTGGTATTAATACATATATGTAGTTGTGGTTGGACAGGGATACTATATAATATTGAGAATTACTAGTTAGTAATACATATACTGTAGTTCTGGTTGGTACAGTGATACTATAAATATTGAGAATTACTGGTATTTAAACATATACTGTAGTTTTGTTGGTACAGGGATATACTATATAATATTGAGAATTACTGATATTAACATAAATAGTTCTGGTTGATCAGGGATACTATATAATATTGCGATTATGGTTATACATTACTGTAGTTCTGGTTGGTACAGGGGTACTATATAATATTGAGAATTACTGCTATTATACATTATACTGTAGTTTCTGGTTGGTAAGGGGATACTATATAATATTGAGAATTACTGGTAGTTAATACATATATGTAGTTTTGGTTGGTACAGGGATACTATATAATATTGAGAATTACTAGGATTAATAACATATACTGTAGTTCTGGTTGGTACAGTGATACTATATAATATTGAGAATTACTGGTATTAATACATATACTGTAGTTTGGTTGGTTACAGGGATACTATCTAATATGAGAATTACTGATTTAATACATAAACTGTAGTTCTGGTTGATACAGGGATACTATATAATATTGAGAAATTACTGGATTAATACATATACTGTAGTTTTGGTTGGTACAGGGATACTATATAATATTGAGGAGAATTATGATATTAATACTATACTGTAGTTCTGTTTGGTACAGGGATTACTATATAATATTGAGAATTACTGCTATTAAACATATACTGTAGTTCTGGTTGGTACAGGGATACTATATAATATGAGAATTAATGGTATTAATACATTAAACCTGTAGTTCTGGTTGATACAGGGATTACTATATAATATTGAGAATTACTGGTATTAATACATATACTGTAGTTCTGGTTGGTACGGGGGATACTATAAATATTGAGAATTACTGGTATTAATACATACTGACTGTAGTTTCTGGTAGGTACAGGGACAACTATATATATTGAGAATTACTGGAATTAATGCATATAGATCTAGTTGATCCAGGGATACTTTCCGATTGCCGTTGGAGTCAGGAAGAATCCCTTTTTTAAGCTGGGTTTTTTGCCTTCCTGGATCACTGTTTGGAAGGGTTTAAAAAAAAGTGAATAGGTTGGGACTTGATGGACGTTATGTCTTTATTTCAACCTATTTATGTGTTACTATATAAGCTTCTGTTCACATTGTACTTTTTGGGAAGAAAACATGACAAACCCAAATTTACATATAAACACCTAGTTTACAATGTTCCAGTACCAGTGTTACAAAAATATCACAGTACGCAGAGAATTGTGCTGAATATTTACATAACTTTCTATGTCTGATGAAGGTGCTATCACTGAAAAGTGACGTGGTGTTTTTATGTGTATAGACCAGTCAAGACTGGTGTGCCATTTACTCTTCTATACTTAAAGGGGCATCTATAGTGAAAAAAAACACATTGCCCCTTTGCAAAGTTAAATTATGACTCTGTGCTGCCTTAATCCTATATCTGTCACTGACTCTGTTTAACCACGGTGTCAGATCTTAGTGCAGCATTCCCCCCTTCTCCCTCCCCTCTGTACCTCCTCCATGTCTCAGCTCAGGCTAACCGACAAGCTTTTTTGGCAGTAGGAGTTGTAAAAGTTCAACATCTGAAAAACACACCCCGCACAGTGACCAATAGAAAGTAAGCTGTCCTGGGACACGGAAGAAGGAGATCAGTTACAGTTACGATCTCTCACTTTGTGACCCATCATAATCAGTGAAAGCTATAAGAAGGGGGGTCAGTGCAGCCTTATATCTAACATCAAAGCTACCTTTCTCCCTGCTAAGCTTTATCTCTATGTTTATACAGAGCAGGGAGGGGGATCAAGTCGCAGGGATTTGATTGACAGTCCAAGGAGGAGTAGAGGAATGCAATCACGTATTCTTCGAACTGGGTGTATCTCAGGACAGAGGGGAATCTGAAAAAAGTGAAGACACTGCTGGGGGTTGTAGGGAATTATAGAAAACATGGAAAGAAAGAAAAAAAAGTTCATTTTCCCACTATAGATGCCCTTTAAGTCTCCTTCCTTTATCTCCATGAGTTCGTTAGGTTCGCTGGTTCCTAATAAGGATGTCAAAACCAGCAAGTTCGTTCATTTGTGAATTTAGGAAGAAAATCCAAAAATTGACCCAATGTAGTCAATGGTGATATATAATCTAAAGTTCCAAGTAAAGTAAGGGTAAATTAAGCATGGTAACTACTCTAGATAGCTCAAGCACCTGGGAGATGGGCAGGTGGAAAAGTAGTTCCGTTTCTTTCAAAAGTTATTGGAAAATACGTCAAGTTCCATAATATGAAAGTTCTGATCATTTTCAAATGGATCCGGATAGAACTTTGAGTTCAGATTAGGATCCGGATTCCATCTTTGTTCTCTAAAGGATGAAGCTGCCATTGCTCTCTGCCAGTCAGAGACTTCATTACATTTTCTGTAATGCGTGATCTCACCCACACCTCTTAACCCCTTGGATGTAGGATAATATATATGAAATCAAAAAGCGCAGATTAGGTGGGAGGTGCAGAGCGCTTTACTGAGAGTCACAAATTTGCACAGTGGCTCTACTATAATTTTAGTGGTTGCATAGGTTAATCCATTTCTCAATAATTGTTTTTTTTTTAATTCCTTTTATTTTGATAGATGTATAAACAATGTTCAATTCACATTTAAATTGCAATTCACATCAAAGGCTTTGACAAGAATATCCATTAGTATGTCAGTTATAACACGTTATTTTTAAAAAGTAGTAATAAAGATGATCTATTTACATGAGATTCTCCTTTGCTTTATTAAGAATATTTATTCATTTCTTACACATTTAAGGTTAGTTATGACCTTTGGTTGTGGGGAGAATGTGTGTTGTAGTGGGATGGGGAGGGTGGGGGAGACCTCGGGCTTATCACCAATGGTTTCATCGGTTGCTGTGTCTGAGTTAATCCATATACCCATACTTTATTATATTGTTAGGCCTGTGGATGTAAAGGATGTCAGTAAGCAGGTCTGCGTTTACGAATTCATCCATTGTTTTTACGTGGAGCTTATGGGACATCCATTTAAGGATTACGCTTGGTGCTAGAATAGTAGTGGATGAGTAGGTTTGCTGGTGTTTATCCAGTTTCGTCCGTAAACTAAGGATACAGGCTTGGTGGTATAGAGATGGTGAACTATTGAAAGTTGGTCCGTTTCGAATTTCGAACTTTGTAAAAGTTCGAAAGTCGAAACGGACCATTAAAGTCATGGGAGGAAAAGTCGAAAGTTGAATGAAATAGAATAAAATATCATGGAACTAAGGTTAATGGCGGGACTGGGAAATGGTCTGGGGAGAGTCCAATATCCAGGACTTCGTAAAATCGATTTACTCTCACGCTCACTACTTCGAGCTTCGCGTTGAACGTTCGAGGTAAACATGGGACATTTTCCCAGTTCGATGCTCGAAGCTGTTGTATGGAGCTTTACTCGCAGATCGATGTTCGGCTAGATACATGTACATTCATCAAAAGTCGGAAAATATCGAAAGTCCGAGTCGGATAGTTCGAGAAGCCGAGTCGTTCGAACCGAACAGTTCGGTCAATCGTGTCGAGTTCTATGCCATCCTATTTGTATAGGTAGTGACAGTCGTGTTGTGATGAAGTTTAGTTCTGGACCAGTAGGTTGCTATTGTGGGCAGACCAGATGAGGTGCCAAAGTCTGCACTATTGTATTCCACATTGTAGGACATGGATTTGCTTGAAGGTGCATTCTGGATAGTCTCTTGAGGGGATAGGTTAGTTGGTTGCATAGTTATGATAGTGATTATGTATTTGTTGTGCAGGTGAGGCTAGGCAGGGTGATTCGGTCATATCTGTAATTTGTATGCATCCAATGTGGGTATATATTTTATCATTGTTTGCCATGGATGCTGATGTTTAGCAGCATTCTACTGGTAGATGTTAGTTTCTAGGCTCAGGGTGCAGATTTAAGATAAGGTGCGATCTACCCTGATAGTGCTTGTGAAGTTCTGCATTCATCCAGGTATGGATATCTGTTGTATTCAATTAGATCAAACTGGACATGAACTGTAGTCTTGAAGACGTTCGCTAGTATCCGACGGCTTTCGTCAATCAGAAAAGGACATGGTACAAGAAGTGTGGCAATTATGTACCTGGAAATCCCAATGTAGCATATCACAGTCAAGGTGTTAAGGTTGTTTTGTGATTAGATTAGTGCTAAGAGGTGTTATAGGAACGCCAGAGTAAGTGTGTTAAAACGCGCATTGTAACATGGCAGACAGGTTGGGTTGAGACCCCCCCACCTGTTGTAGGCTGGGTTTCTTTATTGTCACATAAATTGGCCTCCTTAGCCAGGTCGGATGACTAGCGAAACGTCTTCAAGAAGAACTACATTTCATTGTCAGTGATCTAATTGAAAGCAACAGATATACCCTGATAGTTCTTGGGAAGTAGTTGGTATTATCTGAATTGTATGATGACAATTATAGGTTGGTAGCAGGATAGGGGCGCTTTGTAATTATTTGTATATTTGACTTTCTATGACTTTATACATGGTCTTGTACTCCAATATAGTTTTTAAAAATTTGATAAAGCTTTGACTTTTTAGCCATTTATATCCTTCTGTAGTGACTCCCCGGCATAAATCTGATGACCATTTGCTATGATTGTTAGGATAAATATTTGCCGATTTGCAACATTTTACAATATTTATAGTCTGAGTTTAGCAGTGAGATTGGCCGGTAGCATCCAGTATCCTCTGAATTTTTTCCTGGTTTTTAGCGGAGTTTGAGTAGTTTTGTAGATGCATCATTACGAGGCATGATCAGAGGGGACCTGGGTAACAGTTCAGCTTGGTAATTTTGGAGGCTAATCTGCGGGTTAAAAAAAAAAATAGTCAAGTCGAGATAGAGTTCCATATGTTGCTGATTGACATGTATAGCCTTGGGATTGCGGATGTTGTGTTTCCAGCATCTACCCGGTTATAGTCAGAGGACAAGTTGGTGAGAGCGAGTGATTGATGTGGTGATGATATGTAAGCTTTAACAAGAAAGCAATCCCATAGTTCTTCATACCATATTTAAGTCCCAAGGCATATCGTTTGTGCATCGGATATGGTCTATTGTTTTGCTAGGGCCTTGAATCGGAATTATTTCTTATTAATATGACACTCCTCTAGAAGTAAGTGGAGTAGCAACCATGATGTTGTTCAACCATGATGTTTCAGAGGTAGTCAGAGCGTTTCTTGTAGGCGCAGTATATCTGGCTTTGGCGATTAAGTTGGTCAAATATGCATACGTTTCTGTGGGTCTCTTGGTCCTCGTGTGTCCCACGTTAGGTTTTGAGTGGATTAGTTATTGAGTTAGGTAAGCTAATAAGACCTTGGTGTTTGAAAAGGCCCGAGGTGATTGCGAAGGGTTGAAGGAAGGAAAGGTTAGTCATACTTGAATATTTTGTATATCTTATATTTTGTACATATATTATAATATGCGATCAAGAAGGAAAAGCACAACATTGTAAACCAAACTAGTAGTTGTAATGAACTATAAACATTGTTTAAAAATAATAATGCGTAATAATAATGCGTTATAATAAAATAGTAAAATTCAGTATAGACTGTTAAAGTTATCCTGAGATGATCGGGGTACTCTGGGTAACTATATACACTGTATGGGTGTGGTGGTGGAATGTTTCTTTTGGTTGTGTCCAGCCCAAGTTACGTGTTTATAAGGACGTTTGGGTTATGTGGATAGGTGGGAGGAGGCGATATTATATTGATATGTATTATATATATTTCAGTTTTTGGTCCCCCTCTTTTAACCATTCCCACTTCCATCTGACCTGACGTTTTCCCCACAAACCAACTGTAAAACTAACACAGCATACAGCATTCCAACTGTCAAAAACTATGTCAACCATTCCAGCTACAGCCAAAACGGAAATAGAAAATTAGCTTATGAGAGCAAGGAAAGCTGAAAACGTAAGATGTTTTAGATTGGATATCTACAGAAATAGGCGCAGACAACAAAAAAAAGGTATGTGTTGGTGTGGAAAGAATTATAGTTTCAAGTAATGGACATTTCTTTGTCACCGTCTGCACAGCGGCTGAGCCATCAATATTAACCACAGATCTGTTTCCTCGTAGCTATACATATTAAACATTTCTAATTCAATTTATCACTTGTCTAGAACAGTTAATTACTGAATACAGTACTATGCACATAGGTCTTATAGTTAGCGGACACAGATCTTCACAAGAAGAAATTTATTATATATAAACGATAGTGAAGAGAAGGAGCACTCCTGGGTTTTTTAACAAACTTCTTTATTGTGGCATCAGGTCGACCCGTTTCAGTCCCGTTCAATTTCATTTATCGCTAATTAGGAAGCACCCGGGAGGCTGATGGTTGTCTAGTGAGGCGCCCCACGCCTCCAAAAGATAATCAATGCACACATTCCTAGGCCCCATTACAATATCATATTATCTGCACACTGGGCATACATTATAAACAAAGGGGAGTGTTTTAGTATACATTACTGTGATCACATGAACTGAAAAGCTTTCCAACCACGTCAAGGTACTTCAATACGATAGCAAACTTTGGCATTTCTCATTCTTACAACATGGATCCATATAGCATATATGGTGTTTCGGGTCAAGCCGTGTTCGTATTTCGGTTAATTATTATTTCAGTATTGACTTAGCTATAGAACTATGCAAGGGTATAAAAAGGTGAAAAGGTTACATGTTAGCGATCTCCCGTGCATTATCCAAAGGAGTGTAGTCCAAGGTTACCAAGTTGTGCGTCCTTGTATATCTGCGTATTGAAAGAGTGTGTTGGATAGATGATGGAGCGTTCGGTTTGTCAGTAGGGCGTTTCCCCGGAGGCAGTTGATCATATTTCATCTAGCCTGGATTGCAGCTTTGGGTTGGGGTTTCGAAGAAATATAGCTCTTGTGGATGGATCTGAAGCGTGCTGGATATGTCATGGAGTAGGTATACCAAGCGTTTTAGGCGTCCTTTTCGCTTGGAAAGTGGCTCTGTGCTTTTGTAGATCTGGGAAGATCATTATATTTGTATTTGGTATGCTTGAGGCCTCACTAGATCTGCCAGGCAAAGTATTGTGTCCACTGTCACAGGAGTTGAGTCGTTTCTGCGATTAGAGGTCGGGTTCTGCTACCTGGGGGAGGTTTTCTAGTTGGAATTCTATGGGCCTTTTGAGTAAAGATTGGCTTAGGGTTGGTGGTTAGGCACTTATAGAAACAACAGGTGGTGAAGGTAATGACAGTGAACCTGTTTTTAGCACAGGCCTGTGCAAATGCATCTTTAATGGGGTAGAGGGAATATATTTTTATTTATGCAAAAAAAAAAAAAAAAAAATTATATAATAATAATGAAAGTGTACATGGTGACAAAAGCCCCCAGACCCACACAGAAACAACCCAACTGGTCAGACCATGCCCATAGCCTAATGACGGTATGCAGCAATGTATGTTAGTGCCCAGTTAAAGTTTACCATAAACCTGTTCACATACCATGTCAATGCAGATTTTAAGCCTTAAGCTCAAACTTTGATGTTATTGCCTCAATTTTAAGGGTAAATGAAACCTTTAACCTTAATGTTAAAGGCTTCTTTACTCAGTGGGGTGCATCAACACCTTTTGGAACCTGAGCCAACTTAAGCTGCCACTGTATCTCCTGGGCATAAATTGATGGAGGAATGTGTGGTGGTGATAACTTACACTGCTGGTGAATGACTTGGCAGTGGCTAATTAACTGGAGGGTTGAACTAACCGTGTTTGCTGAACATTCACTGGTATCAGCAATATCTAAATTTTTCTTGCTGAGCAGGAGGAGGTGTGATGGAAGCAATGGCAGGATCAGATTGCAAGTACATAAGTTGCGTAGTGACAGCAAGTGTCCCCACACATAATCTGTATTTTATGTAACTGTTAGACAGGTACTATGGTTAATTATAGCAGCTGTGTGTGTTTTCAAAAAATTATTGTGTGGTTTTGTGTAAAGGTGTTGCCAACCTGCATTAATCTCCAGGTGGTATGTGTTCCATAGAGTGTAATTTGCTGATCTTCCAGGCAAAGACCTGTCAGATACCTACCATTAAAGGGCAGATGTCCACCCTCTTTTTCACACTTTAGTTTACTGTAGGGCATGTCCCCCACCCCCAACCCACTATATCTTACACCAAAAAAATGCTTCCCTTCTCTACTTCCAGCACCTCGTTCTCTCGCTGTCTGGTCCGGTTCCCCTGCCCTCCAGAACTGGCAAGCAGGGGGCCGGACCAGCAGCCACGGCTATGATTGGCTGAGAGGCAGCCAATCACAGACATGGCTGCCATCAATGAGAACGGAGAGGGAGGGAACAAGGGCTTGTAAGTAGAAGAAGGAAGCGAGTTTTGGTTTGTGTAAGAATATAGCAGTTGGGGTGGGGGGGCATGCCCTGCAAGATATAAATAGGTTTTTACAGTACCTGAATGCTAGCCACGGAGGGAATGGGAAGAGGAAGGAGGGAAAGGTCTCCCGTGCGATGTCTCTATCCCAGAGGCATCACAGATGCAGAGACTTTTGGATAGCAAGACAGCTCCTACCCTACAGTTTCCTGTTACTTGAAGAGCCACTACAGAAGAATGTTCGCTGTGAATGTTTTTTATTTATCCAGGTCATGGTATATCTGTTGTAGTCATTTAGATCAAACTGGACTTGAAGTTTAGTTCTTGAAGACGTTTCGCTAGTCATCCGACTGGCTTTCTCAATTCAGAAAGACTGTACAAGAATCTGTGGCAATTATTGCCCTGGAAAGTCCCAATTAGCATATCACAGCCAGGTGTTAAGGGCAAGATCGGATAGTGGCTAAGAGGGTTAGGTCTACACCTAGAGTAAGGGTCAAAACGTATGTACATGGCAGACAGTTGGTTCTTATTAAGGATAAAGGACCATACTTTGAAGATTTGTAAGTTAACATATTTGGCAAAGGAACGTGGACTGGTTCAAGAGAGGTGTTAAGGAGTCCATTTGGTGAAAATAAAGAAACAAGCCTAAATAGAGGTGAGGGGGTTCGACACCAACATGTCTGCCATGTACAATGTTGTTGACACCTTACTTGGGGTGTTCCGTTAACACCTCTTAGCCACTATCCAATCACCCTTAACACCTGGCTGTGATATGCTAATTGGGATTTTCCAGGGTATAATTGCCACAGATTCTGTACAAGTCATTCTGAATTGAGAAAGCCAGTCGGAATGACTAGCAAACGTCTTCAAGAACTAAACTTCAAGTCCAGTTGATCTAATTGAATAGATTTCGATGTTCGAAATGATGAGGTTTCATCCCGTTTTCAAATTTTATTCGAAAAAATGACCCATAGAAGTCTTTTGGAGAAAAAAATTTTAAAGTTTCTATTGATTTTAAGGATGAAATAGTAATAGTTTGTAAATAAAGAACCGAGGCATGGGGATGGTGGGCACCCGTGAGGTGAACCCGTAAATATAACCAAAAACTATTTAAAAACTTTCCTCTCGATCATGTGTTTTCCAGCTTCTGCATTCAATTTTTGATGGTTACCAAAATCAAACGCTACTTTCGAGGGTTACCGAATATTCAAATTCGAGGGGTTACCGAAATCGGCTTGTACATTCAAGGGTTACCAAACTCGAACGCTACTTTCGAGGGTTACCGAAATCTGGCTTGACATTGGAGGGTTCCAGTTTTTGGTTCCCCCTCTTTAACTACTCCACTTCCATCTGACCTGACTTTTCCCCAAAAACCAACTGTCAAAACACACAAGCATACAGCATTCCAACTGTCAAAACTCTGTCACCATTCCAGCTACAGCAAAACGGAACACAGAAAATTAGCTTATGAGAGCAAGGAAAGCTATGGTGTTGGTTGAAAAGAATTATAGTTTCAAGTAAATGGGCAATTTAAAATAACTTTTTTTCAGTATAGATGCCCTTAAGCTGCTCTTTTTTTGTGACATTTCTTTGTCATTTTTTGTTGTCATTTATAAATGACTTAGAAGGGGGCATTGAGAGCAGGTCTCTGTGTTTGCTGATGACACTAAATTATGCAGAGCTTTGGAAACTTCCATGATGTGCAAGTGCTGCAAGCAGACTAGATAGATTATCAAAATGGGCAGCAGAATGGCAGATGAGATTCAATGTAGATAAATGTAAGGTGATGCATTTGGGATTTAATAATCCCTGTGCCATCTACACCATAAATAACTCTGTGTTAAAGTCATCTGATAATGGAAAAAGATTTGGGGGTTCTGGTAGATAACAGACTTAGCTGTAGCAAACAATGCCAGGTAGGCAACGCTAGAGCTAGCAAGATATTGTCTTGTATAAAAAGGGGAATAGGATCAAGAGAGAAAAATATTATTCTCCCTCTTACAAGGCACTGGTAAGGCCACATTTGGAATATGCGGTCGCAGTTTTGGAATCCCATATACAAAAGGGACTCTTGGAAATTGAGGCAGTCAGAAAGGGCAACTAAATTAATAAGGGGAATGGAGGGGCTTGAATATGCAGGCAGATTAGACAAGTTAGGGCTGTGTTTACATTGGAGAAGCGGCGGTTGCGTGGGAACATGATAACCTTATACAAAATATATCAATGGCCATACAGTGAACTCTCTGGGGCATTGTTCACTAATAGGTCAATCAGAGGACTCGTGGACATCTTTAAGGTTGGAAGAAAAGAAGTTTCATCTTCAAGTTAGGAGAGGGGTTCTTTACAGTGAGAACGGTTGAAACTGTGGAACTGTCTTCCAGCAGAGGTGGTAATGGCAAGTTCATTGATAACTTTAAAAAAGGCCTGGATAAGTTTCTAAAACTAAAAAATATTGAGAATTACTGGTATTAATGCATATAGATCTGGTTGATCCAGGGATACTTTCCGATTGCCGTTGGAGTCAGGAAGGAATTTTTCCCCCCTTTTTTTAGCTGGGTTTTTTTGCTTCCTCTGGATCAACTGTTAGGTAGGGTTTAAAAAAAAAAAAAAAAGGGAATAGGTTGGACTTGATGGACGAATGTTTATTCAACCTTCAACTTACTATGTATACTATGTTACTATGTTACTAGTATGTACGTCTGCACAGCGGCTGAGCCATCAATATTAACCACAGATCTGTTTCCTCGTAGCTATACATATTAAACATTTCTAATTCAATTTATCATCGGTAATGTTAATAGGTAACATAGCAGGGGGTGTTTATAAGGACAATACAGTAGTGTACAGTTACAGATCGGGGCTCGGTGTAATGTATAGGTAACATAGCAGGGGGGTGTTATAAGACAAGACAAATGAGGTACAGTACAGATCTGGGCTGCGGTAATGTTAATAGGTAACATAGCAGGGGGTGTTTATAACGCAATACAGTAGGTACAGTACAGATCGGGCTCGGTAATGTTAATAGGTAAACATAGCAGGAGGTGTATAAGACCATACAATAGGTACAGTACAGAATCTGGGCTCGGTAATGTTAATAGTTAACATAGCAGGGGGTTGGTTTATAATACAATACAATAGGTACGTACAGATGGGGCTCGGGAATGTTAATAGCGGTAAATACAGGGGGTGTTTATGGACAATACAATAGGTTACAGTACAGATGGGGCGTCGGTAATGTTAATAGGTTAAACATAGCAGGGGTGTGTTTGAGAAAATAATGATACACAGTACAGATCGGGGCCTTCGGATGTAATAGGTAACATAGCAGGGGGCTTGTTTATAAGGACAATACGTAGGTTACAGTACAGATCGGGGTCGGTATAGGTAATAGGTAACTAGCAGGGGGTGTGGGTTATAGACAATACAATAGGTACAAAGATCGGGGCTCGGTAATGTAAGAGGAACATAGCAGGGGTGTTTAGAGAAATACAATAGGTTACAGTACAGATCGGGGCTCGGTAATGGTTAATAGGTAATAGCAGGGGGTTGTTTATGAGACAATACAATAGGCACAGTACAGATCGGGCTCGGTGTAATGTTAATAGTGTAACATAGCGGAGGGGTGTTTATGAGACATACAATAGGCACAGTTACAGATCGGGGCTGGTTAATTTAATAGGTACACATAGCAGCGGGTGTTTATAAGACAATACAATACGGGTCAGTACAGATCGGGGCTCGGGAAGTGGTAAATAGGAACATATAGAGGGTTGTTTATAAGACAATACAGTAGGATCAGTACAGATCGGGCTCGGTACTGAATTTAGGTAAACAGAGCAGGTGGGGTTTATAAGACAATACCAAAAGTAGGGTACGTAAGATGGCGGGGCTCGGTAATTTAATAGGGTAACAAGCAGGTGGGTGTTTATGAGACAATACAATAGGCACAGTACAGATCGGGGCTCGGTAATGTTATAATAGGAAAATAGCAGGGGGTTGGTGTTATAAGAACAATAAAAATATGGTACACAGTTAAGATCGGGGTCCGGTAATGTTATGAGGTAACATGGTCGGTTGGGTGTTGTTTTGATAAGACGAATACAGTATGTTACAGTGAAGACGGGGGCTCGGTTATGTTAATAGGAAACAGGCAGGGGGTGTTGTTTATAAGACAATACAATAGGTTACAGTACAGATCGGGGGCTCGGTAATGTTAATAGGTAAACATAGCAGGGGGGTGTTAAAAGACAACTACAATAGGTACAGCACAGATCGGGGGCTTTTGGTAAAGTAGTGTAATTTGTTAATGGTACATGTAGCAGGGGTTTTTGGTGTTTAAAGACAAACAGTTAGGCACAGCACAGATCGGGGCTCGTAGGAATGTTAATAGGTAACATTAGCAGGGGTGTTTATAAGACAAGTAAAATAGGACAGTACAGATCGGGGCTCGGTTTATTGTATAGGGTAAACATGGACAGGGGGTGTTGAAAGACAATACAATTAGGACAGTAAGATCGGGGCATCGGGTAATGTAATAGGTAACTAGCAGGGGGGTGTTTATAAGACAATACAATAGGTACAGTACAGATGGGCTCGGTTATGTAATAGGTAACATGGGCAGGGGGTGTTTATCAGACATACAATAAGGTACAGCTACCGATCGGGGCTCGGTAATTAATAGGGGAACATAGCCGGGGGGTTTATAAGACCAATAACAATAGGTACAGTACAGATCGGGGCTCCGGGTAATGGTAATAGGTAACATAGCAGGGGGTGTTAAAGACAATAAAATAGGTACAGTACGATCGGGGCTCGTTAATGTTAATAGGTAACATAGCAGGGGGGTTTATAAGACAATACAATAGGTACAGTACAGATCGGGGCTCGGGTAAGGTAATAGATAAACATAGCAGGGGGTGTTTATAAGACAATACATAGGTACAGTACAGATCGGGGCTCGGTATGTTAATAGGTAACATAGCAGGGGGTGTTTATAGACAATAATACATAGGTACAGTACAGATCGGGGCTCGGTAATGTTAATAGGTAACATAGCAGGGGGTGTTATAGGCAATACAATAGGTGACAGTACAGATCGGGCTCGGTTAATGTTAATAGGTAACATAGCAAGGGGGTGTTTATAAGACAATACAATAGGTACAGTACAGATCGGGGCTCGGTAATGTTAATAGGATTACATAGCGGGGGTGTATAAGACAATACAATAGGCACAGTACAGATCGGGGGATGGTAATGTTAAATAGGTAACAGCAGGGGGTGTTTATAAGACAAGACAATAGGTACAGTACAGATCGGGGCTCGGTAATGTAATAGGTAACAGCGGGGGTGTTTTATAAGACAATACAATAGGTACAGTCAGATCGGGCTCGGTATGTTAATAGGTAACATAGAGAGGGGTGTTGTTATAAGACAATACTATGTACAGTACAGATATGGGCTCGGGTAATGTGTATAGGTAACATAGCGGGGTTTGTTATAAGACAATACAATAGGCACAGTACAGATCGGGGCTCGGTAATGTTAATAGGTAACATAGCAGGGGGTGTTTATAATACAATACAATAGGTACAGTACAGATTCAGGGCTCGGTAATGTTAATAGGTAACATAGCAGGGGATGTTATAAGACAATACAATAGGTACAGTACAGATCGGGGTCAGTAATGTTAAAGGGAACATAGCAGGGGTGTTATAGGACAATACAGTAGGTACAGTACAGATCGGGCTCGGTAATGTTAATAGGTAACAGTAGCAGGGGGTGTTTATGAGACAATAACAGTAGGCCACAGTAGAGATATGGCCGGTAATGTTAATAGGTAACATAGCAGGGGGTGTTTATACTACATACAATAGGTACAGTACAGATCAGGGCTCGGGTATGTTAATAGGAAAAAGCAGGGTGGTGTTTATAAGGACAATACAATAGGTGTACAGTCAGATCGGGGCTCAGGTAATGTAAAGGTAAACATAGCAGGGGTGTGTTATAGGACAATACAATAGGTACACGTACAGATCAGGGCTCGGTAATGTTAATAGGTAACATAGCAGGGGTGTTTATAAGACAAAACAATAGGTACAGTTACAGATCGGGGCTCAGTAATGTTAATAGGTAACATGGCAGGGGGTGGTTTATAAGGACAATACAATAGGGTACAGTACAGATCGGGGCTCGGTAATGTTAATAAGGTAACATAGAGGGGGTTGTTTATGAGACATACAGAGGCACAGTACTAGATCAGGGCTCGGGAATGTTAATAGGTAACACAGCAGGGGGGTGTTTTATAAGGACAATACAATAGGCACAGTAAGATCGGGGCTCCTGGTATGTTAATAGGTAACATGCGGGGGTGTTTTAAGAAAATACAAATAGGTACAGACAGATCGGGGCTCGGTATGTTAATAGGTAACATAAGCAGGGTGGTTGTTATAAGACAATACAATAGGTCAGACAGATCGGGGCTCAGGTGGTAATGGTTAGTAGGTAACATGGCAGGGGCGTTTATGAGACAATACAATAGGTACAGTAAAGATCGGGGCTCGGTAATGTTAATAGGTAACATAGCAGGGGGTGTTTATAAGACCAATACAATAGGTACAGTACAGCGGGGCTCGGTAATGTAATAGGTAACATAGCAGGGGGGGTGTTTATAAGACAATAAATAGGTACAGTACAGATCGGGCTCAGTAAGTTAATAGGTAACATGGCAGGGGGTGTTTATAAGACAATAAAAATAGGTACAGTACAGATCGGGGCTCGGTAATGTTAATAGGTAACATAGCAGGGGGTGTTTATGAGACAATACAATATGGTACAGTACAGATCAGGGCTCGGTAATGTAATAGGTAACATAGCAGGGGGTGTTTATGAGACAATACAATATGCCAGTACAAGATCGGGGGCTCGGTAATGTTAAAGGTTACATAGCAGGGGGTGTTTGAAAGACAATACAATAGGTACAGTACAGAGAGGGGCTCGGTTAATGTTAATAGGTAACAGCAGGGGGTGTGTTATAAACCAATACAATAGGTACAGTCCAGATTGGGGCTCGGTAATGTTAATAGGTAAACATAGCAGGGGGTGTTTATAAGATACAATACAATAGGTACAGTACAGATCGGGCTCGGTAATGGTAATAGGTAACATAGCAGGGGGTGTTTATAAGACAAATACAATAGGACAGTACAGATCGGGGCTCGGTATGTTAATAGGTTACATAGCAGGGGGTTGTGTTATAAGACAATACAATAGGCACAGTACAGATTCGGGGCTGGTAATGTTAATAGGTAACATAGCAGGGGGTGGTTTATAAGACAATACAATAGGCACAGTACAGATCGGGCTCGGGTAATGTTAATAGGTAACATAGCAGGGGGTTGTTTATAAGACAAACAGTAGGACAGACAGATCGGGGCTCGGGTTATGTTAATAGGTAACATTAGCAAGGGGGTGTTTTATAAGACAATACAATAGGCTACAGTACAGATCGGGGCTCGGTAAATGTTAATAGGTAACATAGCAGGGGGGTTTATAAGGACAATACAGTAGGTACAGCCACAGATCGGGGCTCGGTAATGTAATAGGTAACATAGCAGGGGGGTGTTGTTTATAAGGCAATACAATAGGTACAGATACAGATCGGGGATCGGTAATGTTAATAGGTAACATAGCAGGGGTGTGTTTATAAGACAATACAGTAGGACAGGCACAGATCGGGCCGGTTAATGTTAAGGTAACATAGCAGGAGGTGTTGGTAATAAGAAATATACATAGTACAATACAGATCAAGTACGGTTTAATGTAATATATAGAAAAAATATTAAATTTCGGTTTCAGATTGAAACTTACCTCTAATCAAAGACATCTCTGAGGACAATTTCTTTGTAAACTCTAGTCAAACAATCATAATTTCAGTCTGATTATAAAATGCATGCTACATTTTGCCAAGTTACCCAAGATGTCTTTTATATAGAATTTTTTTTTTAGATACTTAGAGACGCCTTACACTGCTGTACAGTTCAAATTTCTATTGTCCACAATAATTCAAAAAGTCTTCTTATGAGTTCATGCATAGTGCCTAATAAATACCTAAATAATTATCAGGGAGATTACAATAAAGTTCTTATCGTTAAAATGTGCTAATTTTGCCCCAACCAATCAGATGTAGCTTTCAAATGTTAAATTAATATCTCATTGTTGGGCAAACATTAGGCACCATTTTTAAACTAATAAGAACTTTTATTAAATAACAGGGTATGTCCTTAATAAGTATACAACTGCTAAACTAGAGGAAAGATGGTCCCTGTCCCAATAGATCATTTTAGTCTGATTATTCCATTTTTGTTTTGTTTAGTTAGTATAAACTGATGCTATATTGTTTTTAGCCAAATGCATAAACTTGCCAAGCTATCAGCATTAAACCTCATTTTCATTTTTATAAAATGTAATTAGGTAGGTTTTTGAGAGAAATACTTACTGAAATGCAAGAACACTAAGAAGAGGTACCACTAGATGGAACTGAAAGTCAGTGAGGACATACAAGTCATGAAAAACACAATGAAAAAAACAAAAATTTCATGGTATTAGTTTGTGGCCATATAGTACCCTGGATTACTACTATGGAGTGGATATGGGCGGGAGGCGAGTATACTGTGTTCTGCTTTTTAAAGGCATGTCCACCCCAAAACTATAAATTCCCCAAACTACTGGCCCCATCATGGAGGTAGTTTAATCCTGTAACCTCACATCCCAGATTCCATAGGTGTCTTTCTCTGTAGTCCCCCCCCAACGTCCAAAAAAACTGCCCCCGGAGTGCGAGCTGTTTCGGAAAATGAGGTGCACGCTTCCCCTTCCCCCCCCGGATTCCCCTGTGTAAACCACAAGTTGCCGCCCCGAACCCATTCTATTACGCCCCACCCTCTTACCATGCTCCGACTTTCTCGACGCAGAGCGGCAGTGGGTAGTACTTCTGGACCAGCTGAGTCCCCCTTCACTCCCGACCATCGGTCTAGCGGCACCCTCCTACTCCCCCTCTCCGCTCCTTCTCGCCCCGCTCTCCCCCCCCCCCCCCTCAGCCCACTGGCGATTCCTGCCACCCCACTACGGTTTGTATACCCCTTCCGTACCCTTATCGTTAGCCCTGTAACCCCCAAGCCACCAACCGCTATCTATACCGTTTAGAAAGCCCCCAAACGTCTTAACGAACAATCTCCTCTTGCCTCCGCGAAGGCCTGACCCGGTCCACCCCCGTGTGCTGCGCTAGCGTGCTTTCGCACCAGGGTCACCTTGATAGGTTCACCAGCCAAGCCCCACTGCAGACAACATACAGCGATAATGTTCCCTCCACCTCAAGCCTCCCCTATCGCCCATAACATCGCACCCACGGGCAGCGCTCAATCGGCCAGGAGCAGGGGGGATTGACCCGAAGCAAGTGCCTATAGCAGGAACCTAATCCCAGTCAACACCCAAAAGCACCTCCACTATTTCAAAGGACGACCAACCCGCTGTCCTGCAGCCACAGAACACTGGCACCAGATCCCGCATCGCACTAGGGGCCGGGGCGCCCAACACCCCGGACGGGGAGTCTCAACTAAAACACCCTTGGGGCACCGAAGGTGAGGGGAGGCGAAAAAACGTGCTCAAGAGGAGATCACAGAGTAAACAACAGAACAGACACACGTTCGTTAGCAATACTAAGCGATTCGCGACACTAAAACGGCCTAAAGACAAACCACAAGAGCAGGCCATACACGGTACAAACCACATACCCAGATGGCAGCAACCGCCCAAAAGAGTGGGCCACGGGGGAGGGGACCGAAACGACAAAACGAAACCAAAGCAGGGGGCGAGGGGTCAAACTAACATGCAGGAAGACAAAAAAAACTAAAAAAACCACGACAAGCAAGAACAACCAAACAGAACCATACTCAGACTGAACAACACATAAGAAAAGGGGCAAAAAGCGTGGGTTGGGGTGCGGGTGGAGGCAATACTGCGAGGGGGGGGAGGACAGTGCTGGAGGTGCGAAAACGAAGAAAAGAGTAAACAAAGAACGAGAAAACAGAAGAAGAGGGAAACAAACACCAGGAGGAACGAGGAACAGTAGGAAAACGAAGTAACAAGAGAACTGAAGAAGGGCCAAAACAACAGACAAAACAAAACAGGAGAAACAATAGGACAAGAGCAAATGGAAGAACGGTGAGAACACAAAAAGCAGAGAAAACGAAGAAGGGAGAAAACAAAGAACGGAGGAAGAACGAAGGAATACGGCGAAAACAAGAAACGGAGAAACGAAGGAGGAAACAACAACACCATGAGGAACGAGAAGACAGGAGAAACGAAAAAACAGGACAAACAAAAGTAACGGGAGAAAACAAGGACAGGACTAAAGGGAACGGATGAAAGCAGGAGTAGAACGGATGAAACGAAGAAGGGGGGAGAAACAAAGAACGGGAGAAACGAAGAAGAGGGCGAAACAAAGAACGGGAGCGAAACGAAGAGGAGAAACAAAACACCAGGAGAACGAAGAAACAGGAGAAAACGAAGAACAGGACAAAAAAAAGAACAGGACAAAGGAAGAAACAGGAGAAACAAAGAACGGGAGAAACGCAGAAGAGGAGAAACAAATAAACGGGAGAAAAGTAATATAAAACAAATAACTTAGAAACTATAATAACAAAACATATAAACTATACATCTAAACAAAAACATTACAAGTAATAAACATTAAATAATAACAGTATAAACTATAACATTACAAAAAACAACATACAAACAAATAACAATTAAAACAAAAACTGTATAAACAATAATATTATAACAAATAACTTTATAAACAATAGATATTAAAAAAAGAAACTTAAACTAATATAACACAAAAACATTATTAACTAAGACATATAAACAATAACATTACAAGTTAGTAATGTTCTAACTAAAAACAACTACAAAACAACATTACAAATAACATTCTAAAATAAAACACATAAATAACATAAAACAAATACAAAAAACATTAAATTGTAAACTAATAACAAATTATATAAACAAATACCCTTTATAAACTAATAGCATAAACCCAATAGCATTATAAACCAATAACATTTTCAACTAATAAACGTTATAACAAAAAACATCACAAACGAATAACATTATTAAACTAATAATACTATAAACTAATAATGCTATAACATCACTCATCAGTTCCTGTACAGATATTTGTAGGGCGACGATTAGAGATTTTTTATCTCCCAGTTTTCAAAAAAATTCTTATATGATCTGGGCGCCTAACAATCCACTGGAGAAAAAAACAATCTGGTAAGCAGAAACCAAATTGTAAATATCAGTCAGTATATGTTGGATTTAACCCTCCTGTCCTCTGATCCATGGGGTTAAAGTGCATCTGCAGTGACACCCAAATGCAGCCCAATACAGAATGTACAGTACCCCAGTTTACAGTATCAACTATAAGAGATGAACATTGACAGGAATACAAACTCTGGAGACACAGCCAATACCAGAATAAGATCACAGCAGTTAACCTAACGTATTATAATATCACTTGGTATAAGTAAAATTAACAATAGGCCTCTACAATACTAACACTCTTTTCTATAATACCTAGTGTGCATAGTACTGTATTCAGTAATTAACTGTTTAGACAAAGATAAATTGAATTAGAAATGTTTAATATGTATAGCTACGAGGAAACAGATCTGTGGTTAATATTGATGGCTCAGCCGCTGTGCAGACGGTGACATACATAGTAACATAGTAACATAGTAATTAAGGTTGAATAAAGACATGCGTCATCAAGTCCAACCTATTCCCTTTTTTTTTTTTTTAACCTACCTAACAGTTGATCCAGAGGAAGGCAAAAAAACCCAGCTAAAAAAAGGGGGAAAAAATCCTTCCTGACTCCAAACGGCAATCGGAAAGTATCCCTGGATCAACCAGATCTATATGCATTAATACCAGTAATTCTCAATATTTTTAGTTTTAGAAACTTATCCAGGCCTTTTTTAAAGTTATTCAATGAACTTGCCAATTACCACCTCTGCTGGAAGACAGTTCCACAGTTTCACCGTTCTCACTGTAAAGAAACCTCTCCTAACTTGAAGATGAAACTTTTTTCTTCCAACCTTAAAGGATGTCCACGAGTCCTCTGATATGACCATTAGTGAACAATGCCCCAGAGAGTTCACTGTATGGGCCATTGATATATTGTATAAGGTTATCAGTCCCCACGCAACCGCCGCTTCTCAATGTAAACAGCCTAACTTGTCTAATCTGCCTGCATATTCAAGCCCTCCATTCCCCTTATTAATTTAGTTGCCCTTCTCTGAACTGCCTCAATTTCCAAGATGTCCCTTTTGATATGGATTCCAAAACTGCACCGCATATCCAAATGTGGCCTACCAGTGCCTTGTAAAGAGGGAGAATAATATTTTTCTCTCTGAATCTATTCCCCTTTTTATACAAGACAATATCTTGCTAGCTCTAGCGTTGCTACTGGCATTGTTTGCTACAGCTAGTCTGTTATCTACCAGAACCCCAAATCTTTTTCCATTACAGATGAACTTAACACAGAGTTATTTATGGTGTAGATGCACAGGGATTATTAATCCCAAATGCATCACCTTACATGTATCTACTTGCATATCGACATTGAATCTCATCTGCCATTCTGCTGCCCATTTTGATAATCTATCTAGGTCTGCTTGCAGCACTTGCACATCATTGGAAGTTTCCAAAGCTCTGCATAATTTAGTGTCATCAGCAAACACAGAGACCTTGCTCTCAATGCCCCCTTCTAAGTCATTTATAAATGACAACAAAAAATGACAAAGAAATGTCAACAAAAAAAGAGCAGCTTAAAGGGCATCTATACTGAAAAAAAAGTTATTTTAAATTGCCCATTACTTGAAACTATAATTCTTTCCAACCAACACCATAGCTTTCCTTGCTCTCATAAGCTAATTTTCTGTGTTCCGTTTTGCTGTAGCTGGAATGGTGACAGAGTTTTGACAGTTGGAATGCTGTATGCTGTGTGTAGTTTGACAGTTGGTTTTTGGGGAAAAAGTCAGGTCAGATGGAAGTGGGAGTAGTTAAAAGAGGGGAGACCAAAAACTGGCAACCCTCCAATGTACAAGCCGATTTCGGTAACCCTCGAAAGTAGCGTTCGAGTTTGGTAACCCTTGAATGTACAAGCCGATTTCGGTAACCCTCGAATTTGTAATATCGGTAACCCTCGAAAGTAGCGTTTGATTTTGGTAACCATCAAAAATTGAATGCAGAAGCTGGAAAACAGCATGATCGAGAGGAAAGTTTTTAAATGAGTTTTGGTTATATTTACGGGTTCCCCAGACCATTCCCCAGGTCCCTGTGTTATTTACAGTAACTATTACTATTTCATCCTTAAAATCAATAGAAACTTTAAATTTTTTTCTCCCAAAGACTTCTATGGGTCAGTTTTCGAATAAAATTTGAAAACGGGATGAAACTCATCAGTTTCGAACATCGAAATCTATTCAATTAGATCAACTGGACTTGAAGTTTAGTTCTTGAAGACGTTTCGCTAGTCATCCGACTGGCTTTCTCAATTCAGAATGACTTGTACAAGAATCTGTGGCAATTATGTACCCTGGAAAATCCCAATTAGCATATCACAGCCAGGTGTTAAGGGTGATTGGATAGTGGCTAAGAGGTGTTAACGGAACACCCAGAGTAAGGTGTCAAAACAACATTGTACATGGCAGACAGTTGGTGTCGAACCCCCTCACCTCTATTTAGGCTTGGTTTCTTTATTTTCACACAAATGGACTCCTTAACACCTCTCTTGAACCAGTCACGTTCCTTTGCCAATATGTTAACATTACAATCTTCAAAAGTATGTCCTTTATCCTTAAGATAAGAACCAACTGTCTGCCATGTACAATACTGTTTTGACACCTTACTCTAGGTGTAGACCTAACACCTCTTAGCCACTATCCGATCTTGCCCTTAACACCTGGCTGTGATATGCTAATTGGGACTTTCCAGGGCAATAATTGCCACAGATTCTTGTACAAGTCTTTCTGAATTGAGAAAGCCAGTCGGATGACTAGCGAAACGTCTTCAAGAACTAAACTTCAAGTCCAGTTGATCTAAATGAATACAACAGATATACCATGACCTGGATAAATAAAAAACATTCACAAGCGAACATTCTTCTGTAGTGGCTCTTCAAAGTACAGGAAACTGTAGGGTAGGAGCTGTCTTGCTATCCAAAAGGTCTCTGCATCTGTGATGCCTCTGGGATAGAGACATGCGCACGGGAGACCTTTCCCTCCTTCCCAGTCCCTCCGTGGCTAGCATTCAGGTACTGTAAAAACCTATTTATATCTTGCAGGGCATGCCCCCCCACCCCAACTGCTATATTCTTACACCAAAAATCGCTTCCCTTCTCTACTTACAGCACCTTGTTCCCTCGCCGTTCTCATTGATGGCAGCCATGTCTGTGATTGGCTGCCTCTCAGCCAATCATAGCCGTGGCTGCTGGTCCGGCCCCCTGCTTGCAGTTCTGGAGGGCAGGGGAACCGGACCAGAACAGCGAAGGAACGAGGTGCTGTAAGTAGAGAAGGGAAGCATTTTTTGGTGTAAGAATATAGTGGTTGGGGGTGGGGGGACATGCCCTACAGTAAACTAAAAGTTGAAAAAGAGGGTGGACATGCCCTTTAATGGTAGGTATCTGACAGGTCTTTGCCTGGAAGATCAGCAAATGACACCTGATGGAACACATACACACTGGAGATTAATGCAGGTTGGCAAACCTTTACACAAAACCACACAATAATTTTTTGAAAACACACACAGCTGCTATAATTAACCATAGTACCTGTCTAACAGTTACATAGAAATACAGAATTATGTGTGGGGACACTTGCTGTCACTGCAACTTAATGTACTTGCAATCTGATCCTGCCATTGCTTGCCATCACACCTCCTCCTGCTACAGCAAGATAAAATTTAGATATTGCATGTACCAGTGAATGTTCAGCAAACACGGTTAGGTCAACCCTCCAGTTAATTAGCCAATGCCAAGTCAGTTCACCAGCAGTGTAAGTTATCACACCACACATTCCTCCACAAGTTATGCCCAGGAAGATACAGGTGGCAGCTTAAGTTTGGCTCAGGTTCCAAAAGGTGTTGATGCACCCCACTGAGTAAAGAAGCCTTTAACATTAAAGGTTAAAGGTTTCATTTACCCTTAAAATTGAGCAATAACATCAAAGTTTGAGCTTAAGCTTAAAATCTGCATTGACATGGTATGTGAAAGGTTTATGGTAAACTTTAAACTGGGCACTAACATAACATGGCTGCATAACCGTCATTAGGCTATGGGCATGGTCTGACCAGGTTGGGTTGTTGTCTGTGTGGGTCTGGGGCTTTTGTCACCATGTACACTTTATTATTATTATAATTTTTTTTTTTTTTTTTGCATAAATAAAAATATAGTCCCTCTACCCATTAAAGATGCATTTGCACAGGCCTGTGCTAAAAACAGGTTCACTGTCATTACCTCACCACCTGTTGTTTCTATAAGTGCCTAACCACCAACCCTAAGCCAATCATTTACTAAAAGGCCCATAGAATTCCAACTAGAAAACCTCCCCCAGGTAGCAGACCCCGACCTCTAATCGCCAGACGACTCAACTCCTGGGACAGGGACACAATACTTTGCCTGGCCAGATCTAGTGAGAGCCTCAAGCACCAAAATACAAATATAATGATCTTCCCAGATCTACAAAAGCACAGAGCCACATTTCAAGCGATAAAGGAGCGCCTGAGAACAGCTGGGATACCTTACTCAATGACATATCCAGCACGCTTCAGAGTCATCCACAAAGAGCTTATTTCTTCGAAACCCCAACCAAAGCTGCATCCAGGCTAGATGAAATATGATCAACTGCCTCCGGGGAAACGCCCTACTTACAAACCGAACGCTCCATCATCTATCCAACCCTCTTTCAATACGCAGATATACAAAGGACCAGCAACTTGGTAACCTTGGACTACACTCCTTTGGGATATGCACGTGAGATCGCTAACATTAACCTCTTTTCACCTTTTATACCCTTGCATAGTTCTATAGCTAAAGTCAATACTGAAATAAATAATTAACCGAAATACGAACAGGCTTGACCCGAAAACACCATATATATATATATGGATCCAGTGTGTAAGAATGAGAAATGCAAAGTTTGCTAATCGTAATTGAAGTTACCTTGACGTGGTTGGAAGGCTTTTCATTCATGTGATCACAGTAATGTATACTAAAACCCCTTTGTTTATAAAGTATGCCAGTGTGCAGATAATATGATATTGTATGGGGCCTAGGAATGTGCATTGATTATCTTTTGGAGGCGTGGGAGCGGCACTCACTAGACAACCATCAGCCTCCCGGGTGCTTCCTAATTAGCGATAAATGAAATTGAAGGGACTGAAACGGGTCGACCTGATGCCACAATAAAAGAAGTTTGTTAAAAACCCAGGAGTGCTCCTTCTCTTCACTATCGTTTATATATATAAATATTCTTCTTGTGAAGAATCTGTGTCGCTAACTATAAGACCTATGTGCATAGTACTGTATTCAGTAATTAACTGTTCTAGACAAGTGATAAATTGAATTAGAAATGTTTAATATGTATAGCTACGAGGAAACAGATCTGTGGTTAATATTGATGGCTCAGCCGCTGTGCAGACGGTGACAAAGAAATGTCCATTACTTGAAACTATAATTCTTTCCAACCAACACCATACCTTTTTTTTGTTGATCTGCGCCCTATTTCTGTAGATATCCAATCTAAAACATCTTACGTTTTCAGCTTTCCTTGCTCTCATAAGCTAATTTTCTATGTTCCGTTTTGCTGTAGCTGGAATGGTGACATAGTTTTGACAGTTGGAATGCTGTATGCTGTGTGTAGTTTGACAGTTGGTTTGTGGGGAAAAAGTCAGGTCAGATGGAAGTGGGAATGGTTAAAAGAGGGGGGACCAAAAACTGAAATATATATAATACATATCAATATAATATATCGCCTCCCACCTATCCACATAACCCAAACGTCCTTATAAACACGTAACTTGGGCTGGACACAACCAAAAGAAAATTCCACCACCGCACCCCATACAGTGTATATAGTTACCTAGAGTAACCCCGATCATCTCAGGATAACTTTAAACTAGTCTATACTGAATTTACTATGGTTATTATAAACGCATTATTACGCATTATTATTTTTAAACAATGTTTATAGTTCATTACAACTACTAGTTGGTTTACAAATGTTGTGCTTTTCCTTGATCGCATATTATAATATATGTACAAAATATAAGATAATACAAAAATATTCAAGTATGACTAACCTTTCCTTCCTTCAACCCTTCGCAATCACCTCGGGCCTTTTCAAACAGCCAAGGTCTTATATAGCTTACCTAACTCAAATAACTAATCCACTCAAAATCCTAACGTGGGACACACGAGGACCAAGAGACCCACAGAAACGTATGCAAGTATTTGACCAACTTAATCGCCAAAAGCCAGATATACTGCGCCTACAAGAAACGCATCTGACTACCTCTGAAACATCATGGTTGAACAAACATCATGGTTGCTACTCCACTTACTCTAGAGGAGTGTCAATATTAATAAGAAATAATATCCGATTCAAGGCCCTAGCAAAACATATAGACCATATCCGGATGCACAAACGATATGCCTTGGGGACTTAAATATGGTAATGAAAGAACTATGGGATTGCTTTCTTGTTAAAGCTTACATATCATCATCCACATCAATCACCGCTCTCACCAACTTTGTCTCTGACTATAACCGGGTAGATGCATGGAAACACCAACATCCGCAATCCCAAGGCTATACATGTCAATCAGCAACATATGGAACTCTATCTCGACTTGACTATTTTTTTTTAACCCGCAGATTAGCCTCCAAAATTACCAAAGCTGAACATGTACCCAGGTTCCCCTCTGATCATGCTCCAGTAATGATGCATCTACAAAACTACTCAAACTCCGCTAAAACCAGGAAAAAATTCAGAGGATCTGGATGCATACCGGCCAATCTCACTGCTAAACTCAGACTATAAAATATTTGTAAAAATGTTAGCAAATCGGCAAATAGTTATCCTAACAATCATAGCAAATGGTCAGTCAGGATTTATGCCGGGGAAGTCAACTACAGAAAGGATATAAAGGCTAAAAAGTCAAAGCTTTATCAAATTTTTAAAAACTCATATTGGAGTACAAGACCATGTAGAAAGTCATATAGAAAGTCAAATATACAAATAATTACAAGCGCCCCCTATCCTGCTACCAACCTATATAATTGTCATCATACAAATTCAGATAATACCAACTACTTCCCAGAAGGAACTATCAGGGTATATCTGTTGTATTCAATTAGATCAACTGGACATGAAATGTAGTTCTTGAAGACGTTTCGCTAGTCATCCGACTGGCTCATTGCCTGTGGGTGGTTGTAAGAATACTTATCTGGGGCATGTTCACCAATAGAACATGCCAGAGACACGGGGGACAACCTTAAGACTTGAAGGATAAAAAAGGTTTGGCTTCAAGTCGGGAAAGGGTTTTCCCTGTGAGCCCCGAGAACGGTAAAGCTATGGAACTGTCTCCAGTGGACGTTGTTGTATGGCAGGTTCAATGCGCCAGTGTAATAAAAAGCTGGATGAGGTTCTGCAACCAAGAATGTTACCAGGTTACTGGTAGTGCGATATACATAAAGTAGAGTTGATCAGGAAAATTCGATGCAATTGGAGTCCGGAAGAATTTTTTCTTCCCCTCATACATTTGGTGGGTTTTTTTTGGCCTTTCCTCTGGATCAACAGTTTGCAGGAATTGAGCGATATTCTGATGGGTTGGATACTGGTGGACATATGTATTTATTCAAACCTCAAAATACTCCATAATATAAGACCCTTTGCCACAAATTCTAAATATTTAAGCTAGCAACAAGGCCTGTGAAAAATAAAAACATTTTCCTAAGGTGTACAAGGTAGAGAAAAGATAGAGAATGGGTGCAGTCTGTAAATAGATCCAGAAATAATTTGGGGGGGGGGGAGGGCTCCTGTACAGAATTGTTGGATGTCAACAGAGAATCAGACAGACAGGATCTGTATGTACAAGACTATATCAGTGAAGTTAGAGACTGATAGGCTTTTATTAAAGGTTGTTAAATAGAGATTATTTTAATAACAAAAAGGCCTTTATAACCAAAAAGGCATTTCTAACCAAGTCCCAATTCCAGCTAATTCCACTCAAAGGAATTGTATTTATAGTGGGATAAAACATTTGGAAGCGGCGATTGTGCAGGGATTGATCAGTATATACTAATATAATAACACTCTGGTATATGTTTCACCAAATAGATATTTCGGAAACCGGTGGTAACATTTCTTTGTTAAAATTTGAAGAAATCTTCCGGTAGGAAGGTTTCCTTAAGTGAGGAATGGTGAAACTGTTGGAAACTGTCTTCCAGCAGATTTGGGAATGCAAGTTCATTGAATAGCTTCAAGAGTGGGACAGGTAAGTTTCTAAAATTTAACAATATTGAATAATTACTGATATTAATACTATAGAATGGTTGGCCAGGGATCCTGTGCGATTTGCCATTGGAGTAGGAAGGATCCCCCCCTTCAGCAGGTGTTTTCCTTCTTCCTCTAGATCATCTGTTGGTGGGTACGGTTGACGGAGTAAGGGTAGGACCGGTTCGCGGATCCGAACACGGATCCGGCCGCCGATTATCCCTTTCGCGAACGGGGATTTTCCGGATTTTCCGCCTCCGACTTCCGGTTCCGCGGATTTTTAGTATTTTCGAAAATTTCAAAAAGACGAGTTGTCACATATTTTCGAAATTTTCGAGAAAAATACGGGAAAAACATGTATTTTCAAAAATTTTCGGAAAAATACAGGATTTCTCTTAATTCCTTAATACGTATTTTCGAAAATATTCGAACTTACGGAGGATTACTTGTATTTCGAAAATACATATTTTCGAAAATAAATGATTGATAAACTCGTAATTTCGAAAATCCGCCGAAAATATGTGATAAACTCGTAATTTCGAACAATTTTGAAAATACGAACAAATCTCTTATTTCAAGGGTATTTTTATTGTAAAGGGGTCGCTCGCGGATGTCGAATTTCGAATTTTTAGAAAATTCGCGGATCCTCGAGCGGGACGGATTTGCGAAGTTCGGACATCCTTATTAAGGAGTAGGCTAAAAAGGACTAGATGGACAAGTGTTTCCCGTGGTTAGCGATGGTACCTTGCCAGTGATTAAGACCTGAGTTCGATTCCCACCCGTGGACACATTCTGCAGGGATTTCTCCTCGTGTGCGTGGGTTTCCTCCAGGCACTTTGGATTCCCCCACAATAATAAAGACATACTGAAGGTTGGATGGTACATAAAAGTGATTAGATTGTAAGCTATTTGGGCAGGGCCTGATGGGAATGTATACATGTCATTGTAAAGTGCTACGGCAGATGTGGTGCTACTATTAATCCACAATAATAATTAATAATTTAAACTTCTAATGCTATGTAACTTGCTATCCACCGTGTAGGAGGGATATTCAAAGGTAAGATTAAAAGTGGATTTAGGTTGCCTGCCCTTGGAGTTCCATATTTAATTCTAAACTGACTTCACCCTCATTCCTTTCCTCTTGTAAGCGTATATTTTAATTGTAAAAAATATGTCACACAACGGGGGATGTGAGGAAACACACAAGGAACAAAGTGGCAAACGTGATGCACCATTATCCATTTTTAGATCTGTGGAGACAGGAGAAGAGCAGTAACTTGGGTCCACGGTTTAGTGTGCTTTACAACATGAGTAGGTCAGGGGAGATTTCCTAATGACCACCACACCACTAGGCTCTGTTCAGGGGTAAATGGTTTGGTGGAAATTCCTACAGTAAGTTTGAAATATGTGGTTAGCAAAATGAAACTAGAATCTATACCAGCATCAGATTTAATGTTAATAGGTAACATAGCAGGGGGTTGTGGTGTTTATAGGGACAATAATAGGTTACAGTCCAGATGGGGCTCGGGTAATGTTAATAGGTACATAAGCAGGGGTGTTATAATACAATACAATAGGTACAGACAGATCAGGGCTAGGTAATGTTAATAGGAACATAGCAGGGGGGGTTTATAAGACAATACAAAGGGTACAGTAAAGATCGGGGCCTCGGTAAGTTAATAGGTAACTAGCAGGGGGTGTTTATAAGGACAATATAAAGGCACCCAGTACAGGAATCGGGGCTCGGTATAGGTAAGTTAATAGGTAACATAGCAGGGGGTTGTTATAAGGACAATACATAGGTGCAGTACAGAGCGGGCTCGGTTAATGGGTAATGTTAATAGGTAAACATGGCAGGAGGTGTTTATAAGACAATACAATAGTACAGTACAGATCGGGGCTCGGTAAGTGTTAATAGGTAAAATAGCAGGGGGTGTGTATGAGACAATACAATAGGTACAGTACAGAGCAGGGACTCCGGGTATAATAATGGTAATAGGTAACTGGCAGGGGGTTTTGTTTCAAGAAAAGACAATAGGTCCAGTACAGAATTTCAGGGGCTCGGTAATGTAATAGGTACACAGCAGGGGGTGTTTATTAAGACAATACAGTAGGAGACAGTACAGATCGGGGCTCGTAATGTTAATAGGTAACATAGCAGGGGGTGTTTATAAGAACAATACAATAGGTACAGGCACCAGATCGGGCTCGGTAATGTTAATAAAACGGGGTCTTTTAAAAAAATAGCAGGGGGTTTTGTTTTTTTATGGGACAATACAATACGGTACAGACAGAGCGGGGCTCTGGTAATGTTCTCGGTAACATAGCAGGGGGTTCGGTGTGATGAGAACAAACAATAGGTACAGCACAGATCGGGGCTCGGTAATGTAATAGTTTAACATAGCAGGGGGTGTTTGTTGTTTATAAGACAATAAGTAGGTAACAGTACAGATCGGGGCTCGGTAATGTTAATAGGTAAAATAGCAGGGGGTGTTTATAGAAATACTAATAGGTACATACAGATTGGCTCGGTAATTGTTAATGAGGGTTAACATGCAGGGGGGGTTTATAGGACAATACAGTAGGTACAGTTACAGATCGGGGCTCGGTAATGTTAAAAGGTAACATATCAGGGGGTGTTTATTAAGACCAATTACAATTTTAGGTACAGTACAGGATTCTGGGGCATCTTGGTAATGTGTAATACGGAACATAGCAGGGGGTGTTTATAAGGAAAATACAGTAGGTCAGTAACAGTCGGGGGCTCGGGTAATGTTAATAGGTTAACATACGCAGTGGGGGTTTATAAGACAATACAATAGGCTACAGTACAGATCAGGGGCTCGGTAATGTTAATGGGAACATAGCAGGGGGCTTGTTTATAAGACAATACCAATAGGACAGTACAGATCGGGGGGGGCTCGGTAATGTTATATAGGTAAATCATAGAGGGGGTGTTTATAAGACAATACAGTAGGTACAGTACAGATCGGGGCTGCTCTTGGGAATGTAATAGGTAATCATAGTAGGGGGTGTTTAAAGACAATACAATAGGTGAAGTACAGATAGGGCTCGGTACTGTTAATAGGTAACATAGAAGGGGGTGTTTATAAGAAACAATAGGACAGTACAGATCGGGGCCTGGGTAATGTTAAATAGGTAACATAAGCAGGGGTGTTTATAGACAATACCGTAGGTACAGTCACAGATAGGGGCAGGTAATGTTAATAGGTAACATAGTAGGGGGTGTTTCTAAGACCAACATAGGTAAAGTACAGATCAGGGATCGGTTAATGTTAATAAGGAAATAGCAGGGGGTGTTTATAAGACACATACACAATGGGCTACAGTACGATCGGGGCTCGGTAATGTTAATAGGTAACATAGCAGGGGGGTGTTTATAAGACAATACAATAGGCCACAGTTACGATGGGGCGCGGTAATGTAATAGGTAACCATAGCAGGGGGGGTTTATAAGACAATTACATAGTACAGTAACGGATCGGGGCTCGGTAATGTTAATAGGTAACATGGGCAGGAGGTGTTTATCAGACATACAATAGGTACAGTACAGATCGGGGTCGAGTAATGTTAATAGGTACATAGCAGGGGTTGGTTATGAGACAATACAAATAGGTACAGTACAGATCAGGCTCGGTAATGTTAATATGGTTAACATGTCAGGGGTGTGTTTTTATAGACATTACAATAGGTCCGTCAGACAGATCACGGCTCGGTAATGTTAATAGGTAACACAGCAGGGTGTGTTATAGGTACCATACAGTAGGGACAGTACAGATCGGGGGCTCGGTACTGTTAATAGGTAACATAGCAGGGGGGGTTTATAAGACAAGACAATAGGGTTTACAAGCAAGATCGGGGACTCGGGTAATGTTAATAGGTCCTAACATCGCATGGTGTGGTGTTTATGAGGACAATACACTTAGGTAAGTACCGATCGGGGCTCCGGTAATGTTAATAGGTAACATAGCAGGGGGTGTTTATGAGGAAATACAATAGTTTACAGACGAGCGGGCCCGGTAATGTTAATAGGTAAACATTAGCAGGGGGTGTTTTAAGACCAATAACAGTAGGTCAGTTAAGATCGGGGGGCTCGGGTATGTAATAGGTAAACATGGGCAGGGGTGTTTTATAGACAATACAATAGTACAGTACAGATCTGGGCTCGGGTATGTTAATAGGTAACATAGCAGGGGGTGTTTATAAGACAAACAGTACGGTACAGTTACAGACGGGGCTCGGTGGTAATGGTAATAGGTAACATAGCAGGGGGGTGTTATAAGACAAACAAATGAGGTACAGTACAGATCTGGGCTCGACGGTACTGTTAATAGGTAACATAGCAGGGGGTTTGTTTTATAACCAATACAGTAGGTACAGTACAGATCGGGCTCGGTAATGTTAATAGGTAAACATAGAGGGGTGTTTATAAGAACCATACAATAGGTACAGTAAAGATCTGGGCTCGGTAATGTTAATAGTAACATAGAGGGGGTTGGTTTATAATACAATAAATAGGTACAGTACAGATCGGGGCTCGGTAATGTTAATAGGTAAATACAGGGGGTTGTTTATGCGACAATACAATAGGTACAGTACAGATCGGGGCGTCGGTAATGTTAATAGGTTAAACATAGCAGGGGTGTGTTTAGGAGACAATACATGAAACAGTACAGATCGGGGCTTCGGTAATGTAATAGGTAACATAGCAGGGGGTCTTTTGTTTATAAGGACAATACGTAGGTACAGTACAGATCGGGGTCAGGTATGTATAGGACCTAGCAGGGGGTGTTTATAAGACAATACAATAGGTACAGTAAGATCGGGGCTCGGAAGTTAATAGGAACATAGCAGGGGTGTTTATGAGACAATACAATAGTACAGTACAGATCGCGGGCTCGGTAATGGTAATAGGTAAATAGCAGGGGGTTTGTTTATGAGACAATACAATAGGCCAGTACAGATCGGTGCTCGGTGTAATGTTAATAAGGTAACATTAGCGGGGGGGTGTTTATGAGACCATACAATAGGCACAGTTACAGATCGGGGCTGTTAATGTTAAAGGTACACATAGCAGCGGGTGTTTAATAAGACCAATACAATACGGGTCAGTACAGATCGGGGCTCGGGAATGTTAAATAGGTAACATAAGCAGGGTGTTTATAAGACAATACAGTAGGATAGTACAGATAGGGCTCGGTACTGGAATTAGGTAAACAGAGCCAGGTGGGGTTTATAAGGACAATACAATAGGTACGTAAAGATCGGCGGGGGCTCGGTAATTTAATAGGTAACAAGCAGGGGGTGTTGGTGTTTATGAGACAAGTACAATAGGCCACAGTACAGATCGGGGCTCGGTAATGTTATAGGAACATAGCTAGGGGGTTGTTTATAAGACAATTAAAAATATCGGTACAAGTAAAGATCGGGGTCCGGTAAGTTATAGGTAACATGGCTCGGTTGTGGGGTTTATAAGTACAGAATACAAGTATGTACAGTGAGATCGGGGGCTCGGTATGTTAATAGGTAAACAGGCAGGGGGTTGGTTGTTTATAAGACAATACAATAGGTACAGTAAGATCGGGCTCGGTAATGTTAATAGGTAAACATAGCAGGGGGTTGGTTAAAAGACAATACAATAGGTACAGCAAGATCGGGGCGCGTTTTTTTTTTGGTAAGTAATAGGTAATTTGTTTTCATGTAGCAGGGGGTTTTTTTGGTGTTTAAAGACAAACAAGTGTTAGGCACGCACAGATCGGGCTCGTTAAGGTGAATAGGGTTAACATTAGCCAGGGGGTGTTTATAAAGACAATACAATAGGTCACAGTACAGATCGGGGCTCGGTTTATTGTATAGGTAAACATGGAAGGGGGTGTTGAAAGACATACAATTTAGGTACAGTACAGATCGGGGCTCGGGTAATGGTAATAGGTAAACATAGCAGGGGGGGTTTATAGACAATACAATAGGTACAGTACAGATCGGGCTCGGTTATGTGAATAGGTAACATGGCAGGGGGCGTTTATAGCATACATAGGTACAGTGACAATCTGGGGCTCGGAATGTTAATAGGTAACATAGCGGGGGGGTTATAAGACAATACAATAGGTACAGTACAGAATCGGGGCTCGCGGGTAATGGTAATAGGATAACATACGGGGGTGTGGTTTATAAGACAATACAATAAGGTACAGTACAGATCTGGGGCTCGTGTGGTAATGTTATAGGTAACATAGCAGGGGGTGTTTATAAGACAATACATAGGTACAGTACAGATCGGGGCTCTCGGTACATGTTAATAGGAACATTAGCAGGGGTGTTTAATTAAAGACAATTCAATAGGGTACAGTTACAAGATTCGGGGCTCGGTAATGTTAATAGGTAACATAGGCAGGGGGTTGTTGGTATAAGAAAATACAATAGGTACAGTACAGATCGGGCTCGGTTAATGTTAATTAGGTACCATGGCGCACGGGGGGTGTTTATAAGACGAATACAATAGTACAGGTACAGATCGGGCGTCGGTTATGTTAATAGGAACATGGCGGGGGTGTTTATAAGACAATACAATAGGTACAGGTACAGATCGGGGCTCGGGTAGTTAATTGAGGTAACATAGCAGGGGGTGTTTATAAGACAAACAAGGGTCACAGTACGATCGGGCTCGGGGGGTAATGTAATAGGTAACAACAAGCAGGGGGGGTGTTTATAAGACAATACAATAGGTAAGTCAGATCGGGGCCTCGGTAACTGTTAATAGGACACAGCAGGGGGTGGTTTATAAGACAATAAATAGGTACATTCAGATCCGGGCTCGGTATGTTAATAGGAACATGAGAGAGGGGGTTTGTTATAAGGAACAATACAATAGGTTAACAGTACAGATAGGGCTCTGGTAAATGTGATAGAGTATCATAGCAGGGGGTGTTTAAGAGACATACAATAGGTCAGTACAGATGGGGCTCGGTAATGTTAATAGGTAACTAGCAAGGGGGTGTTTATTAAACATACAATAGGTAAGTAAGATCGAGGGCTCGTAATGTTATAGGACATAGCAGGGGTAGTTTATAAGACAATACATAGGTACAGTACAGATCGGGGTCGAGTAATGGTTAATAGTAACATAGCAGGGGGTTGTTTGGTGTATAGGAACAATACAAGTAGGTACAGTACGACGGGGGGGTCGGTAGGTTATGTTAATAGGTAACATTAGCAGGGGGGGTGTTTATGAGACAATACACATAGGTACGTCAGGATCGAGGCTCGGGTATGTTAATAGGTAACATAGCAGGGGGTTGTTTATAAACAAATAAATAGGTACAGTAACAGATCAGGCTCGGTGGTTTAATGTAATAGGTAAAACATAAGCAGGGTTGTTTATAAGACAATACAATAGGTGACACGTACAGATCGGGGCTCGGAGTAATGTTATAGGTTACATAGCAGGGGGTGTTAAGACAAAAATAGGCTACAGTTACAGATCGAGGGCTCGGTAAGTTTAATAGGTAAACAGCAGGGGTGTTTATAGGGGGGGGGGGGGTTAAGGGGACAAAATACATAGGCTACCAGTACAGATCGGGGGCTCAGTAATGTTAATAGGTAACATGGAGGGGGTGTTATAAGACAATACAATAGGGTACAGTACAAGATCGGGGCTCGGTATGTTATATATGGTAACATAGAGGGGGTGTTGTTTAGGACAATTACAGGTAGGTACAGTAAGGGATCAGGCCGCGGTAATGTTAATAGGTAACATCGAAGGGTGTGGTTGTTGGTTTATAAGGGACAATACACAATAGGCCAACATTCAGATCCGGGGCTCTGGTAATGTTAAAGGTAAACATAGAGGCGGGTGTTTTGTGTTATAGACAATACAATAGGTACCACAATCGGGCTGGTGAATGTTAATAGGGTCACTAGCAGGGGGTGTTATAAGACAATACAATAGGTCAGAACAGACGGTCGGTTGGGCTCGGTAATGTAGTACCGTTAACATGGGGGGGGCGTTTTATGATAGGCAGCACAATAGGGACAGTACAGATCGGGGCTCGGTAATGTATAATAGGTAACATAGCAGGGGTGTGGTTTATAAGACAATAAATAGGTACAGTTAAAGATGGGGCTCGGGGTAATGTTTAATAGGTACATAGCAGGGGGTGTTGTTTATAAGAAACATACATAGGTACAGTACAGATCGGGGCTCCAGTTAATGTTAATAGGTAAACATGGCAGGGGGTGTTTATCAGGACAATACCAATAGGTACAGTCAATCGGGGCTCGGGTAAGTTAATAGGTAACATAGCAGGGGGTTGTTTATGAGCAATACAAAATAGGTACAGTACAGGATCATGGCCGGTAATGTAATAGTAAAACATAGCAGGGGGTTGTTTATGGAGACAATAAAATAGTGCACAGTAGATCGGCGTTTAGTTCATAGCGGGGTTATAGACAACAATCGTACAGTCAGGGGCTCGGTTTAAGTTAAAAGGGTTAACAAGCAGGGGGTGTTTTATTAGGACCCATTACAATAGGTAACGTCAGATAGGGCCGGTAATGTTAATAGGTAAACAATGCAGGGGGTGTTTATAAAACAACTACAATAGGTACAGTACAGATGGGGCTCGGTAATGTTAATAGGGGTAACATAGCAGGGGGGGATTTATAAGACACTAATAGGAACAGTACAGATCGGGGCTCGGTATGTTAATAAGGTATACATTAGCAAGGGGGTGTTTATAAGACAATACAATAGGCACAGTACAGATTAGGGGCCGGTATAATGTTAATAGGTTACAACGCAAGGGGTGGTTGGTTATAAGACAAATACAAGGCACAGTACAGAATCAGGGCTCGGTTAATGTGAATAGGTAAACATAGCAGGGGGTTGTTTATAAGACAAATACAAGTAGGCACGTCAAGACGGGGCTCGGTAGAATGTTAATAGGTTTACATAGCAGGGGGGTGTAATAAGACCAATACAAATAGGCTCAGTACGACGGGGCTCGGTAAAGTTAATAGGTAACATAGAGAGGGGTTGTTTATAAGGACAATACAGTAGGTGACAGCCACAATCGGGGCTCGTTAATGTTAATAGGTAAATAGCCAGGGGGTGTTTGATAAGGACAATACAATAGGTACAGTACAGATCGGGGCTCGGTAATGTTAATAGGTACATTTAGCCAGGGGGTGTTTATAAGACAAAAATACAGTAGTCACAGGCAAGATCGGGGCTCCGGATATGTCGATAGCCCGTAAAACATAGCAGGAGGGGTGGTAATAAGAAATACAATAGGTACAATACAGATCAAGCTCCACCGGTTCTACACGTTGTTAATAGTAAGAAAAAATTTTAAATTTCGGTTTCAGGATTGAAACTACCTCTATCAAAGACATCTCTGATGGACAATTTCTTTGTAAACTCTATCAACAATATTAATTTTCAGTGCTTTATAAATGCTGCTTACTTTTGCATAGTTAATCCAAGAAGTGTTTCTTTTATATCGAATTTTTTTTTTATAAACTTTAGCAGACTGCCTTAACTGCTTACAGTTACAAATTTCTATTGTTCCACATAATTCCAAAGCCTTCTCGATGGTGAGTTAAGTTGCCTAGTGGCCTAATAAATACCTTAAAATAATTATCAGGAGATTTCAATAAAGTTCTTATCGTAAATGGTGCTAATTTTTGCCCCAAACAATCAGATGTTAGCTTTCAAAAATGTTAAATCTATCTCATTCGTTGGGCAATATTAGGCACCATTTTTAAACCTATAGAGAACTTTTATTAAATAACCGGTATGTCCTTAATAGTATACAACTGCTTAAACTAGAGAAAGATGGTCCCCGGTATAGACACCCATCATCTTTTAGTCTGAGTTATTCCATGTATAGTAAAATATAGAGCTATTTGTTTTTAGCCAAATGCATAACTTGGCCAGCTTCAGCAATTAAAACCTCATTTTCCATTTTTAAAATGTAATTTAGAGTAGGTTCTTTGATGAGAAATACTTACTTGAAATGCAAGAAACATAAGAAAGAGGTACCATAGGGAACTGAAAGTCAGGCTGGAGGGACATACCAAGTCCATGAAAAACACTGAAAAAACAAAATTTCATGGTATTATGTTGTGAGCCATATATTACCCTGGATTTCTGAGGGAGTGGATATGGGCGGGAGCGCGAGATACTGTTAGTTCTGCTTTAAAGGGCATGTCCACCCCCAAAAACTATAATCTCCCCAACTATGGCCCCATCATGTGAGGGTAGTTTAATCCTTACACTCACATCCCAGATTCCATATGGTGCTCTGTAGTCCCCCCCCAAAGTCCAAAACAAACTGCCCACATCCACAAGGAGGATTGCAGGACTCTGCCTCTTACCGGGCTCCGGGAGAAATTTGGAATTGCGCAGAGTTTATGCAGCCTTTCTCCCTCCGTTCTCTTCCCTCCCCTCAGGATCCCTTCCCCCTATGTAAACCCTTAAATATAGTTTGCCCGTGTCCTCCCAGCCCAGACCGCTAATTTATATGTTTAGAAAGCCCCCAAACTGTACTTACCTCTCCTCTTTCCTCCGCCGAAAATGGAGCTGCCGGCAAGCCGGTCCGTGATTGGCTGGGCTTAGGTGCTTTATCAGACCAGTGAGTACCACTTGAATCAGAAAGGTCACCAGGTTATAGTGAGATCAAAATAACAATAATGTATCTCCTCTCCCTGCAAAGCCTCCTACCAAACATCAGCACCCCACTGGGTCCTGCTGAGCTGTGCATTGTAGGTGGTATGGGGGGATTGACCTCCTAACGGGAAATATGACTGAAAACGAGAGACTGAAAAAACTCCAGTTCAAACGGCGAATAAACTCCGAGTTGTGAACGGGAAGAATAGTGTTGCACCGGACGGACTGCAGGATCGGCCGGCAGGTAGCAGGCCGGGGGGTGGGCAAACAGAACCCCACGGGACGATAGGAGAAGATGTCCACCGCATACATGGTAGCAAAGGGGGGAGCGGGTGGTTGGGGGGAGGTGCGAGCTAAAGGAAGAGGGAAGTCGCAAGATGCCAAGATGTCCCATAGCCTACACCACAGAAACGAAACTGGTGGAAAGCGCGTCGACCACTATAGGGCCTGAAAGGGAAAACCAAAAGATGCTAGGGAAGGTAACACTTGGGAACCTGCAGGGAGAACCTGCGAAAGATGGGGACTGGTGGTAGGGGCAAAACTACAAAAGAAAAGGAGCAAGGTGTGCGAGGCAAAACTAAATAGGCAAGGGGGATATGAAATAGACAAAAAAAGTAGCTTAGAAAAAAAAAAACATGGAAAGGAAAACAAAACAAAAACAGGAGAAAACGACAGTGAGAAGCAACAATAGAGAGAGAAAGGGGTGGGGGGCCAACGAAGGCTGGTGGTTTGGTTGTGTCGGCGGGATGCAAACGTGCCAGGGAAAGGTGGGGGGGGGGTGAGGACAGAGCGGCTGGAGGTCGAGAACAAGAAAACGGAGAAACAAAGAAACGAGGTAACAACGAAGAAGAGGGAAACAAACACAGGGGAAATGATGAAGAACACGGAGGAAAACTGAATGAAAAAGAGAGACGTAAGAAGTGGGCACAAAACCAACATGACAAACAAAACATAGGAGAAACAAAGACGTACAAATGAGAGAACTTGGAAAACCAATATAATAAGAAAACGAAGAATGTTAGAAAACAAAGAACTGGAGTAATAAAACGAAACAGTAGGCGAAAACTATATAAAGAAACAAAAACCAATGATTAATAGATGAAACGATAAAACAACACATACAAAAAGAACAGATGAAAGAAAAATTAGATCAAACGAAAAACGGTAACAAACAAGAGACAGGACTAAAAGGCGGAAAACAAAGGAGAACGTGAGAAAACGAAAAGGGGAAGAAACAAAGAACGGTAGAAAACGAGAAGTAGGGAAACAAAACAGCGACAATGGAGTAAAAACCTAAGTAAGTACGAAAACAAGATAACAGTAACAGGAAAAACAAAGAACAGAACTGGACAAAGGAAATGAACAGGAGAAACAAAAGAACTGTGAGAAACGGAAGAAGAGGAGAAACAAAGTAACTGTGAGAAACGAAGTATAAGAAATTCCAGAATATAAAACAATCACGAGGAGAAGATAACAGTCTAAACAAACCAGAACATACAGAAGAACAGGAGAAAACGAAGAACAGGAAAAAACGAAAGAACAGTGACAAAAAACAACATTACGAAAACAGTGAAGAACAGAGAAACAAATAACTGTAGAAAACGAAAATGAGAAACAAAGAACTTGAGAAAAACAAGAATAATAGAAAAAAAGAACTGGGGAAACATAGAATATAACAACAAAAACCATTATTAAACTAAATAACAGGTATAAACAAATAACATTACAAAGTGCCTAGTAATGTTGCACAACCTATAACACTACCAAACAACATTACAATAACATCGAAAAATGAAAACACATAAGAATACATAATAACAAATACACCAATTATTACATTATTGTAAATCAATAACAAATTATATAAAACAAATACCTTTATAAACTAATAGCATAACCCATAGGCTGTATAAAACATAAACATTTTCAACTAATAACGGTCTTACCCAAAAAACACAAAACACCAAAACGAATAAAAATCTACTAACATACTACTAATAACTACAATAATGCTATAACCTCACCCTCACATCAGTCATCTGTACAGATATGTTACGGAGCGCTCGATTAAGAGATTTTTTATACACTCCCCAGTTTTCAACCACCAACATTCTTATATGACTGGCGCCTAACAATCCACTGGAGAGAATAAAAACAATCTGGTAAGCAGCAGAAACCAAATTGTAAATATACAGTACCAGTATGATTTGTTGGATTACTACGACCCACCAGGGTCGTCATCTGGTGGACTTATGCACCTCGATGACGTACCCAGTTAGAAGGATACTTAAGGAACAAACTCTGGCACAGCATACAAAGTAGCGTTAATTAAGTCTCTTCCCCAATCAGCCTAACCTAAATGGTAGTCCCCAGTTTAACCGTATAACATAAAGAGTGAAATGACACGATAACAACACTGCCCTTGAACACACAATACACAGAATAACACATTACCTAACGTTATAAATCACTAAGGTGCATATTAACTACTAGCTACATACTAACTCTTTCAGAATACATGTGTATACTTGTCTAGAAAAAATGATAAAATTGAATAGCGGAAATGTTTAATATGTGAGATACGAGGAGGAAACAGATCTGTGGTAATCTTGATGGCTCAGCCGCTGGCAGACGGTTGACTTACAATAGAACATAGTAAATCAGTAGTAATTAAGGTTGAATAAAGACATTGCGTCCATCAAGTCCAAACCTATCCCTTTTTTTTTTTTTTTTAACCCTACTAACGGTTGATCCAGAGAGAAGGCACAAAAACCCAGCTAAAAAAAAGGGGGGGAAAATCCTTCCTGACTCCCAAACGGCAATCGGAAGTATCCCTGGATCAACCAGATCTATATGCATTAATACCAGTAATTCTCAATATTTTTTTAGTTTTAGAAACTTATCCAGGCCTTTTTAAAGTTATTTCAATGAACTTGCCATTACCACCTTGCGGGGGACAGTTCCACAGTTTCACCGTTCTCACTGTAACAGAAAACACTCTTCCTAACTTGAAGATTGAAACTTCTTTTCTTCAACCTTAAAGGATGTCCACGAGGTCCTCTGATATGACCTATTAGTGAACAATGCCCCCAGAGAGTTCACTGTATGGCGCCATTGTATATTTGTATAAGGTTATAATGTCCCCGCAACCGCCGCTTCTCCAATGTAAAACAGCCCTAAACTTGTCTAATCTGCTGCATATTCAAGCCCTCCATTCCCTTATTAATTATTGCCCTTCTCTGAACTGCCTCAATTCCAAGATGTCCCTTTTGTATATAGGGATTCCAAAACTGCACCGCATATTCCAAAATGTGGCCTTACCAGTGCCTTGTAAAGAGGGAGAATAATATTTTTCTCTCTTGATTATTCCCCTTTTTATACAAGACAATATCTTGCTAGCTTAGCGTTGTACTGGCATTGTTGCTACAGCAGTCTGTTATCTACCAGAACCCCCAAATCTTTTCCATTCAGATGCACTTAACACAGAGTTATTTATGGTGTAGTGGCACGGGATTATTAAATCCCAATGCATCACCTTAAATGTATCACATTGAATCTCATCTGCCATTTGCTGCCCATTTTGATAATCTATCTAGGTCTGCTTGCAGCATCACTGCACATCATTGGAAGTTTCCAAAGCTCTGCATAATTTAGTGTCATCAGCAACACAGAGACTTGCCCTCAATGCCCCCTTCATAAGTCATTTATAAATGACAACAAAAAATGACAAAGAAATGTCAACAAAAAAAGAGCAGGCTTAAAGGCATCTATACTGAAAAAAAAGTTATTTAAATTGCCCATTACTTGAAACTATAATTCTTTCAACCACACCATAGCTTTCCTTGCTCTCATAGCTAATTTCTGTGTTCGTTTTGCTGTAGCTGGAATGGTGACAGAGTTTTTGACAGTTGGAATGCTGTATGCTGTGTGTAGTTTGGACAGTGTTTTTGGGGGAAAAAGTCAGGTCAGATGGAAGTGGGAGTAGTTAAAAAGAGGGAGACCAAAAAACTGGAACCCTCCAATGTACAAGCCGATTCGGTAACCCTCGAAAGTAGCGTTCGAGTTTGGTAACCCTTGAATGTACAAGCGATTTCGGTAACCCTCGAATTTGTAATATCGGTAACCCTCGAAAGTAGCGTTTGATTTTGGTAACATCAAAAATTGATGCAGAAGCTGGAAAACAGCTGATCGAGAGGAAGTTTTTAAATGAGTTTTGGTTATATTACGGGTTCCCCGACCATTTCCCAGGTCCCTGTGTATTACAGTAACTATTACTATTTCATCCTTAAAATCAATAGAAACTTTAAATTTTTTCTCCAGAAAGCTTTATATGGGTCAGTTTTTCGAATAAAATTGAAACAGGGATGAAAATCATCAGTTTCGAACAGCGAAATCTATTCAATTAGATCAACTGGACTTGAAGTTTAGTTCTTGAAGACGTTTCGCTAGTTCATCCGATGGCTTTCTCAATTCGAATACTTGTACAAAGAAATCTGTGGCAATATGTACCCTGGAGGAATCCCATTAGCATATCACAGCAGGTGTTAAGGGGATTGGATAGTGGCTAAGAGGTGTTAACGGAAACCCAGAGTAAGGTGTCAAAACAACTTGTACATGGCAGACAGTGGTGTCGAACCCCTCACCTTCTATTAGGCTTGGTTTTCTTATTTTCACACAAATGGACTCCTTAACACCTCTCTTGAACCAGTCACCGTTCCTTTGCCAATATGTTAAACATTACAATTTCAAAAGTATGTCCTTTATCCTTAAGATAAAACAACTGTCTGCCATGTCACTACTGTTTTGACACACTTATCTAGGTGTAGACCTAACACTTTAGCCAACTAGCCGATATTGCCCTAACACCTGGCTGTGATATGCTAATTGGACTTTCCAGGGCAATAATGCCAAGATTCTGTTACAAGTCTTTCTGAATTGAGAAGCCAGTCGGATGACTGCGAAACGTCTTCAAGAACTAAACTTCAAGTCCAGTTGATCTAAATGAATAAAAAGATATACCATGACCTGGATAAATAAAAACATTCACAAGCGAACATTTCTCTGAGTGGCTCTCAAAGTACAGGAAACTGTAGGGTAGGAGCTGTCTTGCTATCCAAAAGGTCTCTGCATCTGTGATGCGCTCTGGATAGAGACATGCGCACGGAGACCTTTCCCTCCTTCCCAGTTCCTCCGTGGCTAGCATTCAGGTAAGTAAAAAACCTATTTATATCTTGCAGGGCATGCCCCCCCACCCCAACTTATATTCTTACACCAAAATCGCTTCCCTTCTCTACTTACAGCACCTTGTTCCCTCGCCGTTCTCATTGATGGCAGCCATGTCTGTGATTGGCTGCCTCTCAAGCAATCATAGCGTGGCTGGCTGGCGGCACCCGCTTGCAGTTCTGGAGGGCAGGGGAAACGGACCAGAACAGCGAAGGAGGAACGAGGTGCTGTAAGTAGAGAAGGGAAGCATTTTTTTGGGTGTAAGAATATAGTGGTTGGGGGTGGGGGGACATGCCCTACAGTAAACCTAAAGTTGAAAAAGAGGGTGGACATGCCCTTTATGAGGTATCTGACGGTTTTGCCTGGAAGATCAGCAAAGACACTGATGGAACACAATACACACTGGGGATTAATGCAGGTTGGACAAACCTTTCAACAACCCACAACTCCTTTTTTGAACACACACAGCTGCTATATTAACCATAGTACCTGTCTACAGTTACATAGAAATACAGTATTAGTGGGGGACACTTGCTGTCACTGCAACTTAATGTACTTGCAATCTGATCCTGCCATTGCTTGCCAATCACACCTCCTCTGCTACAGCAAGATTAAAATTTAGATATTGCAGTTGTACCAGTGAATGTTCAGCAACACGGTAGGTCAACCCTCCAGTGTAATTAGCCAATGCCAATCAGTTCACCAGCAGTGTAAGTTATCACACCCACACATTCCTCACAAAGTTATGCCCAGGAAGTACGGTGGCAGCTTAAGTTTGGCTCAGGTTCCAAAAGGTGTTGATGCACCCCACTGAGTAAAGAAGCCTTAACATTAAAGGTTAAGGTTTCATTTACCTTAAATTGAGCAATAACATCAAAGTTTGAGCTTAAGCTTAAAATCTGCATTGACATGGTATGTGAAAGGTTTATGGTAAACTTTTAAACTGGGCACTACATAACATGGCTGCATAACGTCATTAGGCTATGGGCATGGTCTGACCAGTGTGGGTTGGTCTGTGTGGGTCTGGGGGCTTTGTCACCAATGTACAATTTATTTATTATATTTTTTTTTTTTTTTGCATAAATAAAAATAAGTCCCTATACCATTTAAAGATGCATTGCACAGGCCTGTGCAAAAACAGGTTCACTGTCATTACCTCACCACCTGTTGTTTCTATAAGTGCCAACCACCAACCTAAGCCAATCATTTACTAAAAGGCCCATAGAATTCCAACTAGAAACCTCCCCAGGGTAGCAAGACCCCGACCTCTAATGCCAGAGGACTCAACTCCTGGGACAGGGACACATACTTTGCCTGGCCAGATCCAGTGAGAGCCTCAAGCACAAAATACAAATATAATGATCTTCAGATCTACAAAAGACAGAAGCCCACGTTTCAAGCGATAAAGGAGCGCCGAGAACAGGGGATAACTTACTCAAGACATATCCAGCACGCTTCAGAGTATCCACAAGAGCATTTCTTCGAAAACCCCAACCCAAAGCTGCATCAGGCTGATGAATATGATCAACTGCCTCGGGGATGAAACGCCCTACTTACAAACCGAACGCTCCATATCTATCCAACCCTCTTTCAATACGCAGATATACAAAGGACCGCAAACTTGGTAACCTTGGACTAAACTCTTGGGATATGACGTGAGATCGCTAACATTAACCCTTTTCCCTTTTATACCCTTGCATAGTTCTATAGCTAAAGTCAATACTGAAATAAATAAATTAACCGAAATACGAACAGGCGGCCGAAAACACCTATAGTATATATTGGATCCAGGTGTAAGAATGAGAAATGCAAAGTTTGCTAATCGTAATTGAAGTTACCTTGACGTGGTGGAGGCTTTTCATTCATGTGATCACAGTAATGTATACTAAAACACCTTTGTTTAAAGTATGCCAGTGTGCAGATAAATATATTGTATGGGGCCTAGGAATGTGCATTGATTATCTTTTGGAGGCGTGGGAGCGGCACTCACTAGACAACCATCCGCCTCAGGGTGCTTCCTAATTAGCGATAAATGAAATGAAGGGACTGAAACGGGTCGACCTGATGCACAATAAAAGAAGTTTGTTAAAAACCAGGAGTGCTCCTTCTTTCATATCGTTTATATATATAAAATATTTCTTGTGAAGATCTGTTGTCGCTAACTATAAGACCTATGTGCATAGTACTGTATTCAGAATTAAACTGTTCTAGACAAGTGATAAATTGAATAGAAATGTTTAATATGTATAGCTCGAGGAAACGAATGTGGTTAATATTGATGCTCAGCCGCTGTGCAAGACGGTTGACAAAGAAATGTCCATTACTTGAAAATATAATTCTTTCAACCAACACCTACCTTTTTTTGTTGATCTGCGCCCTATTTCTGTAGATATTCAATCTAAAAACATCGTACGTTTTCAGCTTTTCCTTGCTCTATAAGCTAATTTTCTATGTTCCGTTTTGCTGTAGCTGGAATGGTGACATAGTTTTGACAGTTGGAATGCTGTTGCTGTGTGTAGTTGGACAGTTGGTTTGGGGGGAAAAAGTCAGGTCAGATGAAGTGGAAGGTTAAAAGAGGGGGGACCAAAAACTGGAATATATTATACATAATCAATATAATATATCGCCTCCCCAACCTATCCACATAACCCAAACGTCCTAAACACGTAACTTGGGCTGGACACAACCAAAAGAAAACTTCCACCACCACCCCATACAGTGTATAAGTTACCTAGAGTAACCCGATCATCTCAGGATAACTTTAAAACTAGTCTATACTGAATTTACTATGGTTATTATAAACGCATTATTAGCATTATATTTTTAAACAATGTTTATAGTTCATTACAACTAATAGTTGGTTTACAAATGTTGTGCTTTTCCTTGATCGCATATTATAAATATGTACAAAAATAAGATAATACAAAAATATTCAAGTATGACTAACTTTCCTTCCTCAACCTTCGCAATCACCTCGGGCCTTTTCAAACAGCCAAGGTCTTATATAGCTTACCTAACTCAAATAACTAATCACTCAAAATCCAAACGTGGGACACACGAGGACCAAGAGACCCACAGAACGTATGCAAGTATTTGACCAATTAATCGCCAAAAAGCCAGATATACTGCGACCTACAAGAAAACGCATCTGGACTACCTCTGAAAAATCATGGTTGAACCAACATCATGGTTGCTTACTCCAACTTACTCTAGAGGAGGGTCAATATAATAAGAAATAATATCCGATTCAAGGCCCTAGCAAAAAACATATAGACCTATCCGGATGCACAAACGATATGCCTGGGGACTTAAATATGGTAATGAAAGAACTATGGATGCTTTCTTGTTAAAGCTTACTATCATCATCCACATCAATCCCCCGCCTCACCAACTGTGTCTCTGACTATACCGGGTAGATGCATGGAAAACACCAACATCCGCAACCCAAGGCTTAAATGTCAATCAGCAAAATAGGGAACCTATCTGACTTGACTATTTTTTTTTAACCCGCAGATTAGCTCCAAAATTACCAAAGCGTGAACATGTACCCAGGTTCCCCTCTGATCTTGCTCCAGTAATGATGCATCTACAAAACTACTCAAACTCCGCTAAAACCGGAAAAAATTCAGAGGACTGGATGCATACGGCCAATCTCACTGCTACTCAGACTATAAATATTTGTAAAAAAGTTAGCAAATCGGCAAATAGTTATCCTAACAATCATAGCAAATGGTCAGTCAGGATTTATGCCGGGGAAGTCAACTACAAGAAAGGATATAAAGGCTAAAAAGTCAAAGCTTATCAATTTTAAAAAACTCATATTGGAGTACAAGACCATGTAGAAAGTCATATAGAAAGTCAATATACAAATAATTACAAGCGCCCCTATCCTGCTACCAACACTATATATTGTATCATACAAATTCAGATAATACCACCTCCCAGAGGAAACTATCAGGGTAATATTGTTGTATTCATTAGATAACTGGACATGAATGTAGTTCTTGAAGCGTTTCGCTAGTCATCCGACTGGCTCTAAGGAGGCCATTTATGTGAAAATAAAGAACCAAGCTAAATAGAGGTGGGGGGGTTCGCACACCAACGTCGCCATGTACAATGCATCGTTTTAACACCCTTACGACTGGGGTTCTATAACCTTCTTAGCCACTATTAATCCACACCCTAACACCTGGCTGGTGTGATATCGCTAATTGGGATTTTCAGGGGGACATAATTGCACACAGATTCTTGTACACGTCATTTCTGAATTGAGAAAGCCCCAGTCGGAAATGATAGCGAAACGCTTCAAGAACTACATTTCATCTGTCCAGTTTGATCTAATGAATACACAGATATTACCATACTCGGGATGAATGAGAACCTCACAGAACATCAAGGGTAGAATCGCACCGTATAACTTAAAATCCTAAGCAAGCTCTGAGCCTAGAGAAAAACTCATCTACCATATATAGATGCTAGCTAAAACATCAGCAAATCTCAATGGCAAACAAATGGATTAAAATATATACCCACATGGATGCAGAACAAATTAAAGATATGACCGAATCACCCTGCCTGCCCACGCCAGCAAAACAAATACAATACATCACTATGCACCAAAGCCATACCTAGCCCAGAGGACTACCGAATGCACCCTTCAAGGCAAAGACCATGTCCTTAAGTGTGGGAATACAAGAGCAGACTTTGGCACCTCATTGGCGTCATGCCCACAGTAGCAAACCCACTGGTCCCAGAAACTAAACCTTCATCACAACACGACGTCACTACCTATAACAAATAGGGATGGCATAGAAACTCGAACACGAGTTCGAGCGAACTGTTCGAGTGCGAAACGGACTCGGACCTTTTCTCGAACTATCTCGGACGCGGAACTTTCGATATTTTCCGATTTGATTGAATGTAATCAGGTATCTAGGCGCGAACATCGAAATCTGCGAGGAAAGGTCTCCATTACAGCCTATACGACAGCATCGAATCTGGGACGTAAAAGTCCATGTTACCTCGAACAGTTCGAACGCGAAAGCTCGAAGTAGTGAGCGTGAGAGTAAATCGATTTACGACAGTCCTGGGAGATTGGAACATGCTCACCAGACCATTTCCCAGGTCCCCACAGGCAATTTACATTAAGTTACCATTGATATTTTAATTCTATTTCATTCAAACTTTTCGAACTATTTCCCTCCCATAGACTTTAATGGGTCCGTTTTCGAACTTTCGAACTTTTACAATAGTTCGAAAGTTCGAAAACGGACCGAACTTTCAATAGTTCGACCATCTCTAATAACAAACACCAGAATCCTGTATCCTTAGTTTACTGGACGAAAACTGGAATAAACACACAGCAACACTACTCCATCACTTACTATTCTATGCACGCAAAGCGATAATCCTTAAATGGATGTCCCCAGAAGCTCCACGTAAAAAACAATGGATGGAATTCGTAAACGCAGACCTTGCTTACTATAACATCCTTTACATCCACAGGCCCTAACAAATATAATAAAGTATGGGGTATATGGATTAACTCAGACACAGCAACCGGATGAAACAATTGGTGATAAGCCCGAGGTCTCCCCCACCCTCCCCATCCCACTACACCTTCTCCCACAACCAAAGGTCATAACTAACCTTAAATGTTAAAGAAATGAATAAATATTCTTAATAAAGCACAAGGAGAATCTCATGTAAATAGATCATCTTTATTAATACTTTTTAAAAATAACGATGTATAACTGACATACTAATGGATATTCTTGTCAAAGCTTTGATGTGAATTGCAATTTAAATGTGAATTGAACATTGTTATACATCTATCAAAATAAAACGAATTAAAAAAAAAACAATTATTGAGAAATGGATTAAACATTGCACCACTAAAATTATAGTAGAGCCACTGTGCAAATTTGTGAATCTCAGTAAAGCTCTCTGCACCTCCCAGCCTAATCTGCGCTTTTTGATTTCATATATATTATCCTACATCCAAGGGGTTAAGAGGTGTGGGTGAGATCACGCATGTACAGAAAATGTAATGAAGTCTAATTGACTGGCAGAGAGCAATGGCAGCTTCAGCTTTAGAGAACAAAGATGGAATCCGGATCCTAATCTGAACTCCAAAGTTCTATCCGGATCCATTTGAAAATGATCAGAACTTTCAGATTATGGAACTTGACGTATTTTCAATAACTTTTGAAAGAACGGAACTACTTTTCCACCTGACCATCTCCCAGGTGCTTGAGCTATCTAGAGTAAGTTACCATGCTTAATTTACCCTTACTTTACTTGGAACTTTTAGATTATATATCACCATTGACTACTATGGGTCAATTTTTGGATTTTCTTCCTGAAAATTCACAAATGGAACGAAACTTGCTGGTTTTGAACATCCTTATTAGGAAACAAGCAGAACCTAAAGCGAACTCATGGAGATAAAGGAAGGGAAGACTTAAAGGGCATATATTAGTGGGGGAAATGAACTTTTTTTTTGTTCTTTTCCATTGTGTTCTATAATTCCCTACAACCCCCAGAGTGTCTTCACTTTTTTCAGATTCCCTCTCTGTCCTGAGATACACCAGTTTAGAAGATACGTGATTGCATTCCTTACTCTACTGACTGTCAATCAAATCCCTGCGACGTGATCCCCCACCCCCTCCCTGCTCTGTAATAAACATAGAGATAAAAGCATTAGCAGGGGAAGAAAGGTAGCTTTGATGTTAGATATAAGGCTGCACTTGACCCCCCTTCTTAATAGCTTTCACTGATTGATGATGGGTCACAAAGTGAGAGATCGTAAACTGTACTGATCTCCTTCTTCCGTGTCTCCAGGACAGCTTACTTTCTATTGGTCACTGTGCGTGGGTGTGTTTTTCAGGATGTTGAACTTTTAACTCCTACTGCACATGATAAGCTTGTCGGTTAGCCGGAGTAGAGACATGGAGGAGGTAACAGAGGGGAGGGAGAAGGGGGGAATGCTGCACTAAGATCTGACACCGTGGTTAAACAGAGTCAGTGACAGATATAGGATTAAGGCAGCACAGAGTACATGAATTTAACTTTGCAAAGGGGCAATGTGTTTTTTTCACTATAGATGCCCTTTAAGTATAGAAGAGTAAATGTGCACACCAGTCTTGACTGGTCTATTAACACATAAAAAACACCACGTCACTTTTCAGTGATCAGCACCTTCATCAGACATAAAGAAAAGTATGTAAATATTCAGCACAATTCTCTGCGTACTGGATATTTGTAACACTGGATACTGGAACATTGTAAACTAGGTGTTTATATGTAAATTTGGGTTTGTCATGTTTTCTTCCCAAAAAGTAACAATGTGAACAGAAGCTTATATAGTAACACAGTAAATAGGTTGAATAAAGACATACGTCCATCAAGTCCAACCTATTCACTTTTTTTTTAAACCCTTCCAAACAGTTGATCCAGAGGAAGGCAAAAAACCCAGCTTAAAAAAGGGATTCCTTCCTGACTCCAAACGGCAATCGGAAAGTATCCCTGGATCAACTAGATCTATATGCATTAATTCCAGTAATTCTCAATATTATATAGTATCCCTGTACCAACCAGAACTACAGTATATGTATTAATACCAGTAATTCTCAATATATATTTATTAGTAGTCTTGTACCAACCAGAAACTACAGTATATGTATTAATACAGAATTCTAAATATCATATAGTATCCAATGTACCAAACCAAGAACTACACTATATTATTAAACAGTAATTCTCAAAATTATATAGTATCCGCGTAACCAACCAGAAACAACCGTATATGTATTAATACAGTAATTCTCAATATATATAAGTATCCCTGTTAAACCAGAACTACAGTTATGTATTATATCAGGAATTCTCAATATTATATAGTATCCCTGTACCAACCAAAACTACAGTATATGTATTAATACAGTAATTCTCAATATAATATAGTTTAACCCTGTACCAACCAAACTACAGTAAGTATTAATAAAGTAATTCTCAATATTATAGTATCCCTGTACAAACAAAACTACAATATATGTATTAATACCAGTTAATTCTCAATATTATATAGTATCCTGTTACCAACCAGACTACCGTATAGTATAATACAGTAATTCTCAATATTATATAGTATCCCTGTACCAACCAAGAAACTACAGTATATGTATTAATACCAGTAATTTCAATATTATATAGTATCCCTGTACAACCAGAACTAAAGTTTTATGTATTAATAAGTAATCTCAATATTATATAGTATCCCTGTACCAAACCAAAACACAGTATATGTATTAATTCCAGTAATTCTCAATATTATATCTCTCCTGTACCAACCAAAACTACAGTATATTGTAGTTAATATACTAGTAATTCTCAATATTATATAGTATCCCTGTACCAACACAAACTACAATATATGTATTAATACCAGTAATTCTCAAATTATAAGTATCCTGTACCAACCAGAACTACAGTTATGTAAATACAGGAATTCTCAATTTATAGTATCCCTGTACCAACCCGAACTACAGTATATGTATTAATACAAGTAATCTCAATATTTTTTAGTTTTAGAAACGTAATCAGTAAGTTTTAAAGGGGCCATGCCACCCCCAAAAACATAAATCCCCCCCAACTACTGGCCCCCATCTGGTAGTGTAATTAAAATCCATAACTTACATCCAGTACAAACAGTTGCTCCTGGATTGCCCCCTCCCAAAGTCTAAAAAAGTGGCCACACAGGAGTAATGCAGAGTCCATATGGACTTTGCCTGCACGCTCTACTCCGGGACAATTTTGTCTGCAGCACTGGCAGGCCTCCCCCTATCTCCCTACCTATCCAACTCTCCCTTCCAGTTTTGCAAAGGCCTCACCCACTATTAAAACCTTTGCCATTATAGGTTTGCCTTCCCCCAGCCCCACCCCATTATTACATTTTTCCAGGACAATCCCCGATAGTTACTTACCTCTTCCCCCGGCGTTCTGCTGCCAGGCAGCGCGTCCGTGATTGGATGCCTCGCAGACCAATAGGGACACGGGCTCTGCGCGTCCCGCCCAGTTTGCAGTTCAGAGACAAGAAGAGGGCCGGCATTGTTACGGAGGAGGGAAAGAAGGGTAAGGTTAAGGTAAGAAAATACGGGGCACTTTCTGGAAAATCTAATGATGTGGTGGGGTTTGGAGAAGGTGCCCTACCAGCTCTAAAAATTTGGGGGTGGACATGCCTTTTAAAAGCTATTCAAGACACTGCCATTACCACATCTGCTGGACTGGAGACAGTTCACTGTCATTGTAGCAATGATGTTCAATACAATTGGTTACCTTGTGTGTGTTACAAGCATTAGATGGCAAGAGGTGTTATGTCTGTGCAATTTAAGGGGCTTGATTTTTACAGTAATTATACTATCTTTCTAACAGACATACTATCCTGTTCCAGTATACAGTATCTATACTACACTTATGTCCAGCATACAGTAATCTTTATACTATCATTGTTCCGGAAGATTAAATATCAGCGTATACGATTACTAACTATCTGTTCCAGCATACAGTATTACTATACGTTCCAATTACAATCGATTCCACTACTATCAGTATCCTCATACGCATTAAAGTATTCATTATTACTAACACCATGTTCAATGTATACCAAGTATTATTTAATACTATCCGTTCCAGTATACAGTTATCTTCTATCCTATTGTTCAGAATACAGTATTCTATTATACTATCTGTTCCAGTATACAGTAATCTATATACTATCCTTTCCAGTATGACAGTATCTATTATTAACTACACCATGTTCTCGGTAGACAGTATCTATTGACTACAGTTGTTCCGGTATACAGTATTATTACTAATACTACTACCACAACCCTGTTCCAGCATACAGTATTATTGCTACTATCCGTCAGTTACCAGTATACAGTACTTTATACTAACACCATGGTTCCTGTATACAGTAATATATACTACTATCCTGTTCCAGTATACAGGATCTTTTTAACTATACTACTAACCTGTTCTTTATTACAGTATCTGATTACTTACTATCCTGTTCCAGTTTACAGTACTAATTACTACTATCCTGTTATTTATGTATTCTTGACATATTTATGTTATGAAGAGTGTACCTATTATTAAGATTTCTTGCATTTGCCACTTGTACTTAGCACTTGAATGTACAGAGAAGGGCCACTCTTCCTTGTGGTCACATATGTTGAATGCATGGTTATTTAAGTCCCATCTCCCCCTGTTACACTTGCATGACCTGAGGAAAGGGGCAGAATTGTCTTTCCCCATTGAACACATTGTGTTTTTGATGGTTGAGGCACTAAATAAAGTATTCAACTGATTTTTGGATTGTGCGAACCCTAACTTGTTTTCTCTACTGTGAAAACTATTATACTACCCTTTTGGCCAGTATACAGATATTATACTCTCCTGTTCCAGTAGCAGTATCTATTACTAATACCTGTTCACAGTATATAGTATATATTACTACTATCCGTTGCAGTATACAGTACTATTACTACTACTTACTACCCTGTTCCGGTATACAGTATCTAGAACTACTATCCTGTTCAGTATACAGTTATCGATTACTACTTATACCTTGTCCTATACAGTATATTATTACACTATCGGTTCCAGTATACAGTATCTATTACTTACTATTACCTTGTTCATGTATACGGATATTACTAACTATACTGTTCAAGTATACAGTATCTATTACTACTAGCCAGTTCCAGGCTACAGTATCTATACTTACTATCTGTTCCAGATACAGATCTATCTACTATCCTGTTCCAGTTTTACAGATATATTACTACGAGCCTGTTCAGTAGACAAGAATATTTAACTACGATTCAGTGTTCCAGTATACAGTATCATTACTACTCCTGTTCCAGTATACAGTATATATTACTACTATCCTGTTCCAGTATACAGAATCTATTGTACTACTATCCTGTTGCAGTATACAGTTTACTATTACATACTACCTGTTCCTGTATACATTATCTAGTAATACTATCCTGTTCCAGTTACAGTATCTATTACTAATATACCTTGTTCCTGATACAGTATCTATTGATACTATCCTATTCCAGTATACAGTATACTATTACTACTATTACCTTGTTCATGTATTATAGTATCTATACTACATCCTATTTCCAGTATACAGTATCTTTACTACTATACTTGTTCCCGGTATACAGTATTATTTATACTAACTTCCAGTATACGTATCTATTACTACTGCCCTGTTGCAGTATACAGTTAATCTATTACTACTTTCCTGTGCGGATACAGTATCGTTATACTACCGTTGCAGTAAACAGTATCTATTACTGCTACCCAGCTCCCAGTTATTACAGTATCTATTACTACTAGAAAGGGTCAGTACGAATGAAAGTTCCCACTAAATACTAATCTTCTACATTTCTTAATAAACCCATACTCTACTTGATCAATGGCACAACAGAGACATGGCCAGCAAAAAAGATCTAGAAGGATGCCAATGCATAACTTTAGGGTTGTGCTCTACGGCAGCCTTGGGTTTTTCTTCAAACTAAAACAACCTTAAAAACCAAAAAAAAAAATCAGTGCATGATTGCAAAAAAAAAAAAAAATCAGGGCTATGCACGGAAGATCCATTATTGCTCTATATTGCCCCTTTAGCAATGCATCCAAAACTGATAACCTCAATCACGTGCAAGATATGGGTTCTTCACCTATGGCAAATATTTAACATCAGCATCTTCATTACAGATCTTTCTTTAAGAGACGTGATCGGCTCGGGTAAATTCATTCAGGTGGTTGCGCGGCATTAGTTTTTGCATACCGCTGCCTGCACTCCGTTAGTTGTGTCTTAAAGTCACTCACATTAGAACAAACCGGAGCAGGAGAGAAGGAGAGCCTACGCCGCTCGTCCCCGGCACTAGTCTGACAGGTCCACGACGGACATTGTCTTATTATGCCGCATAGATCCGCATGCGCATGAAGACAAGTCCGTCGGGTCGGGACCTGTCAGACTACGCGCCGGGAGCGAGCGAGAGGGTAAGTTTTTACCTTCTCTCCTGGATCATGTTTGTTCTATTGAAGACCGAAGGTAAGGACAAGATCCTTTACCTCCCGTTCTTCAATCGAACTGGATACCAAATATTTGAAAAATAGAGTGGAGAACTTTACCCCACATTACATATATAGAGTTTTAGAACTCTTATAATTTCTGTAGGGTGGTGGCCCTGAGGTTTCGCTTTTGCATTGGTTTCTTTTGAGTGAACAGTAGATAGAATCCATTTTTGTTCCTTATTATTAAAGTTTTCCCTTGAAAAAAAGCAATTTCTTTCTGTTATCAACAATTAAAGTGTTCATGGATATCCAGATCCAGAAACTTAGTTAAGTATAAAGAATGTGCTGCATTTGCTGCATATTTACATGAAATTAAACACATTATATCAAGAAATTCCTAGGTCCTTGGCATTTATTTTCCCGAGAATACTACAGAGTTCTCTGCACTCGCACCAACGTGTAGTGCTCACTCTCAAAGTAATCCAACCCTTTTAATGGATATATTTTACAGGAATAACAAATGGCAAGGGTGGCACTCAATATAAATGTATAATAACATTACCATACAGATGTTGTGTGTCTGTATTAATACATTTTTTATTACCATCCATTTATTTCCAGGTGCTAATAAAATGAATTTAGGGAAACAATACCCCACAAAACCTCCCTCTCTCCAATAATAGTAATAATAGTGAGGGAACCTATCCTGCTACTATGACTCTGCCCAGACTGTTATTTGGGAAAGACGCGCCACGTTTCTGGCGTTCCAAACAATGAGGAGTGCATCTTTCCATTGATGATGTTCAGGAGATGGAAAGGGGGCGAAGAAGACAACATTACAAGCTGCTCTTTACTGATGTTTGGAAGAAAGGAAAACCCTGGAGTGAGGATCTTAGTTTAGATCCTCCCCTGGGTATAGCACTAGGGGAAGGGTATAGAACTTAGTACATTTTCCAGCACATGTGCCACTAATATCCAAATGTTAATACACACAACAAACCCTGAACATACATAGAGTATATTATAATGACTATTTTACCTTTTAATAAGAATGAATGAATCGACTTTCCAAAGCATAGGTCCACTTATTGCGTAGATGTACAATGGGTTGTTGTATATGTTTCATATAATCCAATTTTATGTCTGTAAGAAAAACAATGTACAATGTAAAATTACATGCAAACACTAATGGTTTTAGCAATTGCCGGAGTGATGGGTGGGTCATAACCTTTCAGTGCCCAGCAGAACCTCCCACTTGGCCGCATATTTCAAGAAGAATACATTTTGCACTCCAATGTTTTAGTGAAAATTTTATGGGGCGGGGCGAACCTACAAAAACACATTCTTAGGGAGATTAACCCAATCTCCCTCTGGGTAAATCTCCCCAACCAAATTGGATGCCTCTCAGCAATCAGGGAGGCGGCTGCCGGTCCGGACCCCTGATTGCGTTTCGTCTTAGGTTAAGAAAAGATGGAACATTTGCATATATGGGATATATGGGGCGAAAACGGTCATGGTTAGTCTGGTTATACAGAGAAAGCCCAAGAAAGCGAAGGTACCCACTAACTTTAGTGGGAGGGTGAAGGTGTATGTTTGGAATACAACTCCAGCTACTAAAAGAATGCTGCGAGTTGTAGTTCCAAACATCTGGTTAGTGCTAAGGAATGCGAATTTAGTGGTCTTTTAAATTGAACAGCAGAATTCCAATACATTAGTCCCTACAGTGATACCAGACTGGATTTGCGCCTATTGCTGTATGGGATAACTGTATGGGAATTCTGTGTCCATTTAAAGGGCAACTAAAAGCTCAAAACAATACAGAATCGGAAGGGAGAAGTAGAATTTTATTTATTGTTAAAGATTGCATTGGATTCTGTAGTGTTTGCGGCTTTAGTGGCCCTTCAAATGGATAGGCAAGAATTCCCATACAGTAGTCCCAGCAGTGAAACCATACTTGGATTTGGCTATTACGGTATGGGATTACTGTATGGATTTCTGCGGTCCATTTAAAAGGGCAACTAAGACTCAAAAAAAACAATACAGAATCAGAAGCAGAATCATAAAGTTCTACCCTCACTTTAAGTCAATCAATTACCGTATATATTTTTTTAGGTAAAATTATGTACATGGGTTTTTTATATTGGTCAGTTTATATCTCGAGTATAACAAAACTTGATTTCGTGGCTAGCCCTTCTTTTGTGGCTATTTGTGGCTCACTTGACAGGTCCTCTACCGATGACCCTTAGCTATAGCACCAAGCAAAACTCAAGCAAGGGGCACTACTGAGTGTAAATCACACGTCGTTATTAAATATCACACAAAATACACGTTTCAGGGATCACTATGTCCCTTTCATCAGTGACACTGGGCTGTAAGTTATATTTTAGTTCAATATGTGCATTTTTAAAGGGAAAGATGGTGGGTTGCTTAACTTTAATTGTATTCCTTATTGGATCAACACACACACAACACAGCCTTTATATACTCAAGGAGAGTGCCTCCGAATTTGGGGAGTCTAATGGTTAATGAGGGGGGTGTACAATTAGGATAGATTCATTCATTAAGATTAATTATTACCCATAGCACCAGCGGCTTAAGATGGCGTTGTAACAAACCGATTAAAGGTTTTTGGATATTTAAGCTAATTACTTTTGTTGGTTGGATATCTAAAGAATATGGACGAGCAACAAAAAAATGCACAGAGAAGCACCAGAGATAGGAATTATATTAATTCTATATATTTATAATAATTTCCAGTAATAATAAAATAAATACCATTTATAGTTGCCCTTTAAACTAGATACACGCAGCTGTAAATCTCAAACTAAAACCTTTTTAAAGACAAACAATAACAGTACAGCCAGGGGTGTCCTAGGATTTCTGTGGCACCTGAAAACTAACTTTTTAAATGCTGCCTATAGGGTGGCAATTGTGGGCATGGCTTCCCTTGTGAGGTTCTCATTCATCCAGGTCATGGTCTATCTGTTGATTCAATTAGATCAAATGAGACTTGAAGTTTAGTTATTGAAGACGTTTCGCTAGTCATACGACTGGCTTTGCTCAATTCAGAATGACTTGTACAAGAATTTCTTGTGGCAATTATGTACCCTGGAAAAAAAATCCCAATTAGCATATCACAGCAAGTGTAAGGGCAAGTTGCAATTAGTGGGTAAGAGGTGTTATAGGAACGCCAGGGTGGTGTGTCAAACAGCATTGTACAGGCAGACAGTGTTTGTCGAACCCCTCCACCTCTTCTTGGAGGCTTGGTTCTTTATTTTCACATTATGTTGTCTAGTGTGTTGTTTTGTATATTCCCTTTAATTGATGTTCTGGTCTACAGCATTGATCGTGTTCTATGAAAGCTGGTAACTTCCTTCTGTTTGATTTTAAACCGCAGGTGTCAAACCACATATATGAACCAGGGCTGGGTTGCTATGCTCTTAAAGGTTATTAAAGAGGAACTGTGGTCCAAAAATGACTTAGGTTAATGATAGGAATTGTTTCTTCCTGAGAAGTTTTGGGCAATTTATTCCATTGTTATTTTAACATAGTTTTGAAGATATTTAACATTTTTTGTGTTGATATGGCAAAGCATCACCAAGTTCCCCGGCACTTCTGCTTCATGCTTGAAAACTTGTTGTTAGTCAACTACCTGTGTCTTATCCCCATTTGCAAGCCCCCCTGGTCCCTCCCACTCATGGAACCCATGGTCCTCCAGTTGCAGGCCCCCCTGGACAATTCCCTTCAACTCCATGTGGCCATGCCCACTCATGGGTGGATGTGGCCCCCCCACTACGGATGCCAAAGCCCTGCCCACCCATGGGTGCCTAAGCCCGCCCACTCGCGGGTTGCCTAAAGCCCAGTCCACTCTGAAAACCCACCCTACCCCCCAAAAAAAAACTCTGTGGAAACAGCATTTTCAGGCAGAGTGAGAACTCTGCCTGAAAAGGCCGTTTCACATAGTGAAAGAGAAGGGCTTGTTGTTGTAGATTCCCTTACCCTTCTCTGCAGCTGGTGGTCAGGTACATTCACCAGCAGAGAGGAGGAGGGACTCGGTCTCCCTCACACTGAAGGGAGTCTGAGGCTGTGCTTGCCGGCGGCAGTGCAGAGAAGCCTTAGAATGTCACATGCAGCCTCCCACCTATAACTTCTGCGGCAGTCATTCTGTATTATATTGGGCTGAGGAGCACATAGAGAGTGGTTGAGTGCTCGTTTGACAGGTAGGAAACTGACCCTTCATTTCCTTTTTTAAACTCGGTTTTTACAACTCGGTTTGGAGACCACAGTACCCTTTAAGCGCCTGTGATTAGAAAGCCAGTCGGATATGGACTAGCCTAAATGCTTCAGAACTAAACTTTTTAAATCAATTGATCTTAACTGATGCAACAGTGGGGCATATTCATTTTGTTATTTATTGAGGAAGGTACAATATTGTTAGATAAAACATAGCATTACATTGCCAACTGGAGAAATAGCCATAAGATTATTTACATTTGTAATAAATATTATAGCTAACAAGAATCTTGTTATATTACTTGGGACATTGCTGCTATGTTTTGAATTGGCTCAATTAAGTTTTATTGGTATATTTAGTATGAAACGGGGTGGAGGAGGGTGGGGAGGTTAGTTGGATAGGAGAAGGTGGAGGGGAGGAGAGGAGAGTGGAGGTAGGTGGACAGGGGTTGGCAGGGGGTTTATCAGTCTTAAATAAACATCAAAGAGATAAGAAAAATTAAAAAAAGAACATAACTATACAATATTTGACCTTAAACTTTAACTGCCAACAGATCGTATATTCAAGATATGATGCACGTGAAATGCTAAAAATGCCACAGATAGTGAATATACGATCTGATGGATCCTTTAAATTAGGCAAAAAACACAGCGCGCTAGGGCCGACCCTGGGGGCAGCATTCAGATTGCCCCCCTATTACCCACTCGACCCCCCCTCGGGTGTGTCCAAATTCCGAAGGGGGGGATCGGGAGTTAAAGTACCTTTAGATGCAGTGACGCTATAGTGCGGCCGGTACTCCCCTCGGTCCCACGTGATGAAGAGGAGGAAACGGAAAGCGAGACCCGGTGACATCACGAGTTCCTCCTCACCGGGGTCTCCCTTGAAGTGGTAGGAGACTGCCCCGGGTGGTCTAGTTGAGTACTGCAGTTATCTCAATTTTGTCACTGCGGCAGTACTAGTATAGTACAAGCGTCATGCTGACAGCGTTACTATAATTTTTGTGAATGAACTCAAAGTTCATTCACAAATAGGTTTTTTTTTTTTTTTTTTAAGTCTTGTACTTAGCGAAAGACTTAGAAAAAAAATGGGGACAGAGATCAAAATTGGTGTCACTTCTGATCACCAATATTGATCTTTGGCCAATGAATGAAAAAATAACTTCCTGGGGAAAATGATTGCCGGGAAGTGATTTTTCCGATCGGATTGCGGAATGCGGAAAACGGCATTTTGTATGCCCGTATTCCAAGTTCGGTATCATTCCCTAAGATGATCTGATGATTATCTTGAGGAATGATCGGGGGAAAAAGGGGAAAATACACTCAAAACCAATTCTTAAAGTGTACACACACCTTTTTTTTTTACCTAAAACTATAATTAGAAAAAAACGTTGTCTTCTCCAAGCTCCCCAATGTTCCCAGTGATGCGGTAAAGTAAAAGCGGATATTATTTGTACGATTTCAAGGGAACAAGCATATTTTTTATAAGGGAAATTTTGCAGAGGTACACAAAAAAAGACCGTATTGAATTTTTAGGTCAGTAAAGTGTTGCAAACGTTGTTGGTGACTCTCCCATACTACCGATTTCACCTTAAAATACCCTAAGGGGGAGGTGTGGTCGTTGGGGGGGTGGGTTGTGCGTTTTAAAAATTTTTCTTGTAACTGCACTTCTAAATGCGTCCCTTTTGAAGGCAGTGGGACCTCGTCTCTGTTTGCACCCACGCAAGATGGACACCGTTTGATTCAGGATATGTGGGAGAATTGCTATTTAGTGGGGTTGTTATTTGGGGGGCATTTACAAAGTTTTGGGGTGTTTGTGAAATGACAGAGGCTTGATTTTTGTTTGAAGTTACACTTTTGCAGGTCCCATTGCGCTGAGTTGGTGGCCACCGTTCTGTGTGTATCCACCAACTAGGCATTACCGTTTGATTCAGAACATTGTGGGAGATTGATATTTAGTTGTGGGTTTTATTTGTGGGGGGCATTACAAGTTTTGGGGCGTTTGAAATTACAGAGCGCTTGGATTGTTTTTTTGTATTAAAATTGTGCATGCGTCCCTTGAGCTAGTTGGTGGGCCCACGTCTCTGTGGCACCCACATTGGCATACGTTTGGATGCCAGGAATGTGGGAGATTGACATTTAGGGGGTTTGGTTGAGCTTGTCAAGTGGGTTTAGGTTAGGATTTCAAACCTTGAATCATTCATTTTATTTTTCACAAATCTCGTAATTAAAACACAGAGTTCTTTGGATCGCTGGGTCTGGAATTTTCATGCATGTATAAAGCATGGCAACCGTGACGAGCTGAAGGTGTGTAGATTCCAAAAATATATAGTTTGTGGGGGAATTTCAATGTTTCGACTGGTTTCCTTAGAGAAAAAGGGTAGGCTGTTCAAAATACAGAGCACTGATTTTTTCGTTGTCATGAATTTGTGCATGGTCCCATTTGAGCTAGTGGTGGCCACGTCTCTGTGTGTGCATCCATGAATTGGCATTACTGTTTGATTAAGGACATGTGGAAGAGTGCTATTAGTGGTTTTTTTTGCTTGTCAACGTGGGTTTTTTAGGTAGGATTTCAACCTTGGGACTCATCTCATTGTATTTTTTCACAAAAAAACTCCTAAAAAACACGGAGTTCTTTGGAGCACTGGTGTCTGGAATTCTTCATTGAATGCATGAAAAGCATGAACCGTAAGTAGATGAAGGTGTGTGTAGATTCCAAAAAATAGATAGTTTGTGGGGGGAAGCCCATGGTTGTTTTTTGGGGACTGTTTCCTTAGAAAAAGGGTAGGCTGTTCAAATTACAGAGCACTTTGATTTTTTCTTGGAATTGCATTTGTGAAGGCGTCCCATTTGAGCTAGTTGGTGGAAACGTCTCTGAGTGCATCCACGATATGGCATACCGTTTGATTCAGAAACATTGTGGGGAGATTGATATTAGTGGGGGGGGTGTATTTCGGGGGGCCATTTTCAAGATTTGGGCTTATTGAAAATTAATGAGCACACTTTTTTTCTTGTAATTACACTTTGTGCAGTGGATCCCGTTGAGCTAGTGGTGGCACGTCTCAAGTCTCGGTGTGCCCCACAAATATGGCCTAACGTTTGATTGCAGGCGATGTGGGAGATTGCTATTTAGTGGGGTTTTTTTGCTTGTCAAGGGGTTTAGGTAGATTCAATCCTTGTGAATCATTCTTATTTTATTTTCAAAAAACCTCCTAACACACAGCGTTCTTGGTCACTTTGGTCTGTTAATTCTCATGTATGTATGAAAGATGGCACCGTAACGTAGATAAGGTGTGTAGATTCCAAAAATATATAGTTTGTGGGGGGAATTTTTATGTTTCGGGACTGTTTCCTTAGAAAAAGGGTAGGCTGTTCAAAATTACAGAAGCACTTTGATTTTTTCTTGTAATTGCATTTTTGTGCATAATTGCATCCACAATTTGAGGCTTAGTTAGGTGGCCACGTCTCTATGTTCATTGCCACGATATGGACATGACCGTTTGATCAGAAATGTGGGAGATTGATATTTAGTTGGGGGGTTATTTGGGGGGCGAAATTTCAAAGTTTTGAGATGTTTGAAATAGTACAGAGCACTTTGATATTTCTTGTAATTACCACTGGTGATGCGTCCCATTTGAAGTAGTTGGTGGACACGTCACTGTGTGCACCACGCATTAGGCATTTACCGTTTATCAGGGGCATTGGAAGATTGATAATTGACAAGTTTTTTTTACATGACATGAAATTTTGCCATGATTTTTAACTTTGAATTGATTTTTATACAATTTACTGAAAATCTGGTAAGAAAGCGAAAATTGTACACAAAAACTGCACCCACACCAGTGGTGGTATGCACTAAAAGAATCACACCATTGTGTAGCTGAAGGTGTGTAGAGTCCAAGAATTATAGTTTTGGGGGGTATTTCTAATATAGAGGGGTGTTGTTAGTCTTGACAAAATCTGAAACGTTGCTGTAATTGGGCCACTGTTCATTGGGCTCACTGTGTGGCTAGTTGATTCCAGTCTGCGTGTTGAACCATACCATAGGGCATGACCGTTTGATTCAGAACATTTGGGAGATTGTTATTGGTAACTTTTTTTACATTACTTGGGATTTTGGCATGATTTCTACTTGAGAGTGTTTTTTTTTACGATTTTTCTAGAAAATCTGCTAAAGCTGTGAATTCTACGAAGAAACTGCGCCCACACCATGATGTGTTACAAATGAACAACTACAGGGAAATTTCGTTAGAGAAGGTGTGTGATCGAGAAATATATGGTGTGTGGGGGTTGTTTTGTGGGGAAAAATTGAGCAGACTGTTGAAATTCATATATTGACTGAAGATTTTCGCTGTGTTTCGAGCAATTGGTGCATTGTTCACTTTGTGTCTTTTTGGCTTCACAGTCCACGTGGGTAACCACACATATGGCATTACAGTTTGATCAGGACATTTGGGGAGATTGATATTTAGTAGCTTTTTTTTACATTCCATGGGTTTTGGCTATGATTTATACTTTTGAAGTTGTTTTTGTTCTTTTTCAGACCAAATGCGAATTTTAACGTAAGAACTGCGCCCACACCACCATTGTTGTATGAATGAACAAACTACAGCGTTACCTAAGTGAAGGTATGTAGATTCTGAGAATAATAGTGTTGCTGGGGGTTATTCAAAGTTAGAGGGGGTTCAGTTTGGACAAATCTGGAAATGCTGTTAGTGGCTAAGGCGAGTGTTTACATTTTGACTAGTCGCGTCCCGTCCGTGTGGCGTAACCACACATATGGCACACCGTTTTGATTCAGGACATTAGGAGATTGTATTTTGTAAGTTGTTTTTTAATTAACATGGGGTTTTGGTTATGATTGGTAACTTTGAAATGATTTTTCTGATTTTTCCTCAGAAAAATGTTGTGGTAGAAAGTGTGAAATTCTACGAAGAACTCCGCCCACACCATTGATGGTATGAGATGAACGAACTAGTCCTACAGAGCGAGGTGGGTGTTTAGATTTCAGGAATATATAGTTTGTGCCGGGGGTGGTATTTCTGAGTTATCAGGGTGTTGTGGAGAAAAAAATGCAGATCTGGCCAAATTACGGAGTGGCTAAATCTTTCGCTGTTTCTCAACCATCATGCAGGTCTCAACATCGTGTGCTTTTCGCTTTCCACGTCGCAGGTGTAACCACATATATGCGGCATTACCGTTTGATTCAGGACATTTGGGAGATTGATATCTTAGTGAACTTTTTTTTAGAAGATTCCATGAGGTTTGGCTAGGAGTTCACCTTTTGAATTTGTTTTGTTAATTTTTTCAGAAAAGTGCGAAATTCTACGAAGAACTGCGCCCACACATATGATGGTATGAATGAACGAACGTTACAGTGCTACAGAGCTGAGGGTGTAGATTCAGGAATAATAATTTTTGGGGGTTAGTATTTCTTTAAGATTACGGGGGTTGTGTTGTGGAAAAAACTGCACAGAGACAGACTGTCCAAATTCGGAGTTGGCTAAATATTTTCAGACGTCTGAGCCATCGTGCATTGTCTCACTTGTGGCTTTTCGCTTCAATCGTCCGTGTGTAACCACACATATGGCATACCGTTTGATTCAGTACATTTGGGAGATTGTTATTTAGTAACTTTTTTTTTAGATTCCATGAGGTTTTGGCATGATTTCTACCTTTTGAATTTGTTTTTTGTTAATTTTTAACGAAAAGGCTAAATTCTACGAGAACTGCGCACACACCATGATGGTATGAATGAACGAATACAGTGCTCATAGCTGCTGAGGTGTGTTAGATTCAGGAATATATAGTGTGTGGGGGTTATTCTAAGTTACGGGGGGGTGGTTTGTGGAAAAAAAAAACGGAAGGACTGTCAAATTCGGGCGTTGGGCTCAAATTTCGCTGTCTCTGAGCCATCGTGCATGTCTACTTTGGGTTTTCGCTTCCATGTCCGCATGTTGTAACACATATGGCATTTACCGTTTGAATTCAAGACATTTGGGAGATTGATATTTAGTAACTTTTGGTTAGATTCAATGAGGTTTGGTTTTTGGAATGATTTCTACCTTTGAAGTTGTTTTTTCGTTAATTTTTTCAGAAAAGTGCGCAATTCACGAAGAAACTGACGCCCAAACCATTGTGGTATGAATGACGAACTAAGTGCTACATTACGGAAGGGTGTAGCTTTCAGGAGATATAGTGTGTGGGGGTTATTTCTAAGTTACGGGGGGTTGTTTTGGGAAAAAAAAAAACGCAGGGACTGTCCCAAAATTCGGACGTTGGCTAAATATTTTCGCTGTCTCTGAGCCATCGTGCATGTCTCAATTTGTGGCTTTTCGCTTCCAGGCTGCAGGTGTAACCACCACATATGGCATACCGTTTGATCAAGACATTGGTGAGATTGATATTTAGTAATTTTTGTTAGATTCCATGAGGTTTTGGCATGATTTATACCCCGTTTTGGAAGTTGTTTTTTGTTAAATTTTTTCAGAAAAGTGCGAATTCTACGAAACGGAACGCGCCCACACCATTGATGTATGATTATGAAAAACTACAGTTGTAATAGCTGAAGGTGTGTAGATTTCAGGAAATATTAGTTTGTGGGGGTTATTTCTAAGTTACGGGGTGGTTTTGTGATTGTTTTGTGGAAAAAAACTGCAGATGTCCAAATTCAGAGTTGGCTCTAAATATTAGCTGTTATGAGCCATCTGGCATTGTCTCACTGTGTGGCTTTTCGCTTCCACGTCCGCAGTGGTAACAACACATATGGCATACAGTTTGATCAGGACATTTGGGAGATTGATATTTAGTAACTTTTGTTTTAGTATTCCATGAGGTTTGGCATGATTTCTACCTTTTGAATTTGTTTTTTGTAATTTTTTCCAGGGAAAAGTGCCACAAAATTTACGAAGAAGAACTGCGCCCACAACATTCATGGTTATGAATGATCACGACACTACAGTGCTTAATAGCTGAAAGGTGTGTAGATTCAGGAATATATAGTTTGTGGGGGTTATTTCGTAAGTTACGGGGGGTTGTTGTTGGTTTTGGGTAGTTTTGTGGATAAAACTGCCGACTGTCCAAATTCGGAGGTGGTTAAATATTGCGGCTTGTCTCGAGCCATCGTGACAGTGTCTCACTGTTGTGGCTTTTCGCTTCCATGTCGCATGTGTAACACACATATGTAATACGTTTGATCAAGACATTTGGGAGGGAGAGTGCTATTTAGTAACTTTTTGTTAGATTCCATGAGGTTTTGGATGATTTACCCTTTTGAAGTTGTTTTTTTGATTAATTTTTCAGAAAAGTGCGAACTTTCTATGAAGACACGTGTGCCACCACACCATGATGGTATGATGAGAAGACCTACAGTGGCACATAGCTGAATGTGGTGTAGATTTAAGGAAATATATCGTTGTGGGGGTTTTAGTGATAAGTACGGGGGGGGTTTTGTGGAAAAAACTGACAGACTGCCAAAATTCGGAGGTGTGCTAATCTTTCGTTTTGAGCCATCGTGCATCGTCCCTCACTTTGTGGCTTTTAGCTTCACGGGTCCGGTGTGGAACCACACAGATGGCATACCGTTTGATTAAGGACCTTTGGGAAATTGAATATGTAGTAACTTTTTTTTAGATTCCATGAGGTTGTGCTGATGAGTTTTTTACCTTTTGAAGTTGTTGGTTCCATTTTTGGTCAGACAAATGCGAACGTATACAAAGAAAAAACTGTGCCCAAACACAAGTGATGGATGAGATGAACAAACGACAGCGGTTACATAGCTGAAGGTGTTGTTTAGATTTCAGGGAATATATGTGTGTGGGGGTTTATTTCTAAGTTACGGGGGTGTTTGTGGAAAATCAAAAACTGCGGACTGTCCCCAAATGGAGTTGAGTTGGCTAAATATTTTCGCTTGGTTCTGAGCCATCGTGCATTGTCTTACTTGTGGCTTTTAGGTCCACGTCCGCGTTTGTGTTAACCACACATATGCATTTTTACCGTTTTTGATTCAGGACATTTGGGGCGATTGATATTTGGTCATTTTTTACTCCATGGGGTTTTGGCATTGATTTGACCGTTTGACCGTTTGCTTTGTGTTTAAGTTTTTTGGAAAATCTGAAAAAGAAGTGCAAAAAGTGCAAATTCTACGAAGAACTGCGCCCACACCATGAAACGAATGTGATTAATTAAGCCCGAGGTCTCCCCACCCTCCCCATCCCACTACACCCTTCTCCCACAACCAAAGGTCTATAACTAACCTTAAATGTTAAAGAAATGAATAATATTCTAATAAAGCACAAGGAGAATCTCATGTAAATAGATCATTCTTTATTAATACTTTTTAAAAATAACGATGTATAACTGACATACTATGGATATTCTTGTCAAAGCTTTGATGTGAATTGCAATTTAAATGTGAATTGAACATTGTTATACATCTATCAAAATAAAACGAATTAAAAAAAAACAATTATGGAGAAATGGATGTAAACATCTGCACCACTTAAAATTATAGAGAGCCACTGGAAATTGTGAATCTCCAGTAAAGCTCTCTTGCACCTCACCAGCCTAATCTGCGCTTTTGATTTCATATAATTATCCTACATCCAAGGGGTTAGTAAGAGGTGTGTGGGTTGAGATCACAGCATGTACAGAAAATGTAATGAAGTCTAATTGACTGGGCAGAGAGCAATGGCGCTCAGCTTTTAGAGAACACAAGATGGAATCCGGATCCTAATCTTGAACTCCAAGTTCTATCCGGATCACATTTGAAAATGATCAGAACTTTCAGAGATTGGAAACTTGACTATTTTCAATAACTTGATTGAAGAACGGAACTACTTTTCACTGACCATCTCCCAGGGCTTGAGTATCTAGAGTAAGTTACCATGCTTAATTTACCCTTACTTACTTGGAAACTTTTAGATATATATCACCATGACTAATATGGGTCAATTTTGGATTTTTCTTCCTGAAAAATTCACAAATGGAACGAAAACTTGCTGGTTTTGAACATCTATATTAGGAAACAAGCAGAACCAAAGCGAACTCATGGAGATAAAGGAAGGGAAGACTTAAAGGGCATTATTAGTGGGAGAAATGAACTTTTTTTTTTCTTTCCATTGTGTTCTATCATTCCCTACAACCCCCAGAGTGTCTTCACTTTTTTCAGATTCCCTCTCTGTCCTGAGATACACCAGTTTAGAGATACGTGATTGCATTCCTTACTCTACTTGACCTGTCAATCAAATCCCTGCGACGTGATCCCCCCTCCCTGCTCTGTAATAAACATAGAGATAAAAGCATTGCAGGGGAAAGTAAAGGTAGCTTTGATGTTAGATAATAAGGCTGCACTTGACCCCCCTTCTTCAATAGCTTTCACTGATTGATTATGGGTCACAAAGTGAGAGATCGTAAACTGTACGATCTCCTTCTTCCGGGTCCCAGGACAGCTTACTTTTATTGGTCACTGTGCGGGGGTGTGTTTTTCAGGATGTTGAAGAACTTTTAATCCTACTGCCTATAAATAGCTTGTCGGTTAGCCTGAGTCTGAGACATGGAGGAGGTAAACAGAGGGGCAGGCGGAGGGGAGGAGGAAGGGGGGAATGCTTGCACTAAGATCTGACACGTGGTTTAAACAGAGTCAGTGACAGATATAGGATTATAAGGCAGCACAGAGTAACATGAATAACTTGCAAAGGGGCAATGTGTTTTTTCACTTAGATGCCCTTTAAGTATAGAAGAGTAAATGTGCACACCAGTCTTGAGGTCTATTAACACATAAAAAAACACCACGTCACTTTTCAGTGATCAGCACACTTCATCAGACATAAGAAAAGTATGTAATATTCACACAATTCTCGCGTACTGGATATTTGCATGGATGGAACAACATTGTAAACAGTGGTGTTATATGATTTGGGTTTTGTCATGTTTTCTTCCAAAAAGTAACAATGTGAACAGAAGCTATATATCAGTAACACAGTAAAGTAATAGTGAATATAAAGACATCAGTCCATCAAGTCCAACCTATTCACTTTTTTTTTAAACCCTCCACACGTGATCCAGGAAGGCAAAAAAAAAACCCAGCTTAAAAAGGGATTCCTTCCTGAATCCAACGGCAATCGGAAAGTATCCCTGGATCAAACTAGATCTATGTATGCATTAAGTCCATGTATTCCAAGTATGTATAATCGTTCCGTTGTAACCTGAACCAGAACTTTACAGTTATGTAGGTTAGTATACATGAATTTCTCAATACTTTATAGTATCTTCCGTACAAACCAGAACTGCACAGTAATGGATATAGTATCCCTGTACCAACCAAAACTACAATATATGTATTAATACCAGTAATTCTCAATATTATATAGTATCCCTGTACCAACCAGAACTACAGTATATGTATTAATACCAGTAATTCTCAATATTATATAGTATCCCTGTACCAACCAGAACTACAGTATATGTATTAATACAAGTAATTCTCAATATTTTTTAGTTTTAGAAACGTATCCAGTAAATTTTTAAAGGGCATGTCCACCCCCAAAACTATAATCCCCCCCACTACTGGCCCCACTCTGTAGTGTAATAAAATCCTTACCTTACATCCCAGCTACAAACAGTTCTCCTGGATTCCCCCTCCCAAAGTCTAAAAAAGTGGCCACCAGGAGTAATGCAGAGTCCATATAGGACTTTGCCTCCTGTCTCTACTCCGGGACAATTTTGTCTGCGCACTGCAGGCCTCCCCCTCTCCCTACCTATCCAACCTTCTCCCTCCCGTTTTGCAAGCCCTCACCCTACTATTAAAACCCTTTGCCCATTAGTAGGTTGCCTTCCCCCAGCCCCAACCCCATTATTACATTTTCCAGAGACTCCCCTGATAGTTACTTACCTCTTTCCCCCGGCGTTCTGCTGCCGGCAGCCGCGTCCGTGATTGGCTGCCTCGCAGCCAATCAGGGACACGGCTGCCGGTCCCGCCCCGTTTGCAGTTCAGTGCAAGCAGAGGGCCGGCATTGTACGGAGGGGGAAAGAGGTAAGGTAAGTAACTATCGGGGCACTTTCTGGAAAATCTAATGATGTGGTTGGGGTTTGGAGAAGGTGCCCTACCGCATCTAAAAATTTTTTGGGTGGACATGCCCTTTAAAGCTATTCAATGAACTTGCCATTACCACATCTGCTGGACTGGAAGACAGTTCCACTGTCATTGTAGCAATGATGTTTCAATAAATTGGTTACCTTGTGTGTGTTACAAGCCATTAGATGGCAAGAGTGTTATGTCTGTAGCCTATTTAAGGGCTTGATTTTTACAGTATCTATTACTACTATCCTGTTCCAGCATACAGTATCTATTACTACTATCCTGTTCCAGCATACAGTATCTATTACTACTATCCTGTTCCAGTATACAGTATCTTTTACTACTATCCTGTTCCAGTATACAGTATCTTACTACTATCCTGTTCCAGCATACAGTATCTATTACTATTATTTATGTATTCTTGACATATTGTATGTTATGAAAGTGTCTTAATTATTAAAGATTTCTTGCATTTCCACTTGATACTTAGCACTTGAATGTACAGGAAGGGCCCACCTTCCTTGTGGTCACATGATGTTGATCATGGTTATTTAAGTCAATCCCCTGTTACACTTGCATGACCTGAGGAAAGGGGACATTGTCTTTCCCCATCTGAAGAACATTGTGTTTTTGATGGGAGGCACTAATAAAGTATTCAATGATTTTTGGATGTGCGACCCTCAATTGTTTTCTCTACTGGAAAGATCTATTATACTACCCTTTTGCCAGTATACAGATATTATACTCTCCTGTTCCAGTAGCAGTATCTATTACTAATACCTGTTCACAGTATATAGTATATATTACTACTATCCGTTGCAGTATACAGTACTATTACTACTACTTACTACCCTGTTCCGGTATACAGTATCTAGAACTACTATCCTGTTCAGTATACAGTTATCGATTACTACTTATACCTTGTCCTATACAGTATATTATTACACTATCGGTTCCAGTATACAGTATCTATTACTTACTATTACCTTGTTCATGTATACGGATATTACTAACTATACTGTTCAAGTATACAGTATCTATTACTACTAGCCAGTTCCAGGCTACAGTATCTATACTTACTATCTGTTCCAGATACAGATCTATCTACTATCCTGTTCCAGTTTTACAGATATATTACTACGAGCCTGTTCAGTAGACAAGAATATTTAACTACGATTCAGTACAGTATCTATTACTACTATCCTGTTCCATTATACAGTATCTATTACTACTATCCTGTTCCAGTATACAGTATCTATCATTGCCTGTGGGTGGTTGTAAGAATACTTATCTGGGGCATGTTCACCAATAGAACATGCCAGAGACACGGGGGACAACCTTAAGACTTGAAGGATAAAAAAGGTTTGGCTTCAAGTCGGGAAAGGGTTTTCCCTGTGAGCCCCGAGAACGGTAAAGCTATGGAACTGTCTCCAGTGGACGTTGTTGTATGGCAGGTTCAATGCGCCAGTGTAATAAAAAGCTGGATGAGGTTCTGCAACCAAGAATGTTACCAGGTTACTGGTAGTGCGATATACATAAAGTAGAGTTGATCAGGAAAATTCGATGCAATTGGAGTCCGGAAGAATTTTTTCTTCCCCTCATACATTTGGTGGGTTTTTTTTGGCCTTTCCTCTGGATCAACAGTTTGCAGGAATTGAGCGATATTCTGATGGGTTGGATACTGGTGGACATATGTATTTATTCAAACCTCAAAATACTCCATAATATAAGACCCTTTGCCACAAATTCTAAATATTTAAGCTAGCAACAAGGCCTGTGAAAAATAAAAACATTTTCCTAAGGTGTACAAGGTAGAGAAAAGATAGAGAATGGGTGCAGTCTGTAAATAGATCCAGAAATAATTTGGGGGGGGGGGAGGGCTCCTGTACAGAATTGTTGGATGTCAACAGAGAATCAGACAGACAGGATCTGTATGTACAAGACTATATCAGTGAAGTTAGAGACTGATAGGCTTTTATTAAAGGTTGTTAAATAGAGATTATTTTAATAACAAAAAGGCCTTTATAACCAAAAAGGCATTTCTAACCAAGTCCCAATTCCAGCTAATTCCACTCAAAGGAATTGTATTTATAGTGGGATAAAACATTTGGAAGCGGCGATTGTGCAGGGATTGATCAGTATATACTAATATAATAACACTCTGGTATATGTTTCACCAAATAGATATTTCGGAAACCGGTGGTAACATTTCTTTGTTAAAATTTGAAGAAATCTTCCGGTAGGAAGGTTTCCTTAAGTGAGGAATGGTGAAACTGTTGGAAACTGTCTTCCAGCAGATTTGGGAATGCAAGTTCATTGAATAGCTTCAAGAGTGGGACAGGTAAGTTTCTAAAATTTAACAATATTGAATAATTACTGATATTAATACTATAGAATGGTTGGCCAGGGATCCTGTGCGATTTGCCATTGGAGTAGGAAGGATCCCCCCCTTCAGCAGGTGTTTTCCTTCTTCCTCTAGATCATCTGTTGGTGGGTACGGTTGACGGAGTAAGGGTAGGACCGGTTCGCGGATCCGAACACGGATCCGGCCGCCGATTATCCCTTTCGCGAACGGGGATTTTCCGGATTTTCCGCCTCCGACTTCCGGTTCCGCGGATTTTTAGTATTTTCGAAAATTTCAAAAAGACGAGTTGTCACATATTTTCGAAATTTTCGAGAAAAATACGGGAAAAACATGTATTTTCAAAAATTTTCGGAAAAATACAGGATTTCTCTTAATTCCTTAATACGTATTTTCGAAAATATTCGAACTTACGGAGGATTACTTGTATTTCGAAAATACATATTTTCGAAAATAAATGATTGATAAACTCGTAATTTCGAAAATCCGCCGAAAATATGTGATAAACTCGTAATTTCGAACAATTTTGAAAATACGAACAAATCTCTTATTTCAAGGGTATTTTTATTGTAAAGGGGTCGCTCGCGGATGTCGAATTTCGAATTTTTAGAAAATTCGCGGATCCTCGAGCGGGACGGATTTGCGAAGTTCGGACATCCTTATTAAGGAGTAGGCTAAAAAGGACTAGATGGACAAGTGTTTCCCGTGGTTAGCGATGGTACCTTGCCAGTGATTAAGACCTGAGTTCGATTCCCACCCGTGGACACATTCTGCAGGGATTTCTCCTCGTGTGCGTGGGTTTCCTCCAGGCACTTTGGATTCCCCCACAATAATAAAGACATACTGAAGGTTGGATGGTACATAAAAGTGATTAGATTGTAAGCTATTTGGGCAGGGCCTGATGGGAATGTATACATGTCATTGTAAAGTGCTACGGCAGATGTGGTGCTACTATTAATCCACAATAATAATTAATAATTTAAACTTCTAATGCTATGTAACTTGCTATCCACCGTGTAGGAGGGATATTCAAAGGTAAGATTAAAAGTGGATTTAGGTTGCCTGCCCTTGGAGTTCCATATTTAATTCTAAACTGACTTCACCCTCATTCCTTTCCTCTTGTAAGCGTATATTTTAATTGTAAAAAATATGTCACACAACGGGGGATGTGAGGAAACACACAAGGAACAAAGTGGCAAACGTGATGCACCATTATCCATTTTTAGATCTGTGGAGACAGGAGAAGAGCAGTAACTTGGGTCCACGGTTTAGTGTGCTTTACAACATGAGTAGGTCAGGGGAGATTTCCTAATGACCACCACACCACTAGGCTCTGTTCAGGGGTAAATGGTTTGGTGGAAATTCCTACAGTAAGTTTGAAATATGTGGTTAGCAAAATGAAACTAGAATCTATACCAGCATCAGATTTAATGTTAATAGGTAACATAGCAGGGGGTTGTGGTGTTTATAGGGACAATAATAGGTTACAGTCCAGATGGGGCTCGGGTAATGTTAATAGGTACATAAGCAGGGGTGTTATAATACAATACAATAGGTACAGACAGATCAGGGCTAGGTAATGTTAATAGGAACATAGCAGGGGGGGTTTATAAGACAATACAAAGGGTACAGTAAAGATCGGGGCCTCGGTAAGTTAATAGGTAACTAGCAGGGGGTGTTTATAAGGACAATATAAAGGCACCCAGTACAGGAATCGGGGCTCGGTATAGGTAAGTTAATAGGTAACATAGCAGGGGGTTGTTATAAGGACAATACATAGGTGCAGTACAGAGCGGGCTCGGTTAATGGGTAATGTTAATAGGTAAACATGGCAGGAGGTGTTTATAAGACAATACAATAGTACAGTACAGATCGGGGCTCGGTAAGTGTTAATAGGTAAAATAGCAGGGGGTGTGTATGAGACAATACAATAGGTACAGTACAGAGCAGGGACTCCGGGTATAATAATGGTAATAGGTAACTGGCAGGGGGTTTTGTTTCAAGAAAAGACAATAGGTCCAGTACAGAATTTCAGGGGCTCGGTAATGTAATAGGTACACAGCAGGGGGTGTTTATTAAGACAATACAGTAGGAGACAGTACAGATCGGGGCTCGTAATGTTAATAGGTAACATAGCAGGGGGTGTTTATAAGAACAATACAATAGGTACAGGCACCAGATCGGGCTCGGTAATGTTAATAAAACGGGGTCTTTTAAAAAAATAGCAGGGGGTTTTGTTTTTTTATGGGACAATACAATACGGTACAGACAGAGCGGGGCTCTGGTAATGTTCTCGGTAACATAGCAGGGGGTTCGGTGTGATGAGAACAAACAATAGGTACAGCACAGATCGGGGCTCGGTAATGTAATAGTTTAACATAGCAGGGGGTGTTTGTTGTTTATAAGACAATAAGTAGGTAACAGTACAGATCGGGGCTCGGTAATGTTAATAGGTAAAATAGCAGGGGGTGTTTATAGAAATACTAATAGGTACATACAGATTGGCTCGGTAATTGTTAATGAGGGTTAACATGCAGGGGGGGTTTATAGGACAATACAGTAGGTACAGTTACAGATCGGGGCTCGGTAATGTTAAAAGGTAACATATCAGGGGGTGTTTATTAAGACCAATTACAATTTTAGGTACAGTACAGGATTCTGGGGCATCTTGGTAATGTGTAATACGGAACATAGCAGGGGGTGTTTATAAGGAAAATACAGTAGGTCAGTAACAGTCGGGGGCTCGGGTAATGTTAATAGGTTAACATACGCAGTGGGGGTTTATAAGACAATACAATAGGCTACAGTACAGATCAGGGGCTCGGTAATGTTAATGGGAACATAGCAGGGGGCTTGTTTATAAGACAATACCAATAGGACAGTACAGATCGGGGGGGGCTCGGTAATGTTATATAGGTAAATCATAGAGGGGGTGTTTATAAGACAATACAGTAGGTACAGTACAGATCGGGGCTGCTCTTGGGAATGTAATAGGTAATCATAGTAGGGGGTGTTTAAAGACAATACAATAGGTGAAGTACAGATAGGGCTCGGTACTGTTAATAGGTAACATAGAAGGGGGTGTTTATAAGAAACAATAGGACAGTACAGATCGGGGCCTGGGTAATGTTAAATAGGTAACATAAGCAGGGGTGTTTATAGACAATACCGTAGGTACAGTCACAGATAGGGGCAGGTAATGTTAATAGGTAACATAGTAGGGGGTGTTTCTAAGACCAACATAGGTAAAGTACAGATCAGGGATCGGTTAATGTTAATAAGGAAATAGCAGGGGGTGTTTATAAGACACATACACAATGGGCTACAGTACGATCGGGGCTCGGTAATGTTAATAGGTAACATAGCAGGGGGGTGTTTATAAGACAATACAATAGGCCACAGTTACGATGGGGCGCGGTAATGTAATAGGTAACCATAGCAGGGGGGGTTTATAAGACAATTACATAGTACAGTAACGGATCGGGGCTCGGTAATGTTAATAGGTAACATGGGCAGGAGGTGTTTATCAGACATACAATAGGTACAGTACAGATCGGGGTCGAGTAATGTTAATAGGTACATAGCAGGGGTTGGTTATGAGACAATACAAATAGGTACAGTACAGATCAGGCTCGGTAATGTTAATATGGTTAACATGTCAGGGGTGTGTTTTTATAGACATTACAATAGGTCCGTCAGACAGATCACGGCTCGGTAATGTTAATAGGTAACACAGCAGGGTGTGTTATAGGTACCATACAGTAGGGACAGTACAGATCGGGGGCTCGGTACTGTTAATAGGTAACATAGCAGGGGGGGTTTATAAGACAAGACAATAGGGTTTACAAGCAAGATCGGGGACTCGGGTAATGTTAATAGGTCCTAACATCGCATGGTGTGGTGTTTATGAGGACAATACACTTAGGTAAGTACCGATCGGGGCTCCGGTAATGTTAATAGGTAACATAGCAGGGGGTGTTTATGAGGAAATACAATAGTTTACAGACGAGCGGGCCCGGTAATGTTAATAGGTAAACATTAGCAGGGGGTGTTTTAAGACCAATAACAGTAGGTCAGTTAAGATCGGGGGGCTCGGGTATGTAATAGGTAAACATGGGCAGGGGTGTTTTATAGACAATACAATAGTACAGTACAGATCTGGGCTCGGGTATGTTAATAGGTAACATAGCAGGGGGTGTTTATAAGACAAACAGTACGGTACAGTTACAGACGGGGCTCGGTGGTAATGGTAATAGGTAACATAGCAGGGGGGTGTTATAAGACAAACAAATGAGGTACAGTACAGATCTGGGCTCGACGGTACTGTTAATAGGTAACATAGCAGGGGGTTTGTTTTATAACCAATACAGTAGGTACAGTACAGATCGGGCTCGGTAATGTTAATAGGTAAACATAGAGGGGTGTTTATAAGAACCATACAATAGGTACAGTAAAGATCTGGGCTCGGTAATGTTAATAGTAACATAGAGGGGGTTGGTTTATAATACAATAAATAGGTACAGTACAGATCGGGGCTCGGTAATGTTAATAGGTAAATACAGGGGGTTGTTTATGCGACAATACAATAGGTACAGTACAGATCGGGGCGTCGGTAATGTTAATAGGTTAAACATAGCAGGGGTGTGTTTAGGAGACAATACATGAAACAGTACAGATCGGGGCTTCGGTAATGTAATAGGTAACATAGCAGGGGGTCTTTTGTTTATAAGGACAATACGTAGGTACAGTACAGATCGGGGTCAGGTATGTATAGGACCTAGCAGGGGGTGTTTATAAGACAATACAATAGGTACAGTAAGATCGGGGCTCGGAAGTTAATAGGAACATAGCAGGGGTGTTTATGAGACAATACAATAGTACAGTACAGATCGCGGGCTCGGTAATGGTAATAGGTAAATAGCAGGGGGTTTGTTTATGAGACAATACAATAGGCCAGTACAGATCGGTGCTCGGTGTAATGTTAATAAGGTAACATTAGCGGGGGGGTGTTTATGAGACCATACAATAGGCACAGTTACAGATCGGGGCTGTTAATGTTAAAGGTACACATAGCAGCGGGTGTTTAATAAGACCAATACAATACGGGTCAGTACAGATCGGGGCTCGGGAATGTTAAATAGGTAACATAAGCAGGGTGTTTATAAGACAATACAGTAGGATAGTACAGATAGGGCTCGGTACTGGAATTAGGTAAACAGAGCCAGGTGGGGTTTATAAGGACAATACAATAGGTACGTAAAGATCGGCGGGGGCTCGGTAATTTAATAGGTAACAAGCAGGGGGTGTTGGTGTTTATGAGACAAGTACAATAGGCCACAGTACAGATCGGGGCTCGGTAATGTTATAGGAACATAGCTAGGGGGTTGTTTATAAGACAATTAAAAATATCGGTACAAGTAAAGATCGGGGTCCGGTAAGTTATAGGTAACATGGCTCGGTTGTGGGGTTTATAAGTACAGAATACAAGTATGTACAGTGAGATCGGGGGCTCGGTATGTTAATAGGTAAACAGGCAGGGGGTTGGTTGTTTATAAGACAATACAATAGGTACAGTAAGATCGGGCTCGGTAATGTTAATAGGTAAACATAGCAGGGGGTTGGTTAAAAGACAATACAATAGGTACAGCAAGATCGGGGCGCGTTTTTTTTTTGGTAAGTAATAGGTAATTTGTTTTCATGTAGCAGGGGGTTTTTTTGGTGTTTAAAGACAAACAAGTGTTAGGCACGCACAGATCGGGCTCGTTAAGGTGAATAGGGTTAACATTAGCCAGGGGGTGTTTATAAAGACAATACAATAGGTCACAGTACAGATCGGGGCTCGGTTTATTGTATAGGTAAACATGGAAGGGGGTGTTGAAAGACATACAATTTAGGTACAGTACAGATCGGGGCTCGGGTAATGGTAATAGGTAAACATAGCAGGGGGGGTTTATAGACAATACAATAGGTACAGTACAGATCGGGCTCGGTTATGTGAATAGGTAACATGGCAGGGGGCGTTTATAGCATACATAGGTACAGTGACAATCTGGGGCTCGGAATGTTAATAGGTAACATAGCGGGGGGGTTATAAGACAATACAATAGGTACAGTACAGAATCGGGGCTCGCGGGTAATGGTAATAGGAAACATACGAGGGGTGTGGTTTATAAGACAATAAAAAGGTACAGTACAATCGGGGCTCGGTCGTAATGTTAATAGGTAACATAGCCAGGGGGTGTTTATAAGACAATACAGATAGGTGACAGTACAGGATCGGGGCTCTCGGTAATGTTAAATAGTAACATTAGCAGGGGGGTTTAATTAGAAGGACAATCCAATAGGGACAGTTTACAAGATTCGGGCTCGGTAACTGTTAATAGGTAACATAGCAGGGGGTTGGTTTGGTTATAAATAAATACAATAGGTACAGTACAGATCGGGCTCGGGTTAATGTTAATTAGGTACCATAGCCAGGGGGTTGTTATAGACGAATACAATAGACAGGTACAGATCGGGCGTCGGTTATAGTTAATAGGAACATGAGCGGGGGTGTTTATAAGACAATACAATAGGTACAGTACAGATCGGGGCTCGGGTAATGTAATAGGTACAAGCAGGGGGTTGTTTATAAGGACAAGTACAAGAGGTCACAGTACAGATCGGGCTCTAGGGGGTAATGTTAATAGGTAAAACAGCAGGGGGTGGTGTTTATAAGGACAATACAATAGGTACAGTCAGATCGGGGCTCGGTAACTGTTAATAGGTAAAGCAGGGGGGTTGTTTATAAGACAATAAAAGGTACAGTTACCAGATCCGGGCTCGGTAATGTTAATAGGAACATGCAGAGGGGGTTTTGTTTATTAAGGAACAATACATAGGTTAACAGTACAGATCGAGGGCTCGGTAAATGTGATAGAGTAAATCATAGCAGGGGGTGTTGTTAGAGACATACAATAGGTCAGTTACAGATGGGGCTCGTAATGTTAATAGGTAACATAAGCAGGGGGTGTTTATAAGTACATACAATAGGTACAGTAAGATCGGGGTCGTTAATGTTAATAGGATACATAGCAGGGGTTAGTTTATAAGACAATACAACTAGGTACAGTTAAGATCGGGGTCAGTAATGTTAATAGAGTAACATAGCAGGGGTGTTTGGTTATAGGACAATACAGTAGGTACAGTACGATCTAGGGGGACTCGGTGGTTATGGTTAATAGGTAACATTAGCAGGGGTGGTGTTTATGAGACAATACACAGTAGGTTCAGTACAGAGATCGATGGCTCGGGTTATGTTAATAGGTAACATAGCAGGGGTGTTTATAAACAAATACAATAGGTACAGTAGCAGATCAGGCTCGTGGATTAATGTTAATAGGTAAAACTAGAGCAGGGTGTTTATAAGACAATACAATAGGTACCGTACAGATCGGGGCTCGGTAATGTTAATAGGTACATAGCAGGGGGTTTTAAGACAAAAATAGGCTACAGTTACAGATCGGGCTCGGTAATTTTAATAGGTAAAACATGCAGGGGTGTTTTTAAGGGGGGGGGGGTTAAGGGGACAAAAATACAATAGGCACAGTACAGATCGGGGCTCGTAATGTTAATAGGTAACATGGCAGGGGGTGTTATAAGACCAATACAATAGGGTTACAAGACAAGATCGGGGGCTCGGTAATGTTAATATGGTAACATAGCAGGGGGTTTGTTTAAGAGACATCTCAGTAGGTACAGTAAAGATCAGGCCGCGGTAATGTTAATAGGAACATCGAGGGGGTTGGTTTAAAGGGAAATACACATAGGCAACATTCAGATCGGGGCTCTGGAATGTTAATAGGTAAACTAGAGGCGGGGTTTGTTTATAGACAATACAATAGGTACACACAGATTCGGGCTGGTAATGTTAATAGGAATTCCATAGCGGGCGGTGGTTATAAGACAATACAATAGGTCAGAAAGACGCTCGTTCGGGCTCAGGTAAATGGTAGTAGCGTTACATGGGGGGGGCGTTTTATGAAGGCCATACAATAGGGACAGTACAGATCGGGGCTCGGTAATGTTAAAGGTACATAGCAGGGGGGTGGTTTATAAGACAATCAAATAGGTACAGTTAAGATGGGGCTCGGGGTATGTTAATAGGTACATTAGCAGGGGGGGTGTTTATAAGAAATACATACAATAGGTACAGTACAGGATCGGGGCTCAGTAATGTTAATAGGTAAACATGGCAGGGGGTGTTTATAAGACAATACCAATGGTTACAGTCAATCGGGGCTCGGGTTAAGTTAATAGGTACATTAAGCAGGGGGTTTGTTTATGAGGCAATACAAAATAGGTACAGTACAGGTCATGCGCCGGTAATGTTAATATAACATAGCAGGGGGTGTTTATCGAGACAATAAATAGGCACAGTCAATGGGGCCTAGTAGGTATGCAGGGGGTTAGACAATTCGAAGAGGGGCTCGGTGGTAAGTTAAAAGGTTAACAAGCAGGGGGTGTTTATTAAGGACATTAAATAGGTAGTCACAGATGGGCTGCGGTAATGTTAATAGGTAAAACATGCAGGGGGTGTTTATAAAACAATACAATAGGTACAGTACAGATCGGGGCTCGGTAAGTGTAATAGGGTAACATAGCAGGGGGATTTATAAGACCTAAATAGGTAACAGTAACAGATCGGGGGCTCGGTATGTTAATAGGTACATAGCAAGGGGGTGTTTATAAGACAATACAATAGGCAACAGTCAGATTCGGGCCGGTAATAATGTTAATAGGTTAAACGCAGGGGTCGGTTGGTTTATAAGGACAAATTACATAGGCACAGTACAGAATCAGGGCTCGGTAATGTAATAGGTAAACATAGCAGGGGGTTGTTTTATAAGACAAATAAAGTAGGGACGTACAAGACGGGGCTCGGGTAGAATGTTAATAGGTTACATTAGCAGGGGGTGTTGTATAAGACAATACAAAATAGGTACAGTACCGATCGGGGCTGGTAAAGTTAATAGGAACATAGCAGAGGGGTTGTTTATAAGGGACAATACAGTAGGTGACAGCCCAATCGGGGCTCGGTAATGTAATAGGTAACATAGCAGGGGGTGTTTGATAAGACAATTACAATAGGTACAGTACAGATCGGGGACTCGGTAATGTTAATAGGTACATTAGCAGGGGGGTTTATAAGACAAAAAAATACAGTAGTCACAGGCAAGATGGGGCTCGGATATGTCAAATAGCCGTAACATAGCAGGAGGGTTGGTAATAAGAACAATACAATAGTACATACAGATCAAGCCAATCACGTTCTACACCCGTATGTAATAGTAAGAAAAAAATTTTAAATTTCGGTTTCAGGATTGAAACTTACCTCTATCAAGACATCTCTGATGGACAATTTCTTTGTAAAAACTACTATCAACATCATTTAATTTTCAGTGCTTTATAATGCTGCTTACATTTTGCAAGTTTAATCCCAATGATGTTCTTTTTCGATGGAATTTTTTTTTATATAACTTTAGCAGACTGGCCTTACAACTGCTTACAGTTACAAATTTTCTATTGTCCACATAATTCAAAGCCTTCTCGATGGAGTTAAGCCGTAGTTGCCTAATAAATACCTTAAATAATTATCAGGGAGATTCAATAAAGTTCTTATCGTTAAATGTGCTAAATTTTTGCCCCAACAAATCAGATGTAGCTTTCAAAAATGTTAAATCTAATCTCATTCGGTTGGGCAAATTATTGGCACATTTTTAAACCTATAAAACTTTTATTAAATAACCGGTATTGTCCTTAATAAGTATACAACTGCTTAACTAGAGGAAGATGGTCCCCGGTCAATAGACCCCACATCTTTTAGTCTGATTATTCCATGTATATAAAAATAGTGCTATCTTGTTTTTAGCCAAATTGCATAACTTGGCAAGCTTATCAGCATTAAACCTCATTTTCCATTTTTAAAAATGTAATTTAGAGTAGTGTTCTTTGATGAGAAATACTTACTGAAATTGCAAGAAACATAAGAAAGAGGTACCATAAGAGGAACTGAAAGTCAGGCTGAGACATACCAAGTCCATGAAAAACAACTGAAAAAACAAAATTTCATGGTATTAGTTGTGAGCCATATATACCCTGGTATTTACTGACGGAGGTGGATATGGGCGGAGAGCGCGAGATACTGTTAGTTCTGCTTTAAAGGGCATGTCCACCCCAAAAACTATAATCTCCCCAACTAATGGCCCCATCATGTAGTGGTAGTTTAATCCTTAATCACATCCCAGATCCATATGGTCTCTGTAGTCCCCCCCCAAAGTCCAAAACAAAAACTGCCCCATCCACAAGGAGGATTGCAGGGATCTGCCCTTACCGGGCTCCGGGAGAAATTTGAAATTGCGAGAGTGTATGCAGCCTTTCTCCCCTCCTTCTCTTCCCTCCCCCTCAGGATTCCTTCCCCCCTAGTTTGTAAAACCCTTAAATATAGTTATGCCCTGTCCTCCAGCCCAGACCGCTAATTTATATGTTTAGAAGAAGCCCCCAAAACTTGTACTTACCTCTCCTCTTTCCTCGACCGAAATGGACGCTGCCGGCAAGCCGCGTCGTGATGGCTGGGCTTAGGTGCTTTCAGACCAGTGAGTACACTTGAATCAGAAGTCACCAGGTTAAGTGAGATCAAATAACAATAATGTTTTCCTTCCCTGCAAAAGCCTCCTACAAACATCAGCACCCACGGGTCTTTTCCAGACGTGCATCGGTGTGAAGTATTTGGGGGATTGACCCCTAACGGGTAAATTTAGTATGAAACGTAAACAGGAACTGAAAAATACTCCAGTTTCTAAACTGACAAAAGACCCGGTTGGCCTCGAAGGGAAGAACCGTGTTAGCACGAGATCAGGACTGCAGGAGGCACGGCAGGTCACGGCCGGGGGGTGGGCCCGAAACCAGAACCCCACTGGACGAGAGAAGATCCACGCATAAAGTAGACAAATGGGGACGCGGGTGGTGGGGGGAGGGGAGCTAAAGAAGAGGGAAGTGCCAGAGGTTATGCCAAACTCAAGCACACACAGAAATGAAACGCTCCCAAAGCGCTGTCGACCACTATGAGGGCCTGAAAGGGAAACCAAAAGATCTGAGGGAAGTAACACTGAACCGCAGGAGAAGAAACCTCTAAAGAGGGACGTGGAGGGGCAAAACGACAAAAGAAACAAGGAGGAAGGTGGGCGAGGTGCAAAACGATAAATAGGCAAGGGAGAATAGAGATAGAAAAAAAAGTAGCTAGAAAAAAAAGAACTTGGGAAAGGAATGACAAAACAAAAACAGGAGAAAACGACAGTAAAGCAAGATATAGGATGGAAAGGGGGTGGGGGCCATAGAAGGCGTGTGGTTGGTTGTGTCGGCGTGGACAAACGCAGGGAAAGGTGGGGGGGGGGTGGAGGACAGATGCGGGGAGGTGCGAGAAGAAGATAAAGGAGAAACAAAGAAAACAGGAACAACGAAGAAGAGGGAAACAAAACACTAGGAGGAAAATGATGGAACAGGAGAAACTGAAGAAAAAGAGAAAGACGAAGAAGGGCAAAAACCAAATGACAAACAAAACTTTAGAAAACAAAGGACATACAAATGAGAGAACTGGATAGAACAATAAAAAGAGAAAACGAATAAGGTGTAGTAAAACAAAGAACGGAGTACTAGAAATACGAAGACCAGTAACTTGATAAACAATTAAAAAACGAAAACCTGAAGATGATAAACATAAAAACACACATAAGAACGATAAAATAAACGAAAAATTTTAATCAAACGAAATAACGGTTAAGAAACAATGGACAGACTATAGAAGGAGACGGAGAAACAAAGGAGTGAACGGAGAAACGAAAAGGGGAGGAGAAACAAAGGAACGGTAGAAGAAACGAGAGTAGGCGAAACAAAAACGGAGCGCGAATTAGTAAAACCTACAGTAAGAGTAAGAAACTGAATAACGAGTACAGAAAAACAAAGAACAGGAACAGACAAAGGAAATAACAGGAGAAACAAAGAACTTGTAGAAACGGAAGAAGAGGAGAAACAAAGAACTGGAGAAACGAAGTATAGAGAAAAAATCAAGAGAAAAAACAATCACGAGGAACGAAGAAACAGCGGTAAACAGACCAGGAACATTTACAGGAAGAACAGTGACGAAACGAAGACAGGAGAAAAACGAAGAACAGTGACAAAAAACAACATACGGAAAACATTAATAACAGAGAAACAAATACTGTAGAACGAAGAATTAAAACAAAGAACTTGAGATAAAAAAAGAATAGATAGAAAAAAAGAACGTGGAAACATAAATATACAAAAAAACCAGTTATTAACTAATACACAGTATAAACAAATAACATTCAAAGTTAGTAATGTGTGCATAAACCTAATAACACTACCAAACAAACATTACAATAACATTCAAAAATGAAGAACACTGATAAAAATACATGAAAACAAATACACCTTATACATTATTGTAAATCAATAACAAATTATATAAAACAAAACCTTTATAAACTAATAGCATAACCCCAATAGCCTATAAAACACACTAAACATTTTCAACTAATAAACGGACTTACAAAACAAACACACAAACGACGAACACGGATATAGAAACATTTTACTAAATATACTAAACTAATACTGCTACATAACCTCACCCTCAGCATCAGTCTCCTGTACAGATATTGTTCGGAGCGCTCGATAAGAGCATTTTTTATGCACTACCCCAGTTTTTCAACCCAAACATGATCTTATATGACGGCGCTAACAATCCACTGGAGAGAATAATAAAAATCTGGTAAGCAAGCCAGAAACCAAATTGTAAATATACAGTCCAGTATGATTTGTTGGATACTAGCGCACCTCGATCCAGTACGTGCTCTGCATGACTCCATGCCATCGATGTACGTCCCTTACGTACATATAGGTTATTGACAGGACACTCTGAAGCCACAAACGTCAAGGTAATTACTCTTCTCCCCAAAGCAGCCATAACCAAGGATGGTCGACCCCAGTTAACCGATCAAGACATAAAAGACGAACATTGACACGAAACAAACTACCCTGAACCGCATACCAGAATAAACATCATTACCTACGATATAATATCACTTAGGTAGTATATAATACTAGCCTCTCAATATACTCTCTAGATACTAGGTATACATGTCCAGTAATAATAACTGTTGCAGGAAAATTGAATTAGCGGAAATCGTTTTAATATGTGAGTATACGATGGAGAAACGAGATCTGGGTGTATCTTGATGGCTCAGCCAGCTGGCGACGGTTGACTTACAATAGCAACATGTAAATCATTAGTAATTAAGGTGAAATAAAGACATCGTCCATTCACAGTCCAAACCTATATGCCCTTTTTTTTTTTTTTTTAACCCTGACTAACATATGACCGAGAGAAGGGCCAACAAACCCAAGTAAAAAAAGGGGGGGAAAATCCTTACCTGACTCCAAAACAGGCAATCGGAAAGTATCCCTGGATACAACCAGAAATCTATATGCATAAATACCAGTAATTCAATATTTTTTAGTTTAGGAAACTTAAATCCAGGCCTTTTTTAAAGTTATTCAGATGAACTTTGCCATTACCACCTGCTGGGACGGGACAGTTCCACAGTTTCACCGTTCGTCACTGTAACAGAAAACACTTTCCTAACTTGAAGATTGAAACTTCTTTTCTTCAACCTTAAAGGATGTCACGAGGGTCCTCTGATATGGACCTATTAGGAAACAATGCCCCCGAGAGTCACGTATGGCGCCATTGATATTTGTATAAGGTTATATGTCCCCACGCAACCGCGCTCTCCTTCTCCAATGTAAAACAGCCCCTAAAACTGTATAATCTGCCTGCATATTAAGCCCCTCCATTCCCTTATTAATTTAGTTGCCTTCTCTGAAACTGCTCAATTCAAGATGTACCTTTGTAATAGGGATTCCAAAACTGCACCGCATATTCCAAATGTGGCTTACCCAGTGCCTTGTAAGAGGAGGAGAATAATATTTTTCTTCTCTATGATATATTCCATCCTTTTATACAAGACAATATCTTGCGCTTAGCCTGTTGTACCTGGCATTGTTGCTACAGCTGAGTCTGTATATCTAACAGAAACCCCCAATCTTTTCCATTTCAGAGATGCACTTAACACCAGAGTTATTTATGGGTGTGAGGTGGACAGGGATTATTAAATCACACAATGATCAAACCTTAATATGTATCACTGAATCTCATCCTGCCATTCTGCTGCCATTTTATAATCTATCTAGGGTCCTTGCTTGCGCACTTGCACATCATTGGAGTTCCCAAAGCATCTGCATATTTAGTGTCATCAGCACACAGAGACTTGCCTCAATGCCCACCTTCAAAGTAATTTATAAATGACAACCAAAAAAATGGAAAAGAAAGTCAACAAAAAAAGAGCAGCTTAAAGGCATCTATACTGAAAAAAAAGTTATTTAAATGCCCATACTGAAAACTTATAATTCTTTCAACCACACCATAGCTTTCACTTGCTCTCATAGCTAATTTCTGGTTTCGTTTTGCTGTAGCTGGATGGTGACAGAGTTTTGAAGTTGTGAATGCTGGTATGCTGTGTGTAGTTTGGGACAGTTGGTTTTTGGGGGAGAAAAAGTCAGGTCAGTGGAAGTGGGTGAGTAGTTAAAAAAGAGGGGAGACAAAAAAAACTGCAACCCTCCAATGTACAAGCCGATGTCGGTAAACCTCGAAAGTAGCGTTCGAGTTTGGTACCTTGAATGTACAAGCCGATTTCGTAACCCTCGAATTTGTAATATCGGGAACGCCTCGAAAGTAGCGTTTGATTTTCGGTAAAACATCAAAAATTGAATGAGAAAGGCTGGAAAACAGCTGATCGAGAGGAAAGTTGTTTAAATGAGTTTGGTTATATTGTACGGGTTCCCCAAACCATTTCCCAGGTCCTTGTATTTACAGTAACTATTACTATTTCATCCTTAACAATAACCAATAAAAGAAACTTTAAATTTTTTCTCCTAGAACTTTTATGGGTCAGTTTTTCGAATAAAAATTTGACCAAACAGGGATGAAAATAATCAGTTTCGAACATGCGAAATCATTCAATTAGATCAAACTGGACCTTGAAGTTTAGTTCTTGACAGGACGTTTCGCTAGTTCATCCGATGGCTTTCTCAATTCAGAATGACTGTAAAGAGAAAATCTGTTGGCAATATTACCCTGGAAGCAATCCCAATTAGCATATCCACAGCAGGTGTTAAGGGGTTGGATAGTGGCAAGAGGTGTTAACGGAAACCCAGAGTAAGGTGTCAAACACAACTCTGTGTACATGGCAGACAGTTGGTGTCGAAAACCCCACTCACCTATTTTAGGGCTTGGTTTCTTATTTTCACACAAATGGACTCTCTAACCACCTCGACTTGAACCAGTCACCGTTCCTTGCCAATATGTAAACAGTTACAATCTTCAAAAGATGTTCCTTATCCTTAAATTAAAAACCAAACTGTCTGCCATGTACAACTACTGTTTTGACACACTTACTCAGGTGTAGACCTAACACTATTACAACTATCCGATATTGCCTGAACCACCTGGCTGTGATAATGCTAATTGGGACTTTCCAGGGCACATAATTGCCAAGATTCTGTTACAGTCTTTCTGAATTGAGAAGCCAGTCGGATGCTAGCGAAAACGTCTTCAAGAACTAAACTCAAGTCCAGTTGATGCTAATGAATACAAAAAGATATACCATGACCTTGGATAAATAAAAAAGCATTCACAACGCGAAACATTCTTGCTGTAGTGGCTCTCAAGTTACAGGAAATGTAGGGTGGAGCTGTCTGCTACCAACAGGTCTCTGCATTCTGTGAGCGCTCTGGATGAGACATCGCACGGGAGACCCTTTCCCTCCTCTCCCAGTTCCCTCCGTGGCTAGCATTCAGGTACATGTAAAAAACCTATTTATATCTTGCAGGGCATGCCCCCCCACCCCAACTGTATAATTCTTACACCAAAAACGCTCCCTTCTCTACTTACAGCACCTGTTCCCTCGCGTCTCATTGATGGCAGCCATGTCTGTGTATTCGCTGCCTCTCGGCAATCATAGCGTGCTGGCTGGACGGCACCCTGCTTCAGTTTGGAGGGCAGGGGAAACCGGGACCAGAACAGCGAAGGAGGAACGATGGTGCTTAAGTAGGAAGGGAGCATTTTTTTGTGTAGAGAAGAATATAGGGTTGGGGGTGGGGGGGACATGCCCTACAGTACCTAAACGTTGAAAAAGAGGGTGGACAGTGCCCTTTAAGTGAGGTATCTGACGGTCTTTGCCTGGAAGATCAGGCAAAGGACACTGGATGGAAACACAATACACATGGAGCGATAATGCAGGTTGGCAAAACCTTTTACAAAACACCCCAACTCCTTTTTTGAACACACACACGAGCTGCTATCATTAACCATAGTACTGTCTAAAGTTACATAGAAATGACCAGATATTGTGGGGGACACTTGTTGTCAGGCTGCAACTTAAGTTACTTGCAATCTGATCCTGCCATGATTGCCAATCACACCTCCTCCTGCTACAGCAAAGTATAAAATTTAGATATTGCTGTTACCAGTGAATGTTCAGGCACAACACGGTTAGGTCAACCCTCCAGGTAATGTAGCAATGCCAATAGTTCACCAGCAGTGTAAGTTATCACACCCACACATTCCTCCAAAAAGTTATGCCCAGAAGTACGGGTGGCAGCTTAAGTTTGGCTCAGGTTCCAAAAGGTGTTGATGCACCCCCACTGAGTAAAGGAAGCCTTTGAACATTAAAGGTCAAGGTTTCATTTACCTTAAATTGAGCAATAACTCAAAGTTTGAGCTTAAGCTTAAAATCTGCATTGAACATGGTATGTGAAAGGTTTTTTTTATGGTAAACTTTTAAACTGGGCACTACATAACCTGGCTGCATAACGTCATTAGGCTATGGGGCATGTCTGGACCAGGTTGTGGTGTTGGTCTGTTGGGTCTGGGGGCTTTTGTCACATGTAACCCCAACTTTATTTATTAGATTTTTTTGTTTTTTTTTTGCATAAATAAAAAATATAGTCCCTTACACATTTAAAGATGCATTTGGCACCGAGCCTGTGCAAAAACAGGTTCACTGTCATCTTACCTCAACCACTTGGTTGTTTCTATCAATGCTAACCACCAACCTAAGCCAATCCATTTACTAAATGGCCCATAGAATTCCAACTAGACAACCTACCCCAGGGGTAGCAAGACCCCGACCTCTAAAATGCCAGGACTCCAACTCCTGGGACAGGGACACAATACTTTGCCTGGCAGATCAGTGAGAGCCTCAAGCACAAAAATACAAAATATGAATGATCTTCCAACAGATCTACAAAAGCACAGAAGCCAATTTCAAGCGATAAAGGAGCGCCCGAGAAACAGAGGGATACACTACTCAATGACATATCCAGCACGTCAGGAGTCATCCACAAAGAGCATTCTTCGAAACCCCAACCAAAAGCTGCAATTCCAAGGCTAGATTGAATATGATTCACTTGCCTACGGAATGAACCGCCCTACTTTACAAAACCGAAACGCTCCATATCTAGCCAACCTCTTTCAATACGCAAGAATACAAAGGACACGCAACTTGGTAACCTTGGACTAAACTCCTGTGGGATATGCACGTGGTGAGATCGCAAACATTAACCCTTTTTCACCCTTTTATACCCTGCATAGTTCTATAGCTAAAGTCAATATGAAATAAATAATTAACCGAAATCGAACAGGCTCTGACGAAATTCCGAAAACACCTATATATATATTGGATCCAGGTGTACAGAATAGAAATCAAAGTTTTCTAATCGTAATTGAAGTACCTTGACGTGGTTGGAGGCCTGTTTCCATATGTGATCCATAATGTATACTAAAAACCCTTTGTTATTAAAGTATGCCAGGTGTGCAGCATAATATGATACTGTATGGGGCCTAGGAATGATGCATTGATGATCTTTTGGGAGGCGTGGAGCGGCACTCACTAGACAACCATCGCCTCAGGGGCTTCCTAATTAGCGATAAATGGAAATGAAGGGGACTGAAAAAACGGGGTCGACCTGGATGCCAAATAAAAGAAGTTGTTAAAAACCCAGGAGTGCTCCTTCTCTTCATATGTTTATATATATAAATATTTTCGTGTGCAGACATCTGTTGTCGCTAACTATCAGACCTATGTGCATAGTACGTATTCAGAATTAACTGTTCTAGACAACGTGAAAATTGAATTAGAAATGTTTAATATGTATAGCTACGAGAAACAATTTGGTGGTTAATATGATGGCTCAGCCGTGTGCAAGACGGTTGACAAAGGAAATGTCCATTACTTGAAAAAAGAATAATCTGTCACAACCAACACCATACCTTTTTTTGGTTGATCTGGGCCCTATTTCTGTAGGAATCTCAATCTAAAAAATCGACGTTTTCAGCTTTTCCTTGCTCTATAAGTAATTTCTAATGTTCCGTTTTTGCTGTAGCTGGAAATGGGACATAGTTTGACAGTTGGGAAATGCTGTCTGTTGTGTGTAGTTTGGACAGGTGGTTTGGGGAAAAAAAGTCAGGTCATGGAAGTGGAAAGCGTTTAAAAGCAGGGGGGACCCAAAAAACGGAATATATATATACATTAGACAATATAATATAGCGCCCAGCCCAACCTTCCACATAACCCAAACGTCCTATGAAACACGTAAACCTTGGGCTGGACACAACCAAAAGAAACATGCTCACCCCACACCCATCTACAGTGATATAGTTAACCTAGAGTAACCCACGACTTCATCTCAGGATAAACTTTAAAAAACTAGTTATTACTGAATTTACATGGTATTATAAACGCATTATTAAACGCAATAGTATTTTTTAAACAATGTTTATAGTTCATTAACAACTATAGTTGGTTTACAAAATGTGTGCTTTTCCGTTGATCGCAAATATTATAAGATATGTTACAAAAATATAGATAATAAAAAATATTTACAAGTATGACTAACCTTTCCTCCTTCAACCTTCGCAATACACCTCGGGCCTTTTTCAAACAGTCCAAGGTTTAATAGCTTCACCTAACTCAAATAACTAATCCACTCAAAAATCCTAAACGTGGGACACACGAGGACCAAGAGACCACAGAAAACGATGCAAGTATTTGACCAACTTAAATCGCCAAAAAGCAGATATACTGCGCACTACAAGAATACCACTCTGCCTACCCTCTGGAAACATCACTGGTTACACAACATCATGTGTACTTCCAACTACTCAGAGGAGGTGTCAATAGATAATAAGAAATAATATCCGATTCAAGGCCCTGCAAAAAAGATTAGACCTATCCGGGATGCACAAAACGATATGCTCTGGGGACTTGAAATATGGTAATGAAAGAACTATGGATGCTTTCTGTTAAAGCTTAATCTATCAATCATCCACTACAATCTCCCCGCGCTCACCCAAAAACTTGTCTCTGACTATACCGGGTAGATGCATGGAAAACACAAACTCCGCAACCCCAAGGGCTTAAACTGTCAATCAGCAAAATAGGAAAACCATTGAGCTTGACTATGTTTTTTTAACCCGCAGATTAGCGCTCCAAAAGTACCAAGCTGACACATGTAACCAGGTTCCCTGATCATATGCTACCAGTTACTATGATGCATCTACAAAAAACACTCAAACTCCGCTAAAACCGGGAAAAAATTCAGAGGACTGGATGCATTACGGCCAATCTCACTGCTCACTCAGACTATTAAATATTTGTAAAATAAGTTAGCAACTCGAGCAATTAGTTATCCTAAACAACATAGCAAATGGTTCAGTCAGGATTTATTCCGGGGAAGTCAACTAGAAGAAAGGTTTAAAGGCTAAAAAGTCAAAGCTTATCAATTTTAAAACTTTTGGAAAGGACCTGTAGAAAATAAAATCAATTCAATAATTCAGGCCTACCGTAACTATAGTCATCTCGTAATCCACTCTCGGGGACTACAGTATTGATCAAGTACTCAGAATGTAGTGAAACGTCGTATATGATGTCAGAGGCCATATTAAATAAACAACAAATAAGTGGTTCACCACGTGCCAGAAACGTTTAACCACAGCATAAACCGCATTATACCCTAACACGCTTGATCCAATGGATTCAGGGACATAATTGAGATCTTTAAGCTCTGTAGAAGCGTCGGATGATAGGAAAGTCTTAGACCTCACTTCAGAATCAGATAAATACCAAATACTCACCGGAGAAGAAAACTCACAGTACTAGGGTAGAATCGCAACGTATAATTAAATCCTAAGCAACTCTGAGGCTTAGAAAACTACATCTATCATTTATAGAATTGCTAGCTAAAACATCAGAATCAATGGGCAAACAAATGGATAAAATATATACCCCACATTGGAGCAGAAACAAATTAAAGATTATGACCGAATACCTCCTGCCTAGGCCTCACTGCAGCAAACAAAATACAATACATCACTATGCACCAAAGCCATACTCTACCCCTCAGGAGACTACCAGATGCAACCCTTCAAGGCAAATACATTTCTAAGTGTGGGGGAAGACTACAAGAGCAGACTTTGGCACCTCAATGGTCATGCCCACAGATAGCAAACCCCTACTGGTCCGAACTAACCTTATCACAACACGAACTGTCATACCTATAAACAAATAGGGGAGGGCATAGAACTCGAAACACGAGTTTCGAGCACGAAACTGTTCGAGTTCGAACGGACTCGGACCTTTTCTCGAACTATCCGTCGGACGTGGAACTTTACGATATTTCCGGACTTATTGATTGAATGTACATGGGTATTAGGCGCGAAACCTCGAATATCTGCGAGTAAAGTTGTCTCCATTACAGCCTATCGCGAAAGCATCGAATCGGGTAGGGAGTAAAAGTCCCCATGTTACCTCGAACGTTCGAAACGCGGGAAAAGCTCGAAGTAGTGAGCGTGAGAGTAAAATCGATTTAACGGAAAGTCCCTGGATATTGAGAACATGCACCAGGACCATTTTCCCAGGTCCCACAGGCAATTAATTAAGTTACCATTGATATTTAATTCTATCTTATGCAAACTTTTCTAACTATTTCCCTCCATAGTACTTAATGGGTCCGTTTTCGACTTTCGAAACTTGTACAATAGTCTCGAAAGTTCGAAAACGGTGACGAACTTTCAATGTTCGACAATCCTTAATAACAAACACCAGAATCTGATCCTTAGTTTACTGGACGAAAACTGGAGAAAAACACACAGCAACACTACTCCATACTTACTATTATGCACGCAAAGCGATAATCCTTAAATGGATGTCTACCAGAAGCTCCACGTAAAAAACAATGGATGGAATTCGAAAAAACAGCAGGGGGAAACCTTGCTACTTATAACATCTTTACATCCACAGCCCTAACAAATATAAATAAAGTAGGGGGTATATGGATTAACTCAGACACAAGCAAACGGGATGAAACCAAGTGGTGATAAGCCCGAGGTCTCCACCACCCTCCCACCCACTACACCTTCTCCCACAACAAAGGTCATAAACTAACTATAAAGTTAAAGAAATGAATAAACTATTCTAATAAAAGCACAAGGACAAGAATCTATTGGAAATAGCTCATCTTTATAAACTTTTTAAAAATAACGATGTATAACTGAATACTCATGGATATTCTTGTCAAAGTTTGATGTGAATTGCAATTTAATGTGGAATTGAATGTTATACATCTATCAAAATAAACAACGAATTAAAAAAAAACAAATTTATTGAGAAAGAAATGGATTAAACATGCACCACTTCAAATTATAGTAGGAGCCACTGGGCAAATTGGTGAATCTCAGTAAACTCTCTGCACCTCACCAGGCTAATCGTGCGCTTTTTGATTTTCATATATATATATACCTAATCAAGGGGTTAAAGAGGTTGTGGGTTGAGATCACGCATGTTAACAGAAAAATGTAATGAAGGTCTAATGGACTGGCAGAGAGCAATGGCAGGCTCAGCTTCTAGAGAACACAAGATGTGAATCCGGATCCTAATCTGGAACGTCACAAAGTTCATCCAGGATGCACATTTTTTTGAAAACTGGTCAGAACTTTCAGAGTATGGAACTGACCATTTTCAATAAACTTTTGAAGAAACGGAATCCTACTTTTCACTGCCATCTCCCAGGTGCTTGAGCCTATCGAGTAAGTTACCATGCTAATTTACCCTTACTTTACTTGGAAAACTTTTAGGATTATATATCACCATTGATACTATGGGTCATTTTTGGATTTTCTTCCTGAAAAATTCAAAAGGAACGAAAAACTGCTGGTATTGAAACATCCTTAATTAGGAAAAACAAGCGGAACTAAGCAACTCATGGGAGATAAGGAAGGGAAGACTAAGGGCATACTATAGTGGGAAAAATGAAATTTTTTTTTGTCTTTCCAATGTGTCTTCATCATCCCTACAACCCCAGAGTGTCTTCATTTTTTCAGATTCCCTCTCTGTCTGAGATACACCAGTTCGAAGATACGTGATTGCGTCCTCTACTCCTAATTGGACTGTCAATCAAATCCTGCGACGTTGATCCCCCTCCCTAGGCCTCTGTAAATAAAACATAGAGATAAATAGCATTAGCAGAGGAAAGTAAGGTAGCTTTGATGTTAAGATATTTTATCAGGCTGCACTTGACCCCCCTTCTTCAATAGGTTTGCACTGATTGATGATGGGGCAAAAGTGAGAGATATCGTAAACTGTACCTGGCTCCTTCTTCCGGGTCCCAGGACAGCTTACTTTCTATTGGTCACGTGACGGGGGTGTTTTTCAGGGATGTTGAACTTTTAATCCTACTGACATAAAAGCTTGTCGGTAGCACGGAGAGACATGGAGGGAGGTAAACAGAGGGGAGGCGAGAAAGGGGGGAATGCTTGCACTAAGATTCTGACACCGTGGTTAAACAGGTCAGTGACAAGATATAGGATTAAGGCAGCACAGAGAGAACATGAATTAATTGCAAAGGGGCAATGTGTTTTTGTCACTGAGATGCCGCCCTTTAAGTATAGAAAGAGTAAAGTGCACACCAGGTCTTGCACGGTCTATGAACACTAAAAAAACACCCACGTCACTTTTCAGTGATCAGCACCTTCATCAGACATATAAAAAAGTACTGTTAATAATTCGGGCACCAATTTCTCGCGTACTGGATATTTGAGTAAACATTGTATAGCTGGAACTGTAAACTAGTGTTATATAATTTGGGTTTGTCATGTTTCTTCCCCAACAAGTAACAATGTGAAAGAAGCTATACTAGTAACCAGTAATAGGTGAATATCAAAGACACGTCCATCAAGTCAACCTATTCACTTTTTTTTTACTTCGGGAGCAAAAAAAACCCAGCTAAGTTCTTCCGTCCACGCAACGGTCCCTGATCGTCAATGCTACGTAATTAAATATACGTACTGTACATAGAAGATAAACCAGTATCATTATAGTATAGGACAACCAGAAAGTATGTATATTCTACAGAATTCTCAATATTTAGACGTCACCAGAACACCAGATGTTACGCATTCAAAAATAGACCTGTACTAACAGGATATATATTAAACCAGTATTCCTGTTTGCACCGAAATCCAGTAGTAAATACCAGATAATTATATGTATTTGTATAAAAGAAACATTATGTATTATACCAGTTAATTATCAAATTATATAGAGTCCCTGGTACCAACCAGAAATACATATCAGTATATGTATTAATAGCCAGTAATTCTCAATATTATATAGTTATCCCTGTACCAAACAGAATACAGTATATGTATTTTTTAATCAGTAATTTCAATATTACTATTAGTATCCTGTGACCAACCAGAACTTACAGTTATATGTATTAATATCCAGTAATTCTCAATATTATATTTATTAGTATACTGTACAACCAGAACTACAGTATATGTATTAATACTAGTAATTCAATTCTATGAGTATCTAATGCTACCAAACCCCAAAACTACATATATGTATTAAATCAGTCAATTCTCATAATACTATATAGTATCCTTGGCTGTAACCAACCAGAAAGAACAGTATATGTATTAATACAGTAATTCTCAATAGTATATAGGATCCCTGGTCAAACCAGAACTTACAGTGTATGTATTATATCAGTGAATTCTCAATATTATAAGTATTCCCGGTACAACCGAAAACTACAGTTATGTATTAAATACAGTAATTCTCAAATAGATATATTTATACCTGTACCAACACGAACTACAGTATATGGTATTAATACAAGTAATTCTAATATGTACTATAGTATCCACGGTACCAACACAAAACTAAAGTATATGTATTAATACTCAGTATAATTCTCAATATTATATAGTATCCCTGTACCAACCAAAGCACTACAGTATGTATAATACAGTAAGTTTCACATATTATTTATCCCTGTACCAACCAAGAAACTACAGTATATGTATTAAATAGCCAGTTACTTTCAATATTATATAGTATCACTGTATCAAACCAGAAACTACAGTGATTAGTATTAATACAGTAATCTCAATATTATATAGTATCCCTGTTACAACCAGAACTACAGGTAGTATTAATATCCAGTAAATTCTCATATTATATTAACCGTCTCCCTGTACCAACCAAAAACTACAGTATATTGTAGTAATACCAGTAATTCTCAATATTATATAGTATCCTGTACCAACCAGAAACTACAATATCATGTATTAATACCAAGTAAGTTCTCAAGATTATAAGTATCCTGTACCAACCAAGAACTACAGTTATGTATGAATACCAGTGAATTCTCAATTTATATGTATCCCTGTACCAACCGGAATACAGTTATATGTATTAATTACAGTAATCTCAATATTTTTTAGTTTAGAAACGTAATCAAGTAAGTTTTAAAGGGCCATGCACCCCCAAAAAAATAAATCCCCCCCAACTACTGGCCCACTCTGGTAGTGTAATTAAAATCTATACTTACATACCAGCATACAAACAGTCTCCTGGATTGCCCCCTCCCAAAGTCTAAAAAAAGTGGCCACCAGGAGTAATGCAGAGTCACATATAGGACTTTGCCTGACGTCTTACTCCGGGACAATTTTGGTCTGACGCACTGCAGGCCTCCCCCTCCCCTTACATATCCACACATCTCCCTCAGTTTTGCAAAGGCCTCACCCATCTATTAAAACCTTTGCCATTATAGGTTTGCCTTTCCCCCAGCCCCACCCCATTATTACATTTTCCAGGAATCCCCTGATAGTTACTTACCTCTTTCCCCCGCGTTCTGCTGCCAGCAGCGCGTCCGTGATTGGATGCTCGCAGGCCAATCAGGGACACGGCTCTGCGCGTCCCGTCCAGTTTGCAGTCAGGCAAGACAGAGGGCCGGCATTGTACGGAGGAGGGAAAGGAGGGAAAGGTAAGGTAAGAACTAATATCGGGGCACTTTCTGGAAAATCTAATGTGTGGTGGGGTTTGGAGAAGGTGCCCTACCGACTCTAAAAATTTGGGGTGGACATGCCCTTTTAAAAGCTATTCAAGACCTGCATTACCCACATCTGCTGGACTGAAGACAGTTCATGTCATTGTAGCAATGATGTTCAATACAATTGGTTACCTTGTGTGTGTTACAAGCATTAGATGGCTAAAAGAGGTGTTATGTCGTGCAATTAAGGGGCTTGATTTTTACAGTATATATTCTACTATCTGTTCCAGAATAACAGATCTATTATACTATCCTGTTCCAGATACAGTTATCTATATAACTATACTGTGCCAGTATAACAGTATCTTTATACTATCTGTCCAGTATCAGGTATCTTACTACTATCCTGTTCCAACATACAGACTATTACTATATCCGGTTTCCATGATTACAGATCGTATACAGTATCTATTACTACTATCCTGTTCCAGTATACAGTATCTATTATTACTAACACCATGTTCCTGTATACAGTATCTATTACTACTATCCTGTTCCAGTATACAGTATCTTACTACTATTCTGTTCCAGCATACAGTATCTATTACTACTATCCTGTTCCAGTATACAGTATCTATTACTACTATCCTTTTCCAGTATACAGTATCTATTATTACTAACACCATGTTCCTGTATACAGTATCTATTACTACTATCCTGTTCCAGTATACAGTATCTATTACTACTACTACTACCACCACCCTGTTCCAGCATACAGTATCTATTGCTACTATCCTGTTCCAGTATACAGTATCTATTATTACTAACACCATGTTCCTGTATACAGTATCTATTACTACTATCCTGTTCCAGTATACAGTATCTTTTACTACTATCCTGTTCCAGTATACAGTATCTTACTACTATCCTGTTCCAGCATACAGTATCTATTACTACTATCCTGTTCCAGCATACAGTATCTATTACTACTATCCTGCAAATCGTCTATATATCTATAGAACCCTTTGCAATGTGTTTTAAACAAATCATTATGATAAATATGACATTCTTCCAAATACCCAATATACAAATTAGCATAGGAAGGAGCTGTCGGACTTCCCAGGCCTCCATACTTACCTTTTCAGAAGAGGATGCACAGAGGATTCTTTTTTCCTCTGATACTAATCTAGCTTTTGGGACAGATTCTACAAAAGACTCAATACTTGAATTAAAGAGACTTAAGAGAAAACAAATTGAATTAAGATTACATGGCATGACACTATCTGAGTATTTCAAAGTGAAACGCATTCCCAGAGGATTTCGAATAACTAATCAACCCACGATTGGGAGAAGTAACAAAGCATTCTGTGAACGCTGGTGTGCTGTGCTTAATAAATGTTCCTTTGATCTCATGCTCCTTGTTATTGAAGAAGTCCGTTTACAACTTGATCGGCTGACTACCGAAATCACTAAAATGGAGGACATTGTGATAAAAATAGAAGATTCCGATAAGACTGATCAACTTAAGTTATTAGATGAACAAATGGATACTCTACACTAGTACCAAGGCAAGACCTAGTGATCTAAAATAAAAAAATGCCAGTTTCTTTCTCTAATAAAACAGGGTTTTGATGCTGCAATTGTAACGTATGCAATTTTTTAATTACGGGACCCTCTTTTAATCATCCATATTCTGGAAGAATTTTGATTTACAGGGGTATTTTAACTGTCTCACGGAATTTGTATCTATTTATTGAAATGCCCTTGTCTCTTATATAGATAGGGAGACTTATTGGACCTTTTCAAGAAAAGAATGCACGCCATCGGTGTGTGGGGGAGAACGATATTAAACTTTGCCCTACAAGTCCCAAGAGGGTACTGGTACTGTCAAAGTTAAATTTGCGGCACTCCTGTAGCCTCACACTTTGGTTGAACTTAAACACGGGTGAGCTGACTTAAAGGATGGTTATCGATCACATCCCCAATCCTGCTCGATGAGGGGACCAATGCTGCTTACTCTTTAGAGAATCCTGGTGGATCTTTACCTTGGATTCTTTATTTCCTAAGGATTAAATTCCTAATTTAGGATTATCCTGTTTTCTGCCCAAAAGATGATTGATTTATAATACTGTTTTAACTGTTATCTCTTCTATTTTTGCTACTACTGTTTATGGTGTTATTTGATTCTGGTGTAATTTATTTTTTTCCTCGAGGTGTCCACTACGGATACACTTCCGTTGGTCCTCTAGACGGTTTCTTCTTTTAATGAATTCCTTAGTAAATAAATATTTTGTCTTGAACATGAAGGTACTGTTGTTACCGAAACTCACCTTGATGTGTACCTGGGTGTGAAGCAATAATACACGACTATCTTATGTCTGGTGTGCATGTCTTTTTTAATACTTTTCTCATATCTTGTGACTATTTGCCTTGGTCGGGCCATTGTCACCGCAATTTTGTCCTATCTCTAAATTATCTAGGTGTTTGCATGATTCCCCCCGTTTGGATTTCCGTTACTTTGTGGCTTTAATCCTAGCAACCCCATTGGACCTTTGACCTGAATGGAGTCTTTGGTGACCGGAGGGATCCAATGGCTAACGCAGGCCTCCATACTTACCTTATTCAGAAGATGATGCCTCAGAGGATTCTTTTTTCCTCTGATACGAATTTTATCTTTGGGACAGACCTCCCAAAAGATTCAATACTTGAAATTAAAGAGACGTAATATAAAACAAATTGATTAAGATTAACAAATGTCATACAGCTATCTGAGTATATTCAAAGTGCACCGCCTTCCAGAGGAATTTCGAATAGCTAATCAACCCCAACCCACACCACCTCCAGACGCTTGGGAGAAGTAATAAAGCATTCTGTGAACGCTGGTGTGCTGTGCATTTATAACAAATGCTCCTTTGATCTCATGCTCCTTGTAATTGAAGAATCCGTTTACAACTTGATCGGCCTGACTACCGAAATCACTAAAAGGAGGGACATTGTGATAAAAATAGAAGATTCTTCCTATAAGACTGATCAACTTAAGTTATTAGACAATGAAACAAATGGAAAATTTACCAGAGATCTCAAACAATACAACCGTAAATAAGTTACCGGCTGACGTGTCTGCAACTATTTATACTGGAAGGGCCTGTCTATGGCTGGCCTGACCGGGAACACACGGAGTAAGTCTACGCGGTTACCCTGGCAACGCTAACTCGTTTACACAAAACGGCCCCACGTGGCCGTAAACCAACTCCTAATCGCCCCGACAGGCAATCCCAAGGATTACAGAGGTCTTTACTGAGGACTCTACAGGCACGACTCTTATCGCTTTTTCCTCACAATACCAACACCCTCGACGAGTAACTGACCCTCGCCGGGGCGCAGAGAGAAAATTCCGCTGTTTGCTTTCTTTTTTAGGGCGGAGGACCCGGACACGAAGGAGTAGAAGACAAAATACCCCCGCACTGAACAAGGGACGTAACACTAGTCTCACCTGTCCTCACCCCACGATCTATCGGTGAGTGAATTGTCTCTCTAATCAAGGGTTTGTCTTTTCAATACACTAACCAACTTTAATGCCTTTTAATATGAGGTTTGAATTGTTAAAAAATGGGAAAGGGCAACTGAAACTAAGGAGTTTTAAAGATACAACTCCTATTGCCCTGCTTCCCCTATTTCCGTTTAATTTAAACCTAAAAAGCACTTCACCTTCACCCCTTCTGGCATATATGGTTGTCTTGTCCCTTTCTTTACCCTCCTGAGGCCTACTATACCGAAGCCACCGCCTCACCCTTTGTCCTAACAATCTCTCTCAGTCTGACTTGCTTGCCCCCTTAAAAACTTAACATCGTCTCCGGCCAAGCTCCTTTCGCTGATTAGAAAACCGGCAGATAAAGGCGGTGGGATTGTTATCTTGATGATGATATTTACAAGCAAGAGCATGCCATTATCCACTTATGACAGGCGGGTGCTTATACTAAACTAAATAAAGAGCCAGCGTTTACCAGTACGACTCACTACGTACTTCATTACAAAATCTTTTAGAAAGGCACTCAGCAACCTGGGGATGGGATCAAATACTTATGAATTTTTTGTTGGAACAACCCCCGAACACCTGTCCTTGTGCAAAATGGACTTTTCCTAAAATTCAGAAAGGATCCATTAACCCTCCATGCCGTCCGAGTCGTTTCAATCTATTGGCTTATTACTCAACACACTTTCATCTTTTGGGTGACTTTTTTTTCTCAAGCCTTTAGTACAGGAGGAATCTTCCATCTTATTTCCGAGACACTGGTGATTTTCCTTCATATTATCTACGTTAATATAGTCGCATACGGATCTTCTATTTAATTACACAAATCTTACGCGGACATTACGTCCTTGATACTAATAGTGAACATTTACAAGGAATTGAAGCAGCGAGACATTTTTCCTCTCTCCGTAAGCTGTCCCCCCCGTTCCCCCGACCAGAGTTTCCTTATAGAATGTCTTGATTTTATTCTTAGGGATAAATTTCTTAAATTTGAGAAGGACGTCTATATCAGACGGTTGGGCCACAGCCATGGGAAGTCCAGACAGCTCCTTCCTATGCTAATTATTGGACATTGGGATACGTGGAGAATGTAAATAGTTTATCATAATGATTTGGTTAAAACACATTGCAAAAGGGTTCTTATAGATACATGACGATTTGTTTATGGTATGCAAGGCTCTAAAACGATACTGCGTAATAATGAAATGTTTGTCCTTTCCTTAACAGCCTAGACAATAAGATTGTGTAACTGCAATACTTCTCCTCATGTTTAATTCGTAATGTTCTTGGATGTCACAGATAAAAAATCCAGGATGTGTTTTCCTTCCCAAACTTCTTTGTTTTGTTAAACCTACTGACCCGGAAGAACAGTTATCGGGTCAACGTTTTCAATCCCTCCCATTGATTAGAGGTCTCCCGAAAATCACAATTCACGAGAGTATTACGCAGCTGCATGATGCTCAGGAATCCTACCATCATTGTGAGGTCATGACTAAAAAATTCCTGGCCGCGTCCTACCTTAGGCTTTAAGATCTAAACCAAAATTGGAGGCCCTAAACTCCCTAGAAAAAATCTACTAACTACATAAGGGGGGTTCCTTTTACAAAAATTTAACACCAATCCCACATCATTAGATCCAACCTTGACAAGTACTGGCCAGTATCGCTGGGATCCGAATATGCCGATGATACATAAATTGAAACCGAAAATGTGTGTATAAAAAGTGGGGGGGTCCTTCTTTGTACTCTAAACGATACACAAGCAGACCTATTCAAATACGAAAAAAAAATATGCCATTTTCTTTCTCTACTAAAAAAGGGTGTTTTATGCTGCAATTGGACGTAGCAATTCCTTTAAATTAACGGGACCCTCTTTAATCATTCCATATTCTGGAAAGCAAAATTTTTGATATTAGGGGGTTTTTAAACTGTCGCACGGAATCAATAAAAACTATTAATTGAAATGATCCCTTGTTCTCTTATATATATAATGTAAGACATTGACCTTTCAGAAAGAATGCAACGCCATTGAAGCGATATTAAACCTTTCCCTACAAAGGTCCCAAGAGGTACTGTGGTAATGTCCAAAGTTAAATGTGAAGGACCCTTCCTGTAGGCCTCACATATTTGTTGACTTTAAACACCGGGTAGCTGAATCTGAAAGGAATGTTATCGATCACATGCCCCAACCCTCTAGAGGAGGGGACAGACAAATCGCTGTACTCTGTAGAGAATCCTTTTGGATATTTACCTCCTTGGATTCTTTTATTTCCTAAGGATTAATTCTAACTTAGATTATCATCCCTGTTTCCTTCTGCCCAAAAGAAGATTGATTTATATACTGTTTTAACTGTTATATCCCCTCACATCTTTCTGATTTTTGGTCTACTTACGGTTTTAATGGTTTTTTTCTTTTAAAAAAAAAACCCAAAAAAAAACAAAAAAAAACAAAAAAAAAAAAAAAAAAAAAAACAAAAAACAAAAAAAAAAAAAAAAAAAAAAAAAAAAAAAATTTTCCTTCTTCGGTGTCCCTCCGTCTCCCCTTCCCTTGTTTCTCTCTCTGTTCTTCTTTTCCTTTTCCTTTTCTCGCTCTTTTGTCTTCCGCCTGAGTCCTTGTCTCCCGAAACGTCACGCGTTGCGTACTGTGGTGTGAAAAGCAATAAAATCCCACCAGACTATCTTAGTTCTGGTGTGCCATGGCTTTAATACTTTCTCTATAGCTGTGACTAGTTTGCTTGGTCGGCCATTGACACGCCGCATGTTGTCTATCGAAATTTTAGGTGTTTGCAGAGTCCCCCCCCTTTCCCTTCCCCCCCCCTTTATGGATTTCGTTCTTTTTTCCTATACATGATCTATTTACTACTATCCTGTCCTAGACACGTATCTATTACTAATACTCGTTCCAGTATATAGTATATATACACTATCCGTTGCGTATATACAGTATCTATTACTACTACTACTCTACCCTGTTCCTGTATACAGTATACTATACTACTATCCTGTTTCAGTATACATTATCTTACTACTATATACCTTGTTCTTACAGTATCTATACTACATCCTGTTCCAGTATACAGTATCTATACTTACTATTACCTGTTCCTGTATACAGATCTATTACTAACTATACTGTTCCAGTATACAGTATCTATTACTACTAGCCAGTTCCAGCATACAGTATCTATTCTACATCCTGTTCATCAGACAGTACTATACTACTATCCTGCCAGTTTACAGTATCTATTACTACTTCCTGTTCCAGTATACAGTATCTATTACTAATACATCCTGTTGTTCTCATATACTAATATATTACTAACTATCCTGTTCCAGTATAGAGATCTTTACTACTCTCTGTTGCAGTAACAGTTACTATTACTACTACTACCTGGTTCCTATTACATATCTATTACTACTATCCTGTTCCAGTATACAGTTATTACTACTTTACCTTGTTCCTGTATACAGTATCTAGTTACTACTATCCTTTCCAGTATACAGTAATCTATTACTACTATTACCTTGTTCCTGTATATAGTATCTATTACTCATCCTATTCCAGTATACAGTATATCTTTACTACTATTACCCTTGTTCCGTATACAGTATCTATTACTACTAACTATACTTTTCCAGTATACAGTATCTATTACTACACTTCCTGTTCAGTATACTATCTATTACTACTTCCCTGTTGCAGTATACAGTATCTATTACTACTACTACCTACGTTGCAGTAAACAGTATCTATTACTGCTACCCGCCATCCAGTATACAGTATCTATTACTACTAGAAGGTTCAGTACGAATGAAAGTTCCCACTAAATACTAATTTCTACATTTCCTAATAAACCCATACTCTACTTGAATCAATGGCACACAGAGCATGGCCAGCAAATATCCTAGAAGGATGCCAATGCATAACTTTAGGGTTGTGCTCTAAGTGCATCCTTGGGTTTTTTTCAAACTAAACAACCTTAAAAACAAAAATCAGGAAAAACATGATTTGAAAAAAAAAAAAAAAACTACAGGCTATGGCACGGAGTCTCCATATTGCTCTATATTGCCCCTTTAGGCAATGCATCCAACTGATAACCTCAACTCAGTGCAATGCATATGGGTTCAACCTATTGCAAATATTTAACAGCATCAGCATCTCATTAAAGATTCTTTTCTTAAGAGACGTTATCGGCTCGGTACAATTCTTATCTTCAACGGTGGTTGCGCGCGCATAGTTTTTCATACCGCTGCAACTGCCGTTGTTGTGTCTTAAAGTCACTACACATAGAACAACAGGAGCCAGAGAGAAGGTAGAAGCCTACCCCCCTCGCTCCCCGCACTAGTCTTTACAGGTCCCGACGGACCTTGTCTTCTATGCGCATAGACGCTATAGGCGCATAGAAGACAAGGTCCGTCGGGACCTGTCAGACTACGGCCGGGGGAGCGAGCGACGGGTAATTTCTTACCTTCTCTCCTGGCTCCGGTTTGTTCTATTGAAGAACAGAAGTAAGGCACGAGCTCCTTTACCCTCGCCGTAGTTCTTCAATAGAACTGGATTACCAAATCTTGAAAATACGAGTGGAGAAACCCTTTAACCCCAACATTACCTTATAGGAGTTTTAGAACTCCTTATAATATTCTGTAGGGTGTTGGGCCCCTGTAGGTTCGCTTTTGCATTGGTTATTATTTTGAGTGACAGTAGAATCCATTTTTATGTTCCTTATTATTAAGTTTTCCCTGAAAAGCAATTTCTTTACTGGATCACATTAAAGGGCATCTATAGTGGGAAAATGAACTTTTTTTTCTTTCTTTCCATGTGTTCTATAATTCCCTACAACCCCCAGAGTGTCTTCACTTTTTTCAGATTCCCTCTCTGTCCTGAGATACACCAGTTAGAAGAATACGTGATTGCATTCCTCTACTCCTACTTGGACTGTCAATCAAATCCCTGTGACGTGATCCCCCCTTCCTGCTCTGTAATAAACATAGAGATAAAAGCATTAGCAGGGGGAGAGAGGTAGCTTTGATGGTAGATATAAGGCTGCACTTGACCCCCCTTCTTAATGGCTTTCACTGATTGATGATGGGTCACAAAGTGAGAGATCGTAAACTGTACTGATCTCCTTCTTCCGTGTCTCCAGGACAGCTTACTTTCTATTGGTCACTGTGCGTGGGTGTGTTTTTCAGGATGTTGAACTTTTAACTCCTACTGCACATAAAAAGCTTGTCGGTTAGCCGGAGCTGAGACATGGAGGAGGTAACAGAGGGGAGGGAGAAGGGGGGAATGCTGCACATAGATCTGACACCGTGGTTAAACAGAGTCAGTGACAGATATAGGATTAAGGCAGCACAGAGTACATGAATTTAACTTTGCAAAGGGGCAATGTGTTTTTTTCACTATAGATGCCCTTTAAAGTGTTCATGGATTATCCAGATCCAGAAATTAGTATAAAGTATATGTGCTGCATTTGCTGCATATTTACATGAAATTAACACATTTTATCAATACATTCCAGTACATTGGCATTTATTTTCCAGAGAATAATACAGAGTCCTCTGCACTCGCACCAAGTGTGAGTGCTCACTCCTCAAAGTAATCCAACCCTTAATGGATATATTTTACAGGAATAACAAATGGCAAGGGTGGCACTCCAAATAATAAATGTATTAATACATACCATACAGATGTTGTGTGGTCTGTATTAATACATTTATTATTATCCATCCATTTATTTTCCAGGGCTAAATTAATTTTAGGGAAACAATACCCCCCAAACCTCCCTCTCTCCAATAATAGTAATACTAGTGAGGACCTATCCTGCTCCTATGACTCTGCCCAGACTGTTATTTGGGAAGACGCGCCACGTTTCTGAGTCCAACAATGCAAGGAGTGCATCTTTCCATTGATGATGTTCAGGAGATGGAAAGGGGGCGGAGCAAGACACATTACAAGCTGCTCTTTAACTGATGTTTGGAGAAAACCCTGGAGTGAGGATTTATTAGTTTAGATCCTCCCCCTGGGTAGCACTAGGGGAAGGGGTTATAGAACTTAGTACCATTTTCCTAGCACATTTTGCCAACTAATATCCAACTGTTTAATACACACACACACAACCCTGCACATACATAGAGTATACTTATAACTGACTATTTTTACCTTAAAAGAATGAATGAATCGACTTCCAAATGCATAGGTCCACTTATTGCGTAGATGTACAATGGGTTGTTTGTTATATGTTTCATATATCCAATTTTATTGTCTGTAAGAAAACAATGTACAATGTAAACATTAAATGCAAACACTATATTGTTTTTAGCAATGCCGGAGTGATGGGTTGGTCATTAACCCTTTCAGTGCCAGCAGAACTTCCCACTTTGCCTGCATTCTTTGCAAGAAGAATACATTTTGCACTCCAATGTTTTAGTGAAATTTTATGGGCGGGAGAACCTACAACAACATTCTTAGGGAGATTAACCCACTCTCCCTCTGGGTAAATCTCCCCCAACCAAATTGGCTGCCTCTCAGCCAATCAGGGAGGCGGCTGCCGGTCCGGACCCCTGCTTGCAGTTTCGTCCTTAGGTTAAGAAAGATGTATACATTTGCATATATGGGATATATGGGGCGAAACGGTCATTGGTAGTCTGGTACTCACAGAAGAAAGCCCAAGAAAGCAGAAGGTACCCACTAAACTTAGTGGGAGGGTGAAGGTGTAATGTTTGGAAATACAACTCCCAGCTACTAAAGCATGCTGAGAGTTGTAGTTTCCAAACATCTGGAGTGCTAAGGAATGAGAATTTAGTTGTCTTTTAAATGAACAGCAGAATTCCCATACATTAGTCCCATACAGTGATAACCATACTGGATTTGGCTATTGCTGTATGGGATTACTGTATGGGAATTCTGCTGTCCATTTAAAGGGCAACTAAAGCCTCAAAACAATACAGAATCAGAAGGAGAATTTTATTTATTGTTAAAGATTGCCTTCTGATTCTGTATTGTTTTGAGGCTTTAGTTGCCCTTCAAATGGATAGCAGAATTCCCATACAGTAGTCCCATACAGTGATAACCATACTGGATTTGGCTATTACTGTATGGGATTACTGTATGGGAATTCTGCTGTCCATTTAAAGGGCAACTAAAGACTCAAAACAATACAGAATCAGAAGGCAGAATCATAATTTCTACCCTCACTTTAAGTCAATCACTTACAGTATATTATTTTTTTCAGGTAAAATTAGGTACCTGGGTTTATATTCGGGTCAGTTTATACTCGAGTATAACAAACTTGATTTCGTGCCTAGGCACTCTCTTTGTGGCTATTTGTGGCTCACTTGCCAGGTCCTCTACCGATGACCCTTAGCTATAGCACAAGCAAAATCAATGCAAGGGGCACTACTGAGTGTAAATCACACGTCTTTATTAAATCACATCAAAATACAACGTTTCAGGGATCACTATGTCCCTTTCATCAGGTGACACCTGTGTGTAAGTTATATTTTAGTTCAATATGTGCATTTAAAGGACAGATGGTGGGTGCTTAACTTAATTGTATTCCTTATTGGATGCCATACACACACACACACAGCCTTTATATACTCCAGGAGAGTGCCTCCCGATTTTGGGGGTCTAATGGGTTTACTGAGGGGGCTGTACAATTAGATTAGATTCATTCATTAAGATTAATTATCTACCCATAGCACCAGCGCTTAATATGGCGTGTAACCGATTAAAGGTTTTTTGGATATTTCAGCTAATTACTATTTGTTGGTTGGATATCTAAAGAAATATGGGACAGAGCAACAAAAAAATGGCACAGAGATAGAATTATAATAATTCTATATATTATAATAATTTCCAGTAATAAATTAAAATAAATACATTTATAGTTGCCCTTTAAACTAGATACACGCAGCATGTAAATCTCAAACTAAAACCTTTTTAAAGACCAAACAATTAACAGTACAGCCAGGGGTGTCCCTAGGATTTCTGGCACCTGAAACTAATTTTAAATGCTGCCTCTAGGTGGCAATGTGGGCATGGCTTCCCTTGTGAAGGTTCTCATTCATCCAGGTCATGGTCTATCTGTTGTATTCAATTAGATCAACTGGACTTGAAGTTTAGTTCTTGAAGACGTTTCGCTAGTCATCCGACTGGCTTTCTCAATTCAGAATGACTTGTACAAGAATCTGTGGCAATTATGTACCCTGGAAAATCCCAATTAGCATATCACAGCCAAGTGTTAAGGGCAAGATTGCATAGTGGGTAAGAGGTGTTATAGGAACGCCCAGGGTGGGGTGTCAAAACAGCATTGTACATGGCAGACAGTTGTTGTCGAACCCCTCCACCTCTATTTAGGCTTGGTTTCTTTATTTTCACATATGTTGTCTCGTGTGTTGTTTTGTATCTTCCCTTGTAAATTTGATGTTCTGGTCTACAGCATTGATGTGTTCTATGAAAGCTGGTACTTCCTTCTGTTTGATTTTAACCCAGGTGTCAACCACATATCTGAACCAGTGGCTGGGTGCTATGCTCTTAAAGGTATTAAAGAGGAACTGTGGTCCAAAAATGACTTTAGGTTAATTGATAGGAATTGTTCTCCTGAGAGTTTTTGCAATTTATTTCCATTGTTTATTTTACATAGTTTTGAAGATATTTACATTTTTGTGTGTGATATGGCAGAAGCATCACCAGTTCCCCTGCACTTCCTGCTTCCTGCTCTGAAACTTGTTAGTCAATCTACCCTGTGTCTTCTCCCATTTGCAGCCCCCCTGGTCCCTCCCACTCATGGACCCCATGGACCCCATTCCCTTACAACTCCATGTGGCCCTGCCCACTCATGGGTGCTGTGGCCCCACCCACTCATGGATGCCAAAGCCCTGCCCACCCATGGGTGCCTAAGCCCGCCCACTCGCGGGTGCCTAAGCCCAGTCCACTCTGACACCCACCCTACCCCCCAAAAAACTCTGTGGAAACAGCCTTTTCAGGCAGAGTGAGAACTCTGCCTGAAAAGGCTGTTTCACATAGTGAAAGAGAAGGGCTGTAGATTCCCTTACCTTCTCTGCAGCTGCAGGTCCTTCACACAGCAGAGAGGAGGAGGGACTTCCTGTCTCCCTCACACTGAGGGAGTCTGAGGCTGTGCTTGCCGGCGGCACTGTGCAGGAGAAGCCTTAGGAATGTCACATGTCAGCCTCCCACCTATTAACTTTCTGGTCAGTCATTTCTGTATATATTGGGCTGAGGAGCACATAGAGAGGTGGTTGATGGCTCGTTTTAAAGGTAGGAAACTGACCTTTCATTTCCTTTAAACTCGGTTTAAACTCGGTTTGGAGACCACAGTTCCCCTTTAAGCGCCTGTGAATTAAGAAAGCCAGTCGGATGACTAGCGAAATGTCTTCAAGAACTAAACTTTAAATTCAATTGATCTAACTGAATGCAACAGATGGGCATATTCATTTTTTTATTTATTGAGCATAAGGTACAATATTGTTATATAAAACATATAGCATACATTGCCAACTGGAATAGTAGCCATAAGTTATACATTTTGTAATATTATAGCTAACAAGAATCTTTGTTATATTACTTGTACATTGCTGCTATGTTTTGCATTGGCTCAATTAAGTTTTATTAGTTATATTTAGTATGAAAAGGGGTGAGGATGGGTTGGGGATGGGTTAGTTGGTATAGGGAGAAGAGTGGAGGGGAGAGGAGAAGTGGAGGTAGGTGGAAAGGGGTTGGCAGGGGGTATCAGTCTTAACATAAACATCAAAGAGATAAGAAAAATTAAAAAAAGAACATAACTATACCATATTTGACCTTTAACCCTTTAACTGCCACAGATCGTATATTCACGATCTGTGCAGTGAATGCTCAAACTGCCACAGATCGTGAATATACGATCTGTGGCTTCCCCTTTAAATTTGCAAAAACACACTAAAAGGGGGAGAGTGTGTGTGTGGGGGGTGGGTTGTGGCGTTTTAAAATTTTTTTCTTGTAACTGCACTTCTAAATGCGTCCCATTTGGCACACCGTTTGATTCAGGATATGTGGGAGATTGCTATTTAGTGGGTTTTTTTGCTTGTCAAGTGGGTTTAGGTAGGATTTCAACCCTTGAATCATCTCGTTTTATTTTTCACAAAATCTCGTAAAAACACAGAGTTCTTTGGATCGCTGGGTCTGGAATTCTTCATGCACGTATGAAAGCATGGCACCGTAACGTAGCTGAAGGTGTGTAGATTCCAAAAATATATAGTTTGTGGGGGGAATTTCCATGTTTTGGGACTGTTTCCTTAGAAAAAGGGTAGGCTGTTCAAATTACAGAGCACTTTGATTTTTTCTTGTAATTGCATTTGTGCATGCGTCCCATTTGAGCTAGTTGGTGGCCACGTCTCTGTGTGCATCCATGCATATGGCATACTGTTTGATTCAGGACATGTGGAAGATTGCTATTTAGTGGGTTTTTTTGCTTGTCCAGTGGGTTTAGGTAGGATTTCAATCCTTGAATCATCTCATTTTATTTTTCACAAAACCTCGTAAAAACACGGAGTTCTTTGGATCGCTGGGTCTGGAATTCTTCATGTATGCATGAAAGCATGGAACCGTAACGTAGCTGAAGGTGTGTAGATTCCAAAAATATATAGTTTGTGGGGGGAATCTCTATGTTTTGGGACTGTTTCCTTAGAAAAAGGGTAGGCTATGCAAATTACAGAAATCCAGCAGCTTGTTTAGATAATATATTTTATTCCACACATCGATAGTATACAGTATCTATTACTACTTACTTCCCTGTTGCAGTATACAGTATCTATTACTACTTCCCTGTTGCAGTATACAGTATCTATACACTACCTGTTGCAGTAAACAGTATCTATTACTGCTACCCAGCTCCAGTATACCGTATCCATTACTACTAGAAAGTGTGCATACGAATGAAAGTTCCCACTAAATACTAATCTTCTACATTTCCTTAATAAACCCATACTCTACTTGAATCAATGCACAACAGAGACATGGCCAGCAAATCCTAGAAGGATGCCAATGCATAACTTTAGGGTTGTGCTCTAAGTGCATCCTTGGGTTTTTTTCAAACTAAACAACCTTAAAAACAAAAAAAAAAATCAGTGCATGATTGAAAAAAAAAAAACTATCAGGGCTATGCACGGAGATCCATTATTGCTCTATATTGCCCCTTTAGGCAATGCATCCAACTGATAACCTCAACTCAGTGCAATGATATGGGTTCACCATTGCAAATTTTACATCAGCATCTTCCTTAAAGATTCTTCTTTCTTAAGAGACGTTATCAGGCTCGGTACAATTCATTACGGTGGTTGCGCGGCATAGTTTTTGCATACCGCTGCCACTGCGTTAGTTGTGTCTTAAAGTCACTACACAATAGAACAAACAGGAGCCAGGAGAGAAGGTAAGAAGCCTACACCCGCCGCTCGCTCCCCCGCACTAGTCTGAACAGGTCCCGTACGGACCTTGTCTTCTTATGCGCATAGATCGCGCATGCGCATAGAAGACAAGTCGCGTCGGGACCTGTCAGACTACGCGCCGGGGGAGCGAGCGAGCGGTAAGTTTTCTTACCTTCTCTCCTGGCTCCTGTTTGTTCTATTGAAGAACAGAAGGTAGGCACGCTCCTTTACCTCCCGTTCTTCAATGAACTGGATTACCAAATTCTGAAAATACGAGTGGAGAAACCCTTTAACCCCAACATTACCTATAGAGAGTTTTAGAACTCCTTATAATTTCTGTAGGGTGTTGGGCCCTGTAGGTTTCCTTTTGCATTGGTTTTTATTTTGAGTGACAGTAGAAATCCATTTTTATGTTCCTTATTATTAAGTTTTCCCTTGAAAAAGCAATTTCTTTACTGTTATCACAATTACAGTGTTCATGGATTATCCAGATCCAGAAATTAGTATAAAAGATATGTGCTGCATTTGCCTGCATATTTACATGAAATTAAACACATTATATCAATACATTCCAGACATTGGCATTTATTTTCCAGAGAATAATACAGAGTCCTCTGCACTCGCACCAAGTGTGAGTGCTCACTCCTCAAAGTAATCCACCCTTAATGGATATATTTTACAGGAATAACAATGGCAAGGGTGGCACTCCAAATAAAATGTATTAATACATACCATACAGATGTTGTGTGGTCTGTATTAATATCTTTATTATTATCCATCCATTTATTTCCAGGGCTTAAAATGAATTTAGGGAAACAATACCCCCCAACCTCCCTCTCTCCAATAATAGTAATACAGTGAGGGACCTAGTCCTGCTCCTATGACTCTGCCAGAATGTTATTTGGAAGAGCGCCAACGTTTCTGAGTTCCACAATGCAAGGAGTGCATCTTTCCATTGAGTGATGTTCAGGAGATGGAAAGGGGGCGGAGCAAGACAACATTACAAGCTGCTCTTTAACTGATGTTTGAAGAAAACCCTGGAGTGAGGATTTATTAGTTTAGATCCTCCCCCTGGGTAGCACTAGGGGAAGGGGTTAGAACTTAGTACCATTTTCCTAGCACATTTTGCCAACTAATATCCAACTGTTTAATACACCAACACAACCCTGAACATACATAGAGTATACTTATAATGACTATTTTACCTAAAAGAATGAATGAATCGACTTCCAAATGCATAGGTCCACTATTGCGTAGATGTACAATGGGTTGTTTGTATATGTTTCATATAATCCAATTTTATTGTCTGTAAGAAAACAATGTACACATGTAAAATTAAATTGCAAACACTAATTATTTTTTAGCAATGCCGGAGTGATGGGTTGGTCATTAACCCTTTCAAGTGCCAGCAGAACTTCCCACTTGCCTGCATTCTTTGCAAGAAGAATACATTTTGCACTCCCAATGTTTTAGTGAAAATTTTATGGGGGCGAGACCTACAACAACATTCTTAGGGAGATTAACCCACTCTCCCTCTGGGTAAATCTCCCCAACCAAATTGGCTGCCTCTCAGCCAATCAGGGAGGCGGCTGCCGGTCCGGACCCCTGCTTTGCAGTTCGTCCTTAGGTTAAGAAAGATGTATACATTTGCATATATGGGATATATGGGCGAAACGGTCATTGGTTGTTTGGTACTCACAGAAAAAGCCCAAGAAAAGCAGAAGGTACCCACTAAACTTGTGGGAGGGTGAAGGTGTATGTTTGGAAATACAACTCCAGCTACTAAAAGGCATGCTGAGAGTTGTAGTTCCAAACATCTGGAGTGCTAAGGAATGCAGAATTTAGTTGTCTTTTAAATGAACAGCAGAATTCCCATACATTAGTCCCATACAGTGACTAACCATACTGGATTTGGCTATTGCTGTATGGATTCTGTATGGGAATTCTGCTTGTCCATTTAAAGGGCAACTAAAGCCTCAAACAATACAGAATCAAGAAGAGAATTTTATTTATTGTTAAGATTGCCTTCTGATTCTGTATTGTTTGAGGCTTTAGTTGCCCTTCAAATGGATAGCAGAATTCCCATACAGTAGTCCCATACAGTGATAACCATACTGGATTGGCTATTACGTATGGGATACTGTATGGAATTCTGCGTCCATTTAAAGGGCAACTAAAGACTCAAAACAATACAGAATCAGAAGGCAGAATCATAATTTCTACCCTCACTTTAAGTCAATCACTTACAGTATATATTTTTTTCAGGTAAAATTATGGTACCTGGGTTTTATTTCGGTCAGTTTATACTCGAGTATAACAAACTGATTTCGTGCCTAGGCCCTCTCTTTGTGGCTATTTGTGGCGTCACTTGCAGGTCCTCTACCGATGAACCCTTAGCTATAGCACAAGCAAAATCAAGCAAGGGGCACTACTGAGTGTAAATCACACGTCTTTATAAATCACTCAAAATACAACGTTTCAGGGATCACTATGTCCCTTTCATCAGGTGACACCGGGTGTAAGTTATATTTTAGTTCAATATGTGCATTTAAAGGACAGATGGTGGGTGCTTAACTTAATTGTATTCCTATTGGATGCCATACACACACACACACACAGCCTTTATATACTCCAGGAGAGTGCCTCCCGATTTGGGGGTCTAATGGGTTTACTGAGGGGGCTGTACAATTAGATTAGATTCATTCATTAAGATTAATTATCTACCCATAGCACCAGCGCTTAAATGGCGGTTAACCGATTAAAGGTTTTTGGATATTTCAGCTAATTACTATTTGTTGGTTGGATATCTAAAGAAATATGGGACAGAAGCAACAAAAAATGGCACAGAGATAGAATTATAATAATTCTATATATATATAATTTCCAGTAATAAATTAAAATAAATACTTTATAGTTGCCCTTTAAACTAGATACACGCAGCATGTAAATCTCAAACTAAAACCTTTTTAAAGACCAAACAATTAACAGTACAGCCAGGGGTGTCCTAGGATTTCTGGCCCTGAAAACTAATTTTTAAATGCTGCCTCTAGGTGGCAATGTGGGCATGGCTTCCCTTGTGAGGTTCTCATTCATCCAGGTCATGGTCTATCTGTTGTATCAATTAGATCAAACTGGACTTGAAGTTTAGTTCTTGAAGACGTTTCGCTAGTCATACCCGACTGGCTTTCTCAATTCAGAATGACTTGTACGAATCTGTGGCAATTATGTACCCTGGAAAAATCCCAATTAGCATATCACAGCCAAGTGTTAAGGGCAAGATTGCAATAGTGGGTAAGAGGTGTTATAGGAACGCCAGGGTGGGGTGTCAAAAAAACAGCATTGTACAATGGCAGACAGTTTGTTGTCGAACCCCTCCACCTCTATTTAGGCTTGGGTTTCTTTATTTTCACATATGTTGTCTAGTGTGTTGTTTTGTATCTTCCCTTGTAAATTGATGTTTCTGGTCTACAGCATTGATGTGTTCTATGAAAGCTGGTACTTCCTTCTGTTTGATTTAACGCAGGGTTCAACCACATATCTGAACCAGTGGCTGGGTGCTATGCTCTTAAAGGTATTAAAGAGGAACTGTGGTCCAAAAATGACTTTAGGTTAATTATAGGAATTGTTCTCCTGAGAGTTTTTGGCAATTTATTTCATTGTTATTTTACATAGTTTTGAAGATATTTACATTTTTTGTGTGTGATATGGCAAAGCACCTCACCAGTTTCCCTGCACTTCTGCTTCCTGCTCTGAAACTTGTTAGTCAATCTACCCTGTGGTCTTTCTCCCATTTGCAGCCCCCCTGGTCCCTCCCACTCATGGACCCATGGTCCCTCCAGTTGCAGGCCCCCCCTTGGCCCATTCCCTTACAACTCCATGTGGCCTGCCCACTCATGGGTGCTGTGGCCCCACCCACTCATGGCGCCAAAGCCCTGCCACCCATGGGTGCCTAAGCCCGCCCACTCGCGGGGCCTAAGCCCAGTCCACTCTGACCCCACCCTACCCCCCAAAAAACTCTGTGGAAACAGCCTTTTCAGGCAGAGTGAGAACTCTGCCTGAAAAGGCCTTTCACATAGTGAAAGAGAAGGGCTTGTATTTTCCCTTACCTTCTCTGCAGCTGCAGGTCCTTCACACAGCAGAGAGGAGGAGGGACTTCCTTCTCCCTCACACTGAGGGAGTCTGAGGCTGTGCTTGCCGGCGGCACTGTCAGAGAAGCCTTAGGAATGTCACATGTCAGCCTCCCACCTATTAACTTTTCTGGTCAGTCATTTCTGTATATATTGGGCTGAGGAGCACATAGAGAGGTGGTTGATGCTCGTTTAAAGGTAGGAAACTGACCTTCTATTCCTTTTAAACTCGGTTTAAAACTCGGTTTGTTTGGAGACCACAGTTCCCCTTTAAGGCGCCTGTAATTAAGAAAGCCAGTCGAATGACTAGCGAAATGTCTTCAGAACTAAACTTTTAAATCAATTGATCTAACTGAATGCAACAGTGGGTATATTCATTTTTTTATTTATTGAGCATAAGGTACAATATTGTTATATAAAAAACATATAGCATACATTGCCAACTGGAATAGTAGCCATAAGTTATACATTTTGTAATATTTATGCTAACAAGAATTTTGTTATATTACTTGACATTGCTGCTTATGTTTTGCATTGGCTCAATAAGTTTTATTAGTATATTTGTATGAAAAGGTAGGTGAGGATGGTTGGGAGACTGGGGTTAGTTGATATAGGAAGGAAGAGTGGGGGAGGAGAGGAGAAGTGGTAGGTAGGTGGAAAGGGGTTGGCAGGGGGTATCAGTCTTAACATAAACATCAAAGAGATAAGAAAAATTAAAAAAGAACATAACTATACCATATTTGACCTTAAACCTTTAACTGCCACAGATCGTATATTACACGATATGTGCAGTGAAGCTCAACAAATGCCACAGATCGTGAATATACGATCTGATGGCTCCCATCCTTTAAATTTGCAAAAAACACAGCGCGCTAGGGCCGACCCGGGGGGCAGCATTCAGCTGCCCCCCTATCCCCTCGACCCCCCCTCGGTTGTGGTCCAATTCCGAGGGGGGGATCGGGAGTTAAAGTACCTTTAGATGCATGATCGTATAGTGCTGCCGGTCCCACGTGGATGAAGAGGAGGAAACGGAAAGCGAGACCCCGGTGACATCACGGGCTTCCTCCTCACCGGGTCTCCCTTGAAGTGGTATAAGACTGCCCCGGGTGGTCTAGTTGAGGTACTGCAGTCTGATCTCAATTTGATCATGCGCAGTACCTAGTAAGTACAAGCTGTCATGTCTGACAGCTTTACTATAACATTTTGTGAATGGAACTCAAAGTTCCTTCACAAATAGGTTTTTTTTCTAAGTCTTTGCTACTTAGCGAAGACTTAGAAAAAAATGGGGACAGAGATCAAAATTTGGTATCACTTCTGATCACCAATTTTGATCTTTGCCAATGAATGAAAATCACTTCCTGGAAAATGATTTCCGGGAGTGATTTTTCCGATCGGATTCGAATTGGAAAACGGCATTTATGCCCGTATGTCCAAGTTCGGTATCATTCCCTAAGATGATCTGATGATTATCTTTGGAATGATCGGGGGAAAAAAGGGGAAAATACACCAAAAAAATTCTTAAAGTGATACACACAAACCTTTTTTTTTTTAAAACCCTAACTAATAAATAGAAAAAAACGTTGTCTTCTCCAAGCTCCCCAAAGTTCCCAGTGATATCGGTAAAGTAAACGCGGATATTATTTGTACGATTTCAAGGGAACTAAGCCTTTTTTTTATAAGGAAATTTTGCAGAGGTACCAAAAAAAGACCGTATTGAATTTTTAGATCAGTAAAGTGGTGCAAAAACGTGTTTGACTCTCCATACTAACCGATTTCACTAAAATACCACTAAGGGGGAGAGTGTGTGTGTTGGGGGGTGTGGGTTGTGCGTTTTTAAAAATAATTTTTCTTGTAACTGCAACTTCTAAATGCGTCCCTATTTGAAGTCTTAGTGTTGGACCTCGTCTTCTGTTTGCACCCACACAAATGGCACACCGTTTGATTCGCGGATTGTGGAGATTGCTATTTAGTGGGGTTTTTATTTGTGGGGGGCATTTACAAAGTTTTGGGGCGTTTGAAATACAGAGCCTTGATTTTTTTTTGTAGTTACACTTGTTGGCATGCGTCCATTTGAGCTAGTTGGTGGCCACGTCTCTGTGTGTATCCACACATATGGCATACCGTTTGATTCAGAACATGTGGGAGATTGATCTTTAGTTGTGGGGTTTTATTTGTGGGGGGCATTACAAGTTTTTGGGCTGTTTGAAATTACAGAAGCGCTTTGATTTTTTTTTTTTTTTGTACTTACACTTGTGCAGAATGCGTCCCATTTGAGCTAAGTTGGTTGGCCACGTCTCCCTATTACCTTGTTCCCGTATACAGTATCTATTACTACTATACTTTTCCAGTATACAGTATCTATTACTACTTCCCTGTTGCAGTATACAGTATCTATTACTACTTCCCTGTTGCAGTATACAGTATCTATTACTACTACCCTGTTGCAGTAAACAGTATCTATTACTGCTACCCAGCTCCAGTATACAGTATCTATTACTACTAGAAGGTTCAGTACGAATGAAAGTTCCCACTAAATACTAATTCTACATTTCCTTAATAAACCCATACTCTACTTGAATCAATGCACACAGAGACATGGCCAGCAAATATCCTAGAAGGATGCCAATGCATAACTTTAGGGTTGTGCTCTAAGTGCATCCTTGGGTTTTTTTCAAACTAAACAACCTTAAAAACTATCAGTGCATGATTGAAAAAAAAAAAAACTATCAGGGCTATGCACGGAGATCCATTATTGCTCTATATTGCCCCCTTTAGGCAATGCATCCAACTGATAACCTCACTCAGTGCAATGCATATGGGTTCACCTATTGCAAATATTTAACATCAGCTATCTTCATTAAAGATTCTTTCTTAAAGAGACGTTATCGGCTCGGTACATTCATTACGGTGGTTGCGCGGCATAGTTTTTGCATACCGCTGCAACTGCCGTTAGTTGTGTCTTAAAGTCACTACACAAAATCCAGCAGCTTGTTTAGATAATATATTTTATTCCACACATCGATAAAACAGAAAGCAAGTGTACATCAGATCCATAGCCTTACGCGTTTCGAGCCGACTGCTCTTACTCATAGGCTTTACCCGGGACACCATAACACTGTCTTTTAAGCTGTTACAAATCCCTCCCCCTCTGTTATCTTCTCTCGTAACAAACTACGGAGGGAGAGAATAATTAAAGAATCTCGCTCACGTTAATTAAAAGAAAATTAACCCTATATCTTCTAGATCCCTACTGGACCTACCTTTGTTATATATAACCGCTGTTCACATATTATAAGTGCTATAAACATGTTTTACGTGTTTTTTATCATATTCCCTGTGAAATACAAATTATTACCAAGAAAACCCATTTATAATCTCCAAGTGAAAACTACATATATATTATTAAAACCTCTAATTGAAACAGTGCACTTCTACCAATGTTCAATTCAGCTCCTTATCACAATAAATACATATGGGAAAGATACATATAGAGTAAATACAATAAAACTCTGTTCATATATACATAAGTGATTGTGTACACCGAATACCTCATTCTGTGTACACTTATACAGTACCATAGATAGATAGACAAATAATTTACTAAATAAATAAATATATAGATAGATACTTGGGTATATTCACAGGTCGTAGTACCACCATTTATATTAATATATAAAACACCAAATAGACATATATAAATAGATACACGAGTATATTGGTCTATAAATAAATGTATAAGTACACCAATATATACATATATCCGGATATTCCTACTAATAAACATCCGGATGTAACTCTTAGGTGGATAAAAATTTCCAATATCGAACATAATCTAAAATGTGTAAACCTACATGCCAATAGCACACATAGAGCTAGAGTCATCCTTTATATATAAGAGCCTTTGTATATATACTACTCATATGAATATGAACAAGCATCTACATGCATGTCTGACTAAAGTATATTCTATCCAACGATTAGAAACCAAGTACAGTTATAGTTATATAAAGCAAGAGATATCACAGATAGAATTAATTCCTAGTGGTGTTCTGGTCTCTAGCATATAAATCCACTTCATTTCACATTTAAGCAATATGTTTGTCCTATCTCTTCTTCTGGGGTCAGACCTAATGGCTTGAATCCCTTGTACTTGAAACTGCTTCGTGTCACTCCCGTTACATTGTATAAAGTGTTTAGCTACTGGGCTCTGTAGACGTCCTATTTCCACATCCCTAAGATGTTCTCTAATCCTATTTTTAAGAGGTCTCGTTGTGCATCCCACATACTGAATTTCACATCTCTTACATGTAATAAGATATACAACGAACTGAGTGTTGCAGTTTATATAAGACTCAATATTATATGTTTTTCTTGTTATTGAGCTATTGAATTTTTGTCCTTTTTTGAGGTGTACACAGGTTTTACATCTTAATGACCCACATGGGAAGCATCCTTTAAACTGTAACCATACCTTATCTTTCTGACTTTGATTGGTGTAGACACTTGGAGATAAAATGTCTCTAAGGGATCTAGCTCTCCTAGGGACAAACCTATATCCTTCCTGTAACACTTCTTTCAAAATTAGGTCTTGATTCAGTATCGGTAGGTATCTTTTTATGATTTTCACTATATCGTTATATTGTGGACTATACCGAGTGATGAAATATATATCTTTCTCTTCTTTTTTCTTACCAAAGTTATTACATTTTGAAACACTCTTCATAGTCACCTTCCTATCTATCTCCATTGCTTTATTACAGGCACTATCTAGAAGCTGACTATTGTAACCCCTCATCTTCAGTCTAGATTTCATAGACTCAGCCGCCTCTTGGAAAGCCTCCTCAGTGGAGCAATTCCGTCTCAGCCTCCTAAATTGGCCAAAAGGTATAGCTTTAATACTTTGAGATGGGTGACATGAATTCGCATGTAAGATGGTATTTTTTGCAGTGGGTTTTCGGAAGTCGCTAGTGATCAATTTATTACCTTTTGTTTTTATAGTTACGTCCAAAAAATTAATGGATTCCCCTCCAAATTCTGATGTAAATCTAATATTATATATGTTATCATTGAGTTTTGATAACCAGTGCTCAAAATTCTCTTTAGATCCCAGCCATATCCATATCAGATCATCTATATATCTTCGGTACAAAATAACCTGCTGACCCGAGACCTGAAATTCAGGGTGGCGGAAGAGACATGTCTCCTCCCACCACCCTAAAAATAGATTAGCATATGTGGGGGCAAATTTTGCCCCCATTGAAGCTCCACGTAGTTGCCTATAACAGGTACCATTAAACTTAAAGTAGTTATGTGTTAGGAGATATTGAACCGCTTCTAAAATAAAAATAACCCATTCTTTCGAGTAGGTACTATACATGGATAAGTGGTAATTCACAGCTTGTAATCCCCATTCATGGGGTATGCAGGAGTACAATGACACTACATCTGTAGTAACCAGATTATCGATGTGTGGAATAAAATATATTATCTAAACAAGCTGCTGGATTGACCGGAGTGCGCGGCCGTTTTGTACATATTTGATGCCTATTGGTAATTGGGACTAAGCGAAGGGTCCGGGGCATGCAGCACCTGGGCCACCCAGGAATACGGGTGAGTGTATTGACAAGACGTGTTTTTTCATCTGAAGTAACGAATCTGAGGATTGTCCTCTGTGAGAGACTCGGGGCTTTTGCACCTGAGTCACCCGACTTACTAAGTAAGTCCACACATGTTAATTAATGTGAATAAGAATACACAATTTAAACCACAATCAGAATTTAGGCACACCGTTTGATTCAGGATATGTGGGAGATTGCTATTTAGTGGGGTTTTTATTTGTGGGGGGCATTTACAAGTTTTGGGGCTGTTTGAAATTACAGAGCGCTTTGATTTTTTTTTTGTAATTACACTTGTGCATGCGTCCCATTTGAGCTAGTTGGTGGCCACGTCTCTGTGTGCACCCACACATATGGCATACCGTTTGATGCAGGATATGTGGGAGATTGACATTTAGTGGGTTTTTTTGCTTGTCAAGTGGGTTTAGGTAGGATTTCAAACCTTGAATCATCTCATTTTATTTTTCACAAAATCTCGTAAAAACACAGAGTTCTTTGGATCGCTGGGTCTGGAATTCTTCATGCATGTATGAAAGCATGGCACCGTGACGTAGCTGAAGGTGTGTAGATTCCAAAAATATATAGTTTGTGGGGGGAATTTCCATGTTTCGGGACTGTTTCCTTAGAAAAAGGGTAGGCTGTTCAAATTACAGAGCACTTTGATTTTTTCTTGTAATTGCATTTGTGCATGCGTCCCATTTGAGCTAGTTAGTGGCCACGTCTCTGTGTGCATCCATGCATATGGCATACTGTTTGATTCAGGACATGTGGAAGATTGCTATTTAGTGGTTTTTTTTGCTTGTCAAGTGGGTTTAGGTAGGATTTCAATCCTTGAATCATCTCATTTTATTTTTCACAAAACCTCCTAAAAACACGGAGTTCTTTGGCTCACTGGGTATGAATCTTCATGTATGCATGAAAGGATGGAACAGAAGTAGCCTAAAAGGCTGTGTAGATTCCAAAATCATATGTTTGGGGCGGGGCGAATCTCATGTTTTGGGAGCTTGTTCCTATAGAAAAAGGGTTAGGCTGTTCAAAATTACAGAGCACTTTTGATTTTTCTTGTAATTGCATTTGTGCATTGCGTCCCATTTGAGCGAGTGGTGGCCACGTTCTCTGTGTGCATCCGCATAGGCGACGTTGATTCAGAAAATGTGGGAGATTGATATTTAAGTGGGGGGGGTTTATTTGCGGGGGGCATTTCCAGTTTTGGGGCTATTTGGAAATAACTGAGCACATTTTGTTCTGTGTACATTACACATTGTGATGCGTCCCGTTTTTGAGCGTAGTTGGTGGCGAACGTCTCAGTCTCTGTGTGCACCCACCACCTATGGGCCACCGTTGATGCAGGATATGTGGGAGATTGCTATTTAGTGGGGGTTTTTGCTTGTAAAGGGGTTTAGGGTAGGATTCATCCTTGATCATCTATTTTATTTTTCACAAAACAATCCTAAAAAACAGAGTTCTTTGGAGCACTTGGTCTGTAATCTTCATGTATGTATGAAAGCATGGCCACCGTAACGTAGCTGAATGTGTGTTAGATTCACAAAATATAAGTTTGTGGGGGGAATTTTTATGTTTCGGAGGTTTCCTTAGGAACAAAAGGGTAGGCTGTTCAAATTACAGAGACTTTGATTTTCGTAATTGCATTTGTGCGCATCCCATTGAGCTAGTAGTGGCCACGTCTCTATGTCATCCCACCATTATGGCTACGTGACTCAGAACATGTGGGAGATTGATATTAGTTGGGGGTTTATTTGTGGGGGGGAATTTCAAAGTTTTGGAGCTGTTTGAAATTACAGAGCCATTGATATTTTCTCTGGTAATTACAATGGTGATGCGTCCCCATTGAGCATAGTCTGGTGCCATCGTCCCTGTGTGGCATCCACGCATAGGCTTACCGTTGATTCAGGGCATTTGGAAGATTGATAATTGACAAGTTTTTTTAATGGGAATGGAAATTTGCACATGATTTTTTAACTTGTGATTGTATTTTGTTAAAATTTTCTGACAATCTGGGTAAGAAAGCGAAATTTGACCACAAAACTGCACCCACACCATTGTGGTAGCAAAAAGAATCACACCTTGTGTAGCCTGAAGGTGTGTTGTAGAGTCCAAGTCATAGTTTGGGGGGTATTTCTAATATAGAGGGGGTTTAGTCTGACAAATCTGAAAAGTTGCGTATTGGGCAAACTGTTAAGTGGTCACTTTGTGGTAGTTGATTCCACGTCTGCGTGTGTGTAACCATAACATAGGGCACTACCGTTTGATTCAGACATTTTTGGGAGAGTGATATTTGGTAAACTTTTTTTACATTACTGGGATTTTGGCATGATTTCTACTTTGAGAGTGTTTTTTTTTTTTTTACATTTTAGAAAATTGCTAAAGCATGTGAAAGTTATACGAAGAACTGCGCCCCACACCATTGATGGTACAAATGAACGAACTACAGAATTTCGGTAGATAAAGGTGTGTGGATTCGAGAAATTATGGTTTGTTGTGGGGGTTGTTTTGGGGGAAAAATGCAGACTGTTCAAAATTCAGTTGGACTGAATATTTTCGCTGTTTATGAAGACATTGTGCATTTTCACGTTGTGTCTTTGGCTTCCACGTCCAGGTGTGTAAACACACATATGGCATACCGTTGATTCAGGACATTTGGAGATGATATTTAGTAGCTTTTTTTTACATTCCATGGGGTTTGGAACTGAGTTATACCTTTTGAAGTTGTTTTTGTTAATTTTCAGACAAATGCGAATTTTACGAAGAACTGCGCCCACACCATTGATTGTATGAATGAACAAACTACAGCGTACATAGCTGAAGGTTATGTAGATTCTGGGAATATATAGTTTTGCGGGGGTGGTATTTCCAAGTTAGCAGGGGTGTTCAGTTTGGAAAAACTGGGGGAAAATGCTGTTATTCGGTCACTGCGCATTGTCTTCCATTTTGCTAGTCGCTTCCACGTCCGTGTGTGTAACCACACATATGGCATACCGTTTGATTCAGGCATTTGGAGATTGAGAATTTGTAATTGTTTTAATTCATGGGGTTTGGTATGATTTCGTACTTTGAAAGTATTTGTTAATTATTTCCAGAAAATGTGAGAAATGTGAAATTCTACGAGAACTGCGGACCAACCATTGATGGTATGACATGAAGAAACTACAGTCACTAATAGCTGAAGGTGTGTTAGATTTCAGGAATATAAGTTTGTGGGGGGTTATTTCTGAGTTATCAGGGTGTTTGTGGAAAAAAACTGCAGATGTCCAAATCGGAGGTGGCTAAAATTTTCGCTGTTTTCAACCATGCATGCATTGTCTCAATGTGGCTTTCGCTTCCACGTCCAGCATGTGTAACCACACATATGGCATACGTTGATTCAGGACATTGGGAGGATTGATATTAGTAACTTTTTTTTAGATTCCATGAGGTTTTGGCATGTTTCTCCCTTTTGAAGTTGTTTTTTTGTTAATTTTTTCAGAAAAGTGCGAAACTTCTACGAAGAACCTGCGCCCACACCATGATGGTATGAATGAACGAATACAGTGCTACATAGCTGAAGGTGTGTAGATTTCAGGAATATATAGTTTGTGGGTTGATTTCTAGTCCTACGGGGGTGTTTTGTGGAAAAAAACTGCAAGACTGTCCCAAATTCGGAGTTGGCAAATATTTTGCGGTCTCTGAGCCATCGTGCATTGTCTCACAATTTGTGGCTTTTGCTTATGTTCCACGTCCGCGTGTGAACCAACATATGGCATACCGTTTGATTCAAGGACATTTGGGGATTGATATTTAGTAACTTTTTTTTAGATTCCATGAGGTTTTGGCATGATTTCTACCTTTGAAGTTGTTTTTGTAATTTTTCAGAAAAGTGCGAATTCTACGAAGAAACTGCGCCCACACCATGATGGTATGAATGAACGAAACTACAGTGCTACATAGCTGAAGGTGTGTAGATTTCAGGAATATATAGTTTGTGGGGGTTATTTCTAAATACGGGGGGTTGTTTTGTGGAAAAAAACTGCAGACGTCAAATTCGGAGTTGGCTAAATATTTTCGCTGTCTCTGAGCCATCGTGCATTGTCTCACTTTGTGGCTTTTCGCTTCATGTCCGCATGTGAACCACACATATGGCATACCGTTTGTGATTCAAGACATTTGGGAGATTGATATTAGTAACTTTTTTTAGATTCCATGAGGTTTTGCTGATTTCTACCTTTTGAAGTTTGTTTTTTGTTAATTTTTCAGAAAAGTGCGAACTTCTACGAAGAAACTGCGCCCACACCATTGATGGATGATGAACGAACTACAGTTGCAATAGCTGAAGGGTGTGATTTCAGGAATATATAGTTTGGGGGGTTATTTCTAAGTTACGGGGGTGTTTTGTGGAAAAAAAAATGCGGACTGTCCAAATTCGAGGTTGGTCTAAATATTTTCGCTGTCTTGAGCCTCGTGCATTGTCTCACTTTGTGGCTTTTCGCTTCCATGTCCTGCATGATGTGTAACCACACATATGGCATACCGTTTGATTCAAGACATTTGGGAGATTGATATTTAGTAAACTTTTTGTTAGATTCCATGAGGTTTTGCATGATTTCTACCTTTTGAAGTTGTTTTTGTGTAATTTTTTCAGAAAAGTGCGAACTTCTACGAAGAACTTGCGCCCACACCATTGATGGTATGAATGAACGAACTACAGTGCTACATTAGCTGAAGGTGTGTAGATTTCAGGAATATATAGTTTGTGGGGGTTATTCTAAGTACGGGGGGGTTTTGTGTGAAAAAACTGCAGAGATTCCAAATTCGAGAGTGGCTAAATATTTTCGCTGTTTCTGAGCCCATCGTGCATTGTCTCACTTTGTGGCTTTTCGCTTCCACGTCCGCGTGTGTAACCAACACTATGGCATACCGTTGATTCAGGACATTTGGGAGATTGATATTTAGTAACTTTTTTTTAGATTCCATGAGGTTTTGGCATGATTTTACCTTTGAAGTTTGTTTTTTGTTAATTTTTTCAGAAAATGCGAAAATTCTACGAAGAACTGCGCCCACACCATTGATGGTATGAATGAACGAAACTACAGTGTACATAGCTGAAGGTGTGTGTAGATTTCAGGAATATATAGTTTGTGGGGGTTATTTCTAAGTTACGGGGTGTTTTGTGGAAAAAAAACTGCAGACTGTCCAAATTCGGAGTGGCTAAAATTTTTCGTCGTTTCTGAGCCATCGTGCATTGTCTCACTGTGGCTTTTCGCTTCCACGTCCGCATGTGTAACCACACATATGGCATACCGTTTGATTCAAGACATTTGGGAGATTGATATTTAGTAAACTTTTTTTAGATTCATGAGGTTGTGGCATGATTTCTTACCTTTTGAAAGTTGTTTTTTGTTAATTTTTCAGAAAAGTGCGAAATTCTACGAAGAACTGTGCCCACCCATTGATGGATGAATGAACGGAACTACAGGTTACATAGCTGAAGGTGTGTGTAGATTTCAGGAATATATAGTTGTGGGGGTATTTCTAAGTTACAGGTGGGTTTGTTTGTGGAAAAACTGCGCACAGACTGTCCAAAGTCGGAGTTGGCTAAACATTTCGCTGTTTCTGAGCCATCGTGCATTGTCTCACTTTGTGGCTTTTCGCTTCCACGTCCGCGTGTGTAACCACACATATGGCATACCGTTTGATTCAGGACATTTGGGAAATTGATATTTAGTAACTTTTTTTTAGATTCCATGAGGTTGTGGCATGATTTTTACCTTTTGAAGTTGTTTTTGTTCATTTTTTCAGACAAATGCGAACTTCTACAAAGAACTGTGCCCACACCATTGATGGTATGAATGAACAAACTACAGCGTTACATAGCTGAAGGTGTGTAGATTTCAGGAATATATAGTTTGTGGGGGTTATTTCTAAGTTACGGGGGTGTTTTGTGGAAAAAACTGCAGACTGTCCAAATTCGGAGTTGGCTAAATATTTTCGCTGTTTCTGAGCCATCGTGCATTGTCTCACTTTGTGGCTTTTCGCTTCCACGTCCGCGTGTGTAACCACACATATGGCATACCGTTTGATTCAGGACATTTGGGAGATTGATATTTGGTACCTTTTTTTTACATTCCATGGGGTTTTGGCATGATTTCGACCTTTTTAAACGTTGTTTGATGTTAATTTTTTTTGAAAATCTGAAAGAAGTGCAAAGAAGTGCAAACTTCTACGAAGAACTGCGCCCACACCATTGATGATATGAATGAACGAACTACAGCGTTACATAGCTGAAGGTGTGTAGATTTCAGGAATATATAGTTTGTGGGGGTATTTTTGAGTTGGGGGGGTGTTTTGTGGAAAAACTGCAGACTGTTCAAATACAAAACTGGCTAATTTTTTTTTGCTGCTACTGACATTTGGCACTGGTCACGCTCTGGGTTAGTTGGTAGCCATGTCTCTGGGTACACCCATGAATGTGGCATACCGATTTATTCGGGAGGGGTTAGGCTTTCATATTTGAGATGCATTTGAACTTTCCTCCACAGTTTTTAGCTGAAATTCGCATTTGATTTTGTCTCTGATTTTACAGTTGAGGAAAAAAAGGAAAATGTGAGAAAGTAACTTACAATTGGACGAAGAGCTGCGTCCGGGTATCTGCATTTTGATCGAAACTAACCTCACTCGTAAAATCCTGTGGGTGTGTAGTTTCTAAAAATATCTCACTTGTGGGGATATTTTAGTTAATTTGGTAGATATTCTATGTTAACTGTCAGTAGTGGTTACACATTTTAATTTGATGTAATATTCTAGGAGGTGCAGTTTTAGTTTGGGGGGGTCTCCTGTACAGGAAACGTTGGGTACCTACATATATCTGGTATCGTTGTATTCGGGAGTATCAGAGCTTTTAGAAACAGTAAGATTTTTGTGCGTAACCTTAAGATAACTTTAAGTAAAAATGGGAAAAATCCATGAAAATTTGCAAATTTTTCATTTTTTTTACATATTTTACCCATAATTCCAGTAAAATTTCCAGAAAAGTTACAAAATTTTGTTACCATGTTAAAGTACACTTTGTGCTGAAAAAAACAATGTATAATATTCCTGATTTACTGCAAGATTTCCTACTGTAAAATTAGTCTAAAGCGATTAAGGACAAAATCCTGAAAATTCTTCTGGCAGTTAACGCAAAAAAAAATGAAAATCTCCTGGCAGTGAAAGGGTTAAAGGTTAGTATGCAAGTATGTTTGAGTAGTGCTTTTCTATTTTAAGGATTCAGGTAACTGCCCATTTAGATAATGGATTATTGTGTTATTCGGTGATAGCTAGATTGGTGGGTCTTTGTATGGTGTCGGTCCTATTAGTTATTTCTATGATTTTGTTTTTATTGTCTTGCCATAGCATCCACGCATAGGACACTTTTTTATAACAGTCTTTTAAGGTAGCAAAGGTTAGCTCGTATTCTATATTGAGGTTGATTGTGTTGGTTATCTCTGTCCAAGTTGGGGTTTCAGGTGATCTCCAATATTTGGCTATTTTTATTTGTATACATGTAAATAGGTGTAGCATAATTGTCTTCATGTGGTTCGGGTAGTCATAGATGTCAATGTTTAATAGAGCTTGTGCTGGGTTAGGTGGTAGGTGCCAAGCCAAGATTGTTGATAGTAGGTTGAATGCTTTTTTCCATAGATCGAGTATCTTTGGGCATTGCCAAAAAATATGCAGTAGTGTACCTTTGTGGCCACACTGTCTCCAGCAGTTGGTGCTTATTTCCGGGTTGTACTTATTTAGTAGTGTAGGGGTTTTGTACCACCGTGTTTGAATTTTTACATTGGCTTCCCAATGTTTGACGCATTTGGATAGTTTGTATACTGTTGTATTTGCTTTGAGCCAATGCGTATTGTTGATCTTCTTCCCATTTTGGGGGGATATAGTTGTAAGTTCTCTATCTGGTATAAGAGTTTTGTAATTATATGTTATTCCTTTTTTATTATGTTCTAGTGAGAGCCATTTGAGGAGTGTTGAAGTATTATGGGTATTAGGTTGTGGGGATTTTTGTAATGCATGCCTCAATTGCAAGTATTTGTAAAAGTCTCTGTTACTGATCTGGAATTCTGTTTTCAGGTCTTCAAATGATCTAAGACCTTGATCGTTGTACAGTTGTTTTAGTTGGATTAGGCCTAGCGTTTGCCAAGAAGTTAGATTTATATCTGGGATTTTATGATCTAATGAGGAAATTGGGATTTCCCCTATCAGGTTTGTATATTCGCTGCATGTTTTACATGATTGTATCCACGTTTGGATGGTTGTAGTTAAGGGGTAATAATTTGGAATATTAGGGTGGGGGTTGAAGTTTTTTTTCATGGTAGCTCCTAGGATTTCTCTGAGGGAATTGTTTCCCAATAGGTATTGTTCATCTTCTACCCAGTATTTTTCTTCTGCGTCTGACCACCAGTGTTTTACTTGGTCTAGCACAGTTGCTTTGTGGCAGCTTAATATATCGGGGATGCCCAGGCCCCCTGATAGTTTGTTTTGGTATAGTAGTTTCTTGTTTGTTCTAGCTCTACCTCCTGACCAGATACATTTTTCGATTGTGGATTGGAGTGAAAGTATTGCTTTGTTGGTTGTAGTATTACTGTTGTGAATATGAATAAGATAAAGTGTCATTTTGATAGCTGAGATCTTGCCGAACCACGAGAGGTTCTCATTTTTTTTGTTAGTGTTTCGGTTAGATGTATCAATGCTATATAGTTTTGGTTGAATAATTGGTTAGAAGGAGTTGTCAATTGTATTCCCTGATATGGTAGTGTTGCGTCTCGCCATTGGAATAGGAATTGCTTTTGGAGGATTTTTTTGGTCTCTGTGGTGATATTTATTGCTAAGATTGTGGATTTGTTTTCATTAAGCTTATAATATGATATTTGGTTTGCCCATTTTAGGATTTCAACCGTCTTAGGTAGGAAGATTTTCGGGTTTGTTAATGTCATTATGACATCATCCACGAAAAGGGAAAGTTTATGATGTTTATTGCCCCAGATTATGCCTGTAATCTGTATGTGTGACCTGATCATTTGGGCTATTGGCTCCATTATCATTGCAAATATTAAAGGTGATAGGGGGCACCCCTGCCTTGTTCCATTTGTGAGTGCAAAGGGTGTGGATTGTAGACCTGCGGCTGAAACTGTTGCTGCTGGGTTGGAGTATAGAGCAAGTATGGCTGTATAGATATTTCCCGTGATATTAAATTTTTCAGGACACATTTTTCAGGGTTGATAGAGAGTAGCAATAGTGGGGTTGGTTTGTGTTCAGCCATTTGTATTAAGTTGATCAGTCTGCGTGTATTGTCAGATGCTTGTCTAAAGGGTATGAACCCTACTTGGTCTGGGTCAATGATACCCGGTAAGATGGATTTCAGTCTACTTGCTAGAATTGTTGCGTATAGTTTCAAATCCACATTTAAAAGGGAGATAGGTCTAAAGTTTTCTGGGGTTGTAGGTTCTTTGCCTGTTTTGGGTAAGGTAATTATTTGAGTTGGGTTTTTGAGATCTTGGGGAGATTTATTTGGTTCATAAATGATTCTATTTCTTGGGTGGTAGGGTGGTGTATGGTTTCAGTTTGTTTCAGGTTGTATAGAGATTCATAGTATTTTCTGAATGAGTCTACTATATCATACGGGTTGGTAATTTTGATTCCATTTTGATATATAAATTTGATTCTGTTTTGCTCTGTTGGCCTTTTAATTTGTTTGCTAGGGTTTTTCCTGCTTTGTTGTCTGTAGCGTAGAATCTGGCGCCCATTTTCCTATAAGCTGCTTCAAACATTTGTACATTTAAGTGTTGCTATTCTAGGCGTAGTTCGTCTGATTTTTGTTTTGTTTTTGTGTCTTGGGTTTTCATGTATTCTTTTTCTAGGTGGGCAATTTCTGTTATTATGGAGTTTTGTTTCGCTAATTTTGTTTTTTTAAATCTTGTGGCCTCTTTGATCAGTATTCCCCTGATATATGTTTTGTAAGATTGCCAGAGTGTAGTATCCGTGGTTTCCTTATTGTCGTTTATCTTGAAGAATTCTTCAGTGATTGCTTGAATCTTTAGTCTGGTTTCAGGAATAGCTAGAAGGTATTGATTTAGGCGCCAGGAGAACTTTGGGATGAAATTGTTGCTTTCTCTGATTTTATGGTCATGTGAGCATGGTCTGACCACAGGATTGGGCCTATCTTTATATCCTCTATTTTAGATAGAGTATTCAGATCAGTCCAGCACATGTCGATATGAGAGTATGAATTGTGAACGGCAGAGTAGTGTGAATAAGCTTTATCCAGGGGATATTTACATCTCCATAAATCTTGTAGATTTAGTTTGTACATGGTTTTAGCAATTGTGCCTTGTTTTGTACGTGTAGTATTAGAGGAATCCTTGGTTGGGTCAATGATCGTGTCTTCACATATGAGGATATTGGTGTTTTTGTTTGTTACCAGATTTAATATTTTTTCTAGGAATTTATCCTGTTTCCTATTAGGAGCATATATACTTATCAATATATAGGGTTTATTGTTTATCTTACATTCTAAGATTATATATCTACTTTCGGGATCTATTAGTACTTTTGTGGATTGAAATTCTACAATTTCTTTAATAGCTACAAGTACTCCTTTGTGTATTTTCCCTTTTGCTTGGGTAGTAAATATATACGGATATCTTTTACGTTTCTCCCTCCTTGAAGTGTGTTTCCTGAGCGAATACTATATCGGCCCTGTTTTGGTTGTTGCCATAGCATAGCTCTTTTATAAGGGGAGTTCAAGCCTCTTACATTTAGAGAGAAAATTGTTAGTACCATTTATATATATATATTTGGTTACTCTAAAAACATGCAGTAATAATAACAAAGTAAGTATTAAACATAAACTTATACTTGTTATAGTGCTAGTATTTTTGTCAGATATTGAGTCCTTGGGTTGGAGGACTTTCGGTTCTAGTTTATTTCCCTTGGTGAAATGGAATCGTCCTTTAACCTGTATAGAAGATGTTAATGCCATTGACTTATACATTGGTTTATGTTGGATATAGGCACATCTAGTAGCATTGTTAGAAATACATTTAGCTCTGAAATATTTTTGTGGTAGTTATGCAACAGTTTAGCGTACTCGGTCTTTAAGTGTTTGTAGGTCACTTTAGGTAACTTATATACAGAAACATTATCAATAAAATACAACATGGTTGAGATCTTATCTTGTCGTAGATCCCTGGGTTTTGGGGTAAGTATGTATTGAACAGTCAGTCAGATCAGAACCAGTTAGAAAATATCTATTACTTCAGGATTGATATTGTATTAAGCACCAGTGTATTCATTTAGGAGAGCTTGCAGGTGAACTTCTATTTGAGTGAGTTTTTGTTTTATTCCAACTTTGCAGTAGTTTCGCCGGGGAGTTGTTTCCACTTTTAGGGGGTGAGTTTGTTGCGGAGAGTGGAAGGTTCCATTCCTTTAGTAGTGTTTCAGCCTCTTGTGGGGTGTTTGCAATGTGGGTGGACCCATTTTTTTTGATGATTAGTTTAATAGGAAATCCCCATCTATAGGGGATTTGGGAATTTCTGAGTACCGTAGTAGTGTTCATAAATTGTCTCCTGGCTTGCAGGGTGCTTGTTGATAGGTCAGTGAATATTTGTAAATCCTTATATGGGGGTTGGCATTTTTGGTGTTTTTCTTGATGTTAGCATTATTTGCTCTTTAATATGGAAGTAGTGCATTCTTACCAGTGTGTCCCTAGTGGTCGTGGTAGGTAGGTGAGGAGGTTTTCTGACTCTATGTGCCCGGTCTATTAATATTTCGGATTGTGTTGCGTCTGGCAAAAGGGTTGAGAAATAGCTTTGTGAGGTAGGGTATTAATTCTGTGGTGACAATCGTTTCAGGGATCTCTTTTATTTTGATATTGCGTATTCTGGCTCTATCTTCCATATCCGATAGTTTTACCCTTAATGACGCTATTTTGTCCTTCACTTATGTGACAAAGTCTACCATTTTGTTTTCTATGTGGTCAGTACGCTGTCCAGGATCTGAAAGTGATTTTTGTATAGAAGTGATGGGTGCACGTAAATCTTTTTGCAGGGTTTCATGTAGTGACAACATCATGTCTTTTAGAAGTTGATCTGTTATGGGGACGTTTTGGACAGGGAAGGAGAGCAGGTGGTTTCCTACCTCTTCCGTTGTTTGTTGCTGGTTATTCTGGATCCCATGTTGCAGGCCTTGGCAACCCTGTTCTGCGTTATTGGCTGATCGTTCTGGGTAATCTCCTCCTGATTTCATGCCCTCGTTTTCCCCCGAGGGTATGGGGGAATTCTGGTGTTCCGGCGAAGTGACTTGGGTAATATCATGTGCGTTGTGTCTTTCGCACTCCGGTGAGTCGGCAGGTGTTAGTGACTCGGCGCCATCTTTGTTGGTTTCCCGGCTGCTGCCGTAGTAATCAGTGAGTTTATTGGGTGCTGATTGCACTGTTTTCCGTCTGCCCATGTTATCGAATTCCGTTAAAGTTATTCCCTGTCCAGGTGAATGCTATAACAGGGCTCTCCTGGTGCTTACAGAGCTTATTACTGGATTCTGATAGCCGGAGCTTTAGGCTCGTGCGGCCATTCATCTCGGCTGCCTGGCTCCGCCCCCGTGTGGCAAAGCTTTTGATCATTTTGTGTTTGAAAACAGTTATTTATATCGTTTTCCATTGTTATAACACATGAAAACATGTTGGTGCAACTGGTACATTACATTAGAAAAAAATATTTAAAGGGCAGGTCCATCCCTATTTCTAAAATCCAGTATGTAGTAGAACACCCCCGACAAGCTGGGTTTCATTTTACTTACTTGTGCCAAAGATGCTCCCTGGCTGTATAAAGCTGCTTACAATCCCACCTCCATCTCCGTAAGTCACCCTCTAGTGCTGTTGCATGTCCCCGAACAGCAGCAGCAGAGACTCGCTTGGGAATGGCAGTCAGCCATTGGGCCGTGACATCATTGTCCCGGCCGTGACTGCTGCCCTTACCTGGAAGTATATGGGAGCCGTGGCACTGGAGCGTGGGATTGGAAGCAGCTTTACACAGTCGGGGAGCATCTTTGGCACAAGTAAGTAAAATGAAACCCAGCTTGTCGGGGTGTTCTACTACATAAAGTTTTAGAAATAGGGGTGGACATGCCCTTTAATGAATATCTGCAGAAAAGCATATAAAGATAGGTTTATATAAGGGTAATATTCTTCAAGTGAGTTACCTGATTTGGAAACTGCAATAAAGTTAAAAGTGTGGCCAGAGATGAGCCATAGAAGACTGAGAACTCGGATCCCATCCAGGGTTGGGTAAGCTCGGTATTCTGACTTGTTAGACATGACAGCTGGAAGATTATGTTGTTATGGAAAAACACTCTAAAATATGGTCCAGGTAATCTAGTAAAAAAAACACAAGCTTGTTAACATTTGTATTTTAATTATGTGAAAAGCATAAGTAAAACTAAACATATGAACCGAACACAAATTATGTTTATATTACCAGGCATTCAGTGCCCTACAGTGATACCACACAGGATTAGGACTTAGGAGCAATATTTATAAAGCTGCAATATTGCTTTTTAGCGATCACCACGGTCGTACATTTACGACTGAACGTCGTTAATTAACGAACATTCGATTGTAGAATACCGTGCGGTAGTAACTACCGCACTGGTATTGATGGGATTGTAATCTACGATTTCATTATCGTAATTTCCGATCAGTATCGTACATTTCCAATTGGTATCTTAAATTAACAAATCGGTTTAACGATTGTAAATTTACAATACTGATAGTTAAATTCACGGTATCGCTAAAAAGCAATACCGCGGCTTTCTAATATGGCCCTAGGTCCTGAGTTTGCTTTAGATGCAGCTTATTGTGGAAGTCTAGCCCTGCTCCATCTCACAGTCGGGACTCTTTCCTGTACTGAAGAATAGGTCTTCTCTTGCATGGAGGAGGCCAGAGACACCAGCACTAATAACCGAATTTCACAGCATAGTATGGGCATCTAATCGGTTTAGGCCCCAGCCTGGTGTCCATGGAGAGGGTGTGTGGTGGTGACATAGGCTAGTTGCACAGATGGAAAAACAAGTTCGATTAGATAACCAACTGATATTTGTCAAGATTCTTAACCTCTTGGATGCATATAATTGCCCTATCACCATAAGGAAAGGAGCTAGAAAATAGGGGGCACCCAAAACAAAGAACACTACACCTTTATTTATTGTAAGAAATACTGTTTAAAAAAGTCCTGTCTGCCCCCCCCCCAGTCCATTATCTGTTGTCAATATACAATCCTTGCAAGAACACACAAAACTACTAAACATTAATCTCCCACACAAATTGGAGCTATTCGGGAAACCGATACCCAGCAAACAGGGCATAACTACTAGGGAAGCAGATCCTGCACCACAGGGAAGGCCCCATCTTCTTCCTTTCCCTATGACAGATACATCCTCCTCCTCCAGAAAACCACTGTAGATGAGCATGGATAAGCCCCCCTGGATGAATGACTATTACAGATATACCATGACCTGGATGAATGAATATTACAGATATACCATGACTTGGATGGATGAATATTACATATCCATGACCTGGATGATAATCGACTATACCTGATGAATGACTATTACAGATAACCCTGACCTGGATGAATGAATATTACAGATATACCATGACCTGGATGAATGAATATTACAGATATAACCATGACCTGGATGAATGAATATTACATATACCATGACCTGGATGATGAATATTACAGATATACCATGACCTGGATGAATGAATATTACAGATATACCATGAGCTGGATGAATGAATATTACAGATAATACCATGACCTGGATGAATGAATATTACAGATATACCATGACCTGGATGAATGAATATTACAGATATACCATGACTGGATGAATATATTCAGATATACCATGACCTGGATGGATGAATTATACAGATTAGCCATGACCTGGATGATGAATATTACAGATATCCCATGACCTGGTATGGATTAATATTACAGATAGACCATGACCGGATGATGAATATTACAGGAGTATACCATGACCTGGATGGATGAATATTACATATAGCCATGACCTGGATGAAGAATAATTACGATAGACATGACCAGGATGATGAAGCATGATTACCATACCTGGATGGATGAATATTTACAGATATACCATGACCTGGATGAATGAATATTACAGATAACCATGACCGATGGATGAATATTTACAGATATACCATGACCTGGATGATGAATATTACAGATATACCATGACCTGGATGAAATGAATATTACAGCTATCCATGACCTGGATGAATGAATATTACAGATATACCATGACCTGGATGAATGAATATTACAGATATACCATGACCTGGATGGATGAATATTACAGATATACCATGACCTGTATGAATGACTATTACAGATATACCATGACTTGGATGGATGAATATTACAGATATACCATGACCTGTATGAATGACTATTACAGATATACCATGACTTGGATGGAATGATATTACAGATATACCATGACCTGGATGAATAATATTACAGATATACCATGACTGGATAAATGAATATTACAGATATACCATGACCTGGATGAAGAATATTACAGATATACATGACCTGGATGAATGAATATTACAGATATACCATGACCTGGATGGATGAATATTACAGATATACCATGACCGGATGGATGAATATTCAGATATACCATGACCTGGATGAATGAAATTACAGATATATCATACCGGATGAATGACTATTACAGATTACCATGACTGGATGGATGAATATTACAGATATACCATGACCTGTAATGACTGACATTACAGATATACCTGATGACTTGGATGGATGAATATTACAGATATACCATGACCTGTATGAATGACTATTACAGATATACCATGACCTGGATGAATGAATATTACAGATATACCATGACTTGGGTGGATGAATATTACAGATATACCATGACCTGTATGAATGACTATTACAGATATACCATGACTTGGATGGATGAATATTACAGATATACCATGACGTATGAATGACTATTACAGATATACCATGACTTGGATGGATGAATATTACAGATATACCATGACCTGGATGAATGACTATTACAGATATACCATGACTTGGATGGATGAATATTACAGATATACCATGACCTGGATGAATGACTATTACAGATATACCATGACCTGATGGATGAATATTACAGATATACCATGACCTGGTGATTGAATATACAGATATACCATGACTTGATGGATGAATATTACAGATATACCATGACCTGGATGAATGACTATTACAGATATACCATGACCTGGATGATGAATATCAGATATCCATGACCTGGATGAATGAATATTACAGATATACCATGACCTGGATGATAATATTACAGTATACCATGACTTGGATGGATGAATATTACAGATATACCTGACCTGATGATGAATATTACATATAACCATGACCTGGATGGATGAATATTACAGATATACCATGACCTGGATGGATGAATATTACAGATATACCGTGACCATGGTGATGAATATTACAGATATACCGTGACTGGATGAATGAATATTACAGATACCATGACCTGGATGAATGATATTACAGATATACCATGACCTGGAGAGAATATACAGATATACATACTGGATGAATGAATATTACAGTATACCATGACTGCTGAATGAATATTCAAGATATACCATGACCGGATGATGACTATACAGATATACCATGACCTGGATGATGAATATTACAGATATACCATGACGCTGGATGGATGAATATTCCAGATATACCATGACCGATGGATGTAATTACAGATATACCGGGACCTGAGGATGAATATTACAGATATATACCATGACCTGGATGAATGAATATTACAGATATACCATGACCTGGTAATGAATATTACAGATATACCATGACCTGGATGATGAATATTACAGATATACCATGACCTGGATGGATGAATATTACAGATATACCATGACCTGGATGAATGAATATTACAGATATACCATGACTGGATGGATGAATATTACGATATACCATGACCTGGATGGATGTTATTACAGATATACCATGACCTGGATGGATTAATTACAGATATCATGACCTGGAGATGAATATTACAGATAACCGACTGGATGATGAATATTACAGATATACCATGACCTGGATGGATGAATATTACAGATATACCATGACCTGGATGGATGAATATTACAGATATACCATGACCTGGATGATGAATATTACAGATATACCATGACCTGATAAGAATATACAGTACCACCTGGATGAATATTTACAGATATACCATGACCGGATGAATGAATATTACAGATATACATGACCTGGATGGATGAATATTACGATATACCATGACCTGGAATGGATGAATATTAAACAGATATACCATGACCTGGATGAATGAATATTACAGATAATACCATGACTGGATGAATGACTATTACAGATATACCATGACTGGATGGATGAATATTACGATATACCATGACCTGTTGACTGACTATTACAGATATACCATGACTTGGATGGATGAATATTACAGATATACCATGACCTGTAGAATGATATTACAGATATACCATGACCTGGATGAATAATTACAGATAACCATGACTGGATGATGAATATTCCAGATATACCAGACCTGTATGAATGATATTACAGATATACCATGACTTGGATGATGATATTACAGATATACCATGACCTGGATGAATGATATTACAGATATACCATGACTGGATGGATGATATTACAGATATACCATGACCTGGATGAATGACTTTACAGATATACCATGACTGGATGGATGAATATTACAGATATACCATGACCTGGATGAATGACTATTACAGATATACCATGACCTGGATGGAGGAATATTACAGATATACCATGACCTTGATGAATGAATATTACGATATACCATGACGTGGATGATGAATATTACGATATACCAGACCTGGATGAATGACTATTACAGATATACCATGACCTGGATGGATGAATATTACAGTTATACCATGACCTGGATGAATGAAATATTACAGATATACCATGACCTGGATGGATGATTATTACAGATATACCATGACTTGGATGGATGATATACAGATATACCATGACCTGGATGATGAATATTTACATATAACCATGACTGGATGGATAATTACAGATATCCCATGACCTGGATGGATGAATATTACGATTATACCTGACCTGTATGGATGAAATTTACAGATATACCGTGACTTGGATGGATGAATATTACAGATATACCATGACCTGGATGATGAATATTACAGATATACCATGCCTGGATAATGAATATTACAGATATACCATGACCTGGATGAATGAATATTACGATATAACCATGACTTGGATGAATGAATTAAAGATATCCCATGACCTGATGGAATGATATTACAGATATACCTGAACCTGGATATTGAATATTACAGATTACCATTACCTGGATGGATAATATTACAGATATACCATGACCGGATGGATGTTATTACAGATATACCGGACCTGGATGAATGAATATTACATATACCATGACCTGGATATGAATATTACAGATACCATGACCGGATATGAAATGAATATTACAGATATACCATGACCTGGATGGATGAATATACAGATATACCATGACCTGGATGAATGATATTACAGATATACCATGACCTGGATGGATGAATATTACAGATATACCATGACCTGGATGGATGAATATTACAATATACCATGCCTGAGGAATGATATTACAGATATACCGTGACCTGGATGGATGAATATTACAGATATACCGTGACCTGGATGAATGAAATATTACAGATATACCTGACCTGGATGGATGAATATTACAGATATACCATGACCGGGATGATGAATATACAGATATACCATACCTGGATGGATGAATTACAGATATACCATGACCTGGATGGATGAATATTACAGATAATCCATGACCTGGATGGATGAAATTACAGATATACCATGACCTGGATGGATGATATACAGATATACCATGACCTGGATGGATGTATATACAGATATACCATTAGCTGGATGAATGAATTTACAGATATACCTGACCTGGATGAATGAATATTACGATATACCATGACCTGGATGGATGAAGATTACAGATATACCATGAACCGGATGGATGAATATTCAGATATACCATACCTGAATGGATATATTACAGATATACCATGACCTGGATGATGAATTACAGATATACCATGACCTGGATGGATGTATATTACAGAATACATACCTGGATGGATGATATTCAGATATCCAACGGATGATGATATTACAATAACCATAACCTGGATGGATGAATATTACAGATATACCATGACCTGGGAGGGATGAATATTACAGATATACCATAACCTGGTTGGATGAATATTTACAGATATACCATGACTTGGATGGATAAATATTACATATACCATGACCTGGATGGATGAATATTCAGATATACCATGACCTGATGAATGAATTTACAGATATACCATGACCTGTATGAATGACTATTACAGATATACCATGACCTGGATGGATGAATATTACAGATATACCATGACTTGGATGGATGAATATTACAGATTATACCGTGACCCTGGATGAATGAATATTACAGATATACCGTACCTGGATGGATGAATATTACAGATATACCGTGACTGGATGATGAATATTACAGTATACCATGACCTGGATGGAAATATTACATGATACCATGACTGGATGAATGAATATTACAGATATACCATGACCTGGATGGATGAATATTACAGCATATACCATGACCTGGATGGATGATATTACAGATATGACCATTGAACTGGATGAATTAATATTACGATATACCATTACCGATAATGAATATTACAGATAAACCATGACCTGGATGGATGAATTACAGATATATACCATGACCCTGGATGGATGAATATTACAGATATACCGTGACCTGGATGGATGAATATTACAGATATACCATGACCTGGAGGATGAATATTACAGATATACCATGACCTGGATGGATGTTATTACAGATATACATACTGGATGATTATCAAATATACCATGACCTGGATGGATGACTATTACAGATATACCATGACCGGATGGATTGAATATTACAGATATACCGGACTGATGAATGATATTACAGATAACCGACCTGGATGAATGAATATTACAGATTACCATGATCTGATAATATTCAGATACGGACCTGATGAATAATTATTACAGATATACCAGACGGAGGATGTATCTTACAGATATACCGTGACCTGGATGAATGAATATTACAAATATACCATGACTGGATGAATGAATATTACAGATATACCATGACCTGGATGGTGAATATTACAGATATACCATGACCTGGATGGATGAATATTACAGATATCCATGACCTGGATGGATGCATATTAACAGATATACATGACCTTGATGGATGTATATTACAGATATACCATGACCTGGATGAATGAATATTACAGATATACTCATGACCTGAATGAATGAATTTACAGATATACCATGCCTGGATGGATGATATTACAGATATACCATGACCTGGATGGATATATATTACAGATATACCATGACCTGGATGAATGAATATTACAGATATACCTATGACCTGGATGGATGAATATTACAATATACCATGACCTGGATGGATGATATATTACAGATATACCATAGCTGATGAATGAATATTACAGATATACCATACCTGGATGGAATGAATATTACAGATATACCATGACCTGGATGGATGAATATACAGATATACCATGACCTGATGGAGGATATTCAGATATACAACGGATGGATGAATATTACAGATATACCATGACCTGGATGGATGTATATTACAGATATACCATTAGCTGGATGAAGTGAATATTACAGATATACCATGACCTGATGGATGAATATTACAGATATACCATGCCTGGATCGTGAATGTTACAGATATACATGACCTGGATGGATGAATATTTACATATATGACCTGACCTGGATGATGAATATTACAGATATACCATGACCTGGATGGATGAATATTCAGATATACGTGACCTGATGGAGATATTACAATATACCATGACCTGGATGATGAATATTACAGATATACCATGACCTGGATGTGATATTTACAGATAGACCTGTGACTGGATGATAAATATTACAGATAACTGGATGATGGATGAATATTACAGATATACCATGACGGATGAATGATATTACAGATATGCATGACCTGGATGATGATATTACAGATATACTATGACTGGATGAATGAATATTACAGATATACCATAACCTGAAAAAAAAATGGATGAATATTACAGATATACAATGACCTGATGGATAAATATTACAGATAACCATGACCTGGATGGATGAATATTACAGATATATCATGACCGGATGAATGAATATTACAGATATACCATGACCTGGGTGAATGAATATTACAGATATACCATGACCTGGATGGATGAATATTACCAGATATACCATGACCCGCGGATGAATGAAATTACAATAATGCATGACCCGATGATTGAATATTACAGATATACCATGAACTGGATGGATGAATATTACAGATATACCATACCCTGGTGAATGAATATTACAGATATACCATGACCCGGATGGATGAATATTACAGATACTGCCATGACCGGTGATGATAATGGAATAGGGGTGTACAATATCCATGACCTGGAGTATGTAATGAATATTACAGATTACCATACCCCGGATGGATGAATATTAAGATATACCATGACCCCGAAATGAATAATTTACAGATATGCCATGACCTGGATGAATGAATAACAGATATACCATGACCTGGATAATGAATATTACAGATATACCATGACCTGGATGAATGAATATTACAGATATACCATGACCTGGATGTATGAATATTACAGATACGCATGACCGGTGAATGATTTACAGTATCCATGACCTGGATGAAATGATATTACAGATATCCAGGACCGGGTGAGATCTAATATTACAGATATAGCCTAACCTGGATGGATGAATGTATTAACAGATATGACCATGAACTTGGATGGATAATATTACAGATTAGCCATGACCTGGATGGATGAATATAACATATATACCATGACCTGGATGGATGAATATTACAGATATACCATGACCTGGATGGATGAATATTACAGATATACCATGACCTGGATGGATGATATTACAGATGTACCATGACCTGGATGGATGAATATTGATATCCATGACTGATTAATGACTATACAGATTACCATGATCTGGATGATGACATTACAGCTATACCATGACCTGGATGATCATATTACAGATACCATCTGACCTGGATAATGAATATTACAGATATTCATACCTGGACTGAGTGATAATATGTACATATAGGTGTGACATGACCTGGATGATGAATATTACAGATAACATACCTATGTTATTACGACACTGACCTGGATGGATAAATATTACAAGATATACCATGACCTGGATGGATGAATATACAGATATACCATGACCTGGATGGATGAATTTACAGATATACCATGATCTGGATGGATGACTATTACAGCTATATCATGACCTGGATAATGAATATTACAGCTATACCATGCTACCTGGATGAATATATTACAGATATACCATGACCTGGATGGATGAATATTAAGATATACCATGACCTGGATGAATGAATATTACAGATATACCATGACTGGATGGATGAATATTACAGATAGACAGTGACCTGGATGGATAATATGTACAGATATCTTTGACATGGAGGAGGAATATTACAGATATACTATGACATGGATGAATGAATATTACAGATTATACATGACATGGATGGATGAATATACAGATATAATAGGACTGATGAATGAATATTACAGATAGACCGTACCTGGATGGATAAATTTACAGACTGGACTGGATGGATAAATATTAGCTCATAAACCAAGACCTGGATGAATGTATATGACAGATATACATGACTGGATGGTGAATATTACGATATACCATGACCTGGGTGAATGAATATCATATCATATACCATGACCTGGATGGATGATTTTACAGATATACCATGACCTGGAATAATAAGTCCTTCACAAGCAATCATCAAGAATTGAACTTCCTGTCTATTTGACCAACTAAATACCACAGATATATAATACATAGTAACATAGTAACATAGTAATAAGGTTGAATAAAGACATACGTCCATCAAGTCCAACCTATTCACTTTTTTTTTTTTTTAACGCTACCTAACAGTTGATCCAGAGGAAGGCAAAAAACCCCAGCTAAAAAAGGGGGGGAAAATTCCTTCCTGACTCCAAACGGCAATCGGAAAGTATCCCAGATCAACAGATCTATATGCATTAATACCAGTATTCTCAATATTTTTTAGTTTTAGAAACTTATCCAGGCCTTTTTTAAATTATTCAATTGAACTTGCCATCAACATCTGCTGGAAGACAGTTCCACAGTTTCACCGTTCTCACTGTAAGAACCTCTCCTAACTGAAGATGAAACTTTTTTTCTTCCAACCTTAAAGGATGTCCACGTGTCCTCTGATATGACCTATTAGTGAACAATGCACCAGAGCGCTCATTGTATGGGCCATTAAAATTTTGTACAAGGTTATCATGTCCCCCGTAACCGCCGCTTCTCCAATGTAAACAACCCTAATTGTCTAATCTGCCTGCTATCAAGCCCCTCCATTCCCCTTATTAATTAGTTGCCCTTCTCTGAACTGCTTCAATTTCCAAGATGTCCTTTTGTATATGGGATTCCAAAACTGCACCGCATATTCCAATGAGGCCTTACCAGTTGCCTTGTAAAGAAGAATAATATTTTTCTCTCTGAATCTATTCCCCTTTTTATACAAGACAATATCTTGCTAGCTCTAGCTGTGCTACCTGGCATTGTTTCTACAGCTAAGTCTGTGTCTACCAGAACCCCCAAATCTTTTTCCATTACAAGATAAACTTCACAGAGTTATTTATGGTGTAGATGGCACAGGATTATTAAATCCCAAATGCATCACCTTACATTTATCTACATTGAATCTCATCTGCCATTCTGCGCCCATTTTGTGATAATCTATCTAGGTCTGCTTGCAGCACTCTTGCACATCATTGGAAGTTTCCAAAGCTCTGCATAATTTATGTGTCATCAGCAAACACAGAGACCTTGCTCTCAATGCCCCCTCTAAGTATTTATAAACAGATTAAACAGAACCCTGAGGCACTCCGCGTAGAACTTTAGCCACATAGATGTAGCTCCATTACCCACCACTCTGTTTGCGGTCCAATAACCAGTTTCCTATCCATGAACAAATGTTTTCTTCAAGGCCAACAGTCCTCAGTTTATACATTAGTCCGCCTATGTGGCACGTAGTCAAAGCTTTTGCAAAATCCAATATAACCACATCCCCGCTGTGCCTGAGTCCAACTTCTTATTCCTTCTTCATAAAAACCAATTAAATTTTGTCTGGCATGATCTATTTCTCATAAATCCATGCTGACTACTACTAAGAAGATGCTCTGGAGACAAAGTCAAGGATATGATCCCTTAACAAGTTTCCATCACCTTCCCTACCATGTGTTAGGGCTGTACAGGTCTATAGTTACCGGAGCGTGTGAACGACTACCTTTTTTGAATATTGGAATTACATTTTCCAATCCAGCGGCACATCCCCAGACAAAAGCGAATCTGAAAATATGAGAAACAGTGGTCTAGCTAGAACTGAACTAAGCTCTTTAAAATCCTAGGATGCAATCCATCTGGTCCTGGCCTTTATTGATATTAACTTTGTCTAATTGTTTCCGTACCATACCTCCTTTCCAATGTGAAAACTCTTCATTTCTTCCCTGCATATTGCTACAATCCCTACTGTAAGGACAAGGATTTCAACAGTAAAACCGATGTAAAAAACACGGTTTAGCAGATTAGCCTTTCGGCATCCTCTACAACCCCTCAGCTCCATTATTTAATGGTCCCACATTCTCAGTCCTCATCTTTTTACCATTTATATACTTAAAAAACATTTTGGGGTTGGATTGCTTTTTCGGCAATCCGTATTTCATTTTCTATTTTAGCTAGTTTAAGGCTTTCTTTCACTCTTTATTACAGCTTTTGTACTCCCTGTAAGCCTGTTCTGTGCCTTCTGTTTTCAAAATTTTAAAAGCCCTTTTCTTTTTTTCCATTCCCTTTTTACCTGAGTATTAGGCCATGCGGACTGGACCTAATTTTTTACACTTGTTACCTAAGGTACCGATTTGGAAATGTAATAGTTTAATATCCCTTTAAAATGGTCCACATCTGCTCAGTTTCTTTACCTAGAACAGTTCCCCCCAGTCTATGAGCAGAGCGATTCCTTTAAAAGCATAAAATAGCTTTCCTAGTTAAAGTTTTTGTTAAGCCAGTGCACTTTAGTTTTTTCAAGCTATATTAAATTACACTATATCATGGTCATCATTCCCTAACTTCCCATTACCTTCATCTCCATATGAGCTCAGGGTTATTAGATATCACCAGATCCAACAACGCATTCTGTCTAGTAGGAACTTCTACAATCTTGAAAGAAAATGCTCATATAGAAAATTTAAGAACTTTTACCTTTAGAGGTGCTGGCAGTTCGCTTACTCCATCTATGTCAGGGTATTAAAATCCCCCATGACCAGAACATGCCATACCAGCAGCCTTCGCCAACTGCCTATGGAGATTCATTTCCACCTCTTCCTCGGCATTTGGGGCGGCTTATAACATACTCCAACAATTAATTTACCTACATTCTTGCTTCCTGTATACAGTTCCACCCATAATGTTTCTGCTGTATCGTTTGCTCCCATCTATCCATCTTTTAAATTTAGCTTCAATTCCTGTTTAACATACTACATACCCTCTCCCCTTTCTTATTAACTCGGTCATGTCTAAATAAGGAGTATCTTCAATATTTACTGTCCAGTCGTGTGAATCATTAAGCCATGATTCTGCTATACCAATTACATCATACCTTTCCTTTAATGCTATTATTTCAAGTTCGCCGGTTTTTCCAGCCAGACTCCTTGCATTTGTAAAACTACATTTTAGATATCAATTGATTTACTTCTATACATGGTCGTACATCCTCCTTATCCTCTATGCTCCCCCCTTCTACCCTCCATTGTGTTACTAGCCCCCAGATCCCTAACTTCTCTATCTACCCCTGTGTAGGTAAACATCCCTCCCCCCATACCTAGTTTAAATCTCCTCCAACCCCTAGCCATCTTCTCCCCCAAACAAGCTGCACCATCACCATTGAGGTGCAATCCGTCTCTACTAAAGAGCCTGTAGCCAACAGAAAAATCAGCCGTTCTCTAAAACCACCCAACCCCATCTCCTTACACCACCTCTTAGCCACGCATTTATACTCACGTAGCACTGGCTCGCGGTAGTATTTCTGAAATCACTACCCTGGAGGTCCTTGCTTTTAACTTGGCCCCTAATTCTCGGAATCATTTTTTAGGACCTCACCTCCACCTCTAACTTTGTCATTGGCACCAATGTGAACCAAGACCGCACGGGTCACTCCCAGCCCCACCCCAATATCTGTCTACACGATCCACACATGTCGAACCTAGCACCAGGCAGACAACACACTGTTCGGCAGTGGTCTGGCGACAGATACCCTACTCTACCCTTCTAATAATGGCAGTCCCCTACCTACCCCTGCCTATCCTCCTAGCCCCCAGTTCTCCCTCCCTTGTATTGGAATGGCCGTCCCCTGGGTGCTCAAGGGAAAGGCCGCTCCATACATGCTGCTTCCGAGCCATTGTCCTCCACATCTTCGCCTAAAGGGAAAATCTGTTGGGATCGACCAGCTGGGAAGAACGCCCCTATCCTTCTGTCCCCTACTTCCCTGGTGACCCTTACAAATCTATCTTCCTTCTCCACCTTATCTGCCCATGTCCACCCTCCAGTTTACTGGCCCTGCCAGTACCTGCATTTCCCCCAGATTTGCCAAGCCGTGCAATGCTGCAAGTTTACCCCTTAGATTCTGGACCTCGTTCCAAATGGGCAACCCACTCATCTGACAAATACATAGGTCCCTTGGGCGGCTGCTCCCAAGATCCCATACATGCGTCAGGTGCCACATTGCACGTCCCCAACAAAACTGTCCATACTAACAAGCAATACCACCAGAGACACAGGAACAGCAATACAACAGCAGAGACCAAGCAATACACAGCAATACACAGCAGAGAAATTGCAATACACAGCAGAGAAATAGCATGTTGTTCTTAAACGTTTTCTTGTTTTAAACGCTTTAGTTTTTTAAAACGCTCTCAATTCCCTTAAAAACAGAAAAATCCCTTTAAAACAGAAAATCGCTCAAGATCTTGATCGCTCTGGAGAAATGACTTAAATGTGGTTCAAACCAAAGAGCCAACAGCCCTCACCAATTTAAACCAATTAGCTACACTCCCATCCAATAGTGAAAAGGAAAAAAAAATGCCTTTCCTTTGTCTCTTACCACCCCCGCTCTACGGTAACAGTGCTGTTTTAAAACCCGTATTTGTTTCAAAGTACCCAGTGCTTTGAGTTACTCAAACAATTCCTACTACCATTTTCAAGCAGTAAGTAGTAAAAACACAAAACACACCAGTGATTAATTACTTCCACAGGCACACTCTAGAAATAAATAGTGTTAGGTTAGTACATTTACTAGGCTGCAAACCACAGTATAAACGCTTTAGTGTTTTTAACGCTCTCATTCCCTTAACAACAAAAAATCCTTAAAAACAGAAAATCGCCTCAAGAGCTTGATCGCTCTGAGAAATGACTTAAATGAGGTTCAAAACCTCATTTAAGTCATATAATAATATAATATGGAAGCAATGAGATTTATATAAAATTATATACTAATATATATAATTTAATGTAATAAATATAGCTCTGGATCAATCTCCAATATTAAGGATGGTATGGAATACCCACTTAGAGGGGATGCTAGAGGCAACAACTATAATGGATAATAGGGAAAGACCTAGAACAAACCTCCATAGACAGCACTCTATCCCTGAAACCCTAATTTAAATAAACCATCGTCAACATTTCCCCTGTTGAGGAACCAATAAGAGACGAGCGATCCATAATTCTATAAATAAAACACAACTGTATTATCACACAATATAATATAAAAAAAAACAAACTTAAATATCGGGCGTCCCCGATTGTGGGCTAGACTGAAAACCTAACCGAATTGTTGCATACCGGACCCAATAGTTACATGACTCATATACCGGGAACCAAGTCCTAAATTGTTGTATGGAACACTATACAGGGGAATCCTTAAAGGTTATTATGTGGCCCCAATTCACAGTAAACCATACTTCAAATCACCTCTAGTTAAATAGGGGATTTCCACGTTATTCTAAGTGAGAATGCCACTAACTGTTTGTACGTGGAACAAGTGGAACAACTCTTCCAATTTACAGCGTATATCGGTTACTTATCCGGCATACACGTTCAATAGTTCAATCTTTTAGTCACCTGATATGTGGAAACCAAATTTAGCTGTAGAACTTCAACTCAGCCGCGATAGAAGCACTCATTCCGACTCCAGCATATTCGCACTTAGTTCAATCGCATGTAGCCTCTTCACCGAATGATTAGCTGTATTGGTACATAGTTTCCTCGATATCCAAGCAGTTTCCCCTCTCTCTTCTATGGTTCACTACGGACTCCTCCTGGATATTTGGTCCGGTCCTCAGAAATTGCGTCAACCGACGTACGTTTCGCGTATTACGCGGCTTCCTCCTCAGGTCTCGCGTTGATACCTAGCCACTCATTATTTAAGCACGTCTAATTACTAGTTACTCATTCAAATAACCGTGAAATACATTTCATTTACCCCTACTTATGCTGGATCCGCTCCTCCCTCATTAAACCCCCTACCAGATTATATGTATATTGGTATATAGTAACATACATGTTGTGCATCACCATACATCATACTGATTACCGCATGGTTTAAATTGAAATTAAATATGCCTTGTTACTTATAAATAGCTTGTAATTGTATAAATGGTCCCACCACATATTAGGTACATGAATATCTATATATAAGTGTCTGATATTTAATCAGTATGATGTTGTGATGCCAAAATTGATGTTTACTATATCATATATAACATAATAGTGGTCAGGGGGTTTAATGAGGGAGGAGCGGATCCAGATTAAGGAGGGTTAAATGAATGTATTTTCACCATTTAATTTGAATGAGTTAACTAGTATTAGACGTGCTTAAATATAGTGGCTAGTATCAACGCTAGACCCTGAGGAAGCCGCGTAATTACGGCGAAACGTACGTCGTTGACGCAATTGCTGAAGGACCGGACCAAATAATCCAGGAGGAGTCCGCAGTGAACCATAAAGAGAAGGGGAACGGTGTTGGATATCGAGGAACTATGTACCATCAGCTAAATCATTTGGGTGAAGAGGCTACATCGATGAACTAAGTGCCGATATAATGCTGGGAGTCGGATGAAGTGCTTCTATCGCGCTGAGTTGTGCAAGTAATACCAGCTAAATTTGGTTTCCACATATCAGGGTTTTGGACTAAAATTGACCTATTGAACTGTATGCCAGGATAGTACCGATATCGCTGTAAATTGGAAGATTGTTTCCCTGTTCCACTTACAAACAGTTTTAGTGACATCTCCTTTAGATACGTGGAATCCCCTATTTAACTAGAGATGATTTGAATGTATGGTTACTTTGAATTGACACATTAATAACCTTTAAGGATTCCCTCTGTATATGTTAATCCATACAACATTTAAGGACTTGGTTCCCTGTGTTATGAGTCATGAACTATTGGGTCGGTCTGCAAAATTGCGGATAGGTGTCAGTCTAGCCCCACAACGGGACGGCCCAATTTTTAAAGTTAGGTGTTTTTTTTGATATATATGGTGTGATAATAAAGTTTTGTTTTTTATTTATAGATATTTATGGCTCCGCTCGTCTCTTATTGGTTCCTCACACGGGGACTATGTGACCGATGGTTTATTAAATTAGGGTTTTCAAGGGATAGAGTGCTGTCTATGGGGGTTCTGGTCTAGTTCTTTCCCTATTTATCGCATATATAATATTTTGTATATAAAATTATATACAAGATATATACCATATATATCATATTGTTTTTATTATTTATTATATGAAAACAATTAACATCCAGTTTAGAGCTATGACACCAGACATTAGCCATAAAAGTTCTAATCCTTATAATTAGAAGGTAATACTTACATTTTATACTCTTGCCATTGTCCATTTTCTCCTGGTTAATCATTGTTGCTTGTTTTCTGGTTTTGTGTTGACGCATGTTTTGTTCTTGCCCCTATTGTGTACATAACATTCTTACATTGTGCAAAAAAAGAAGCTGCTCTCAGCTGGACAACTCCAGAGTAAATTGACCCAACTACAGTTAAGATGATCAATACAGAGCTCAGCACCTGCCGAAATATACAAGCAAGACTGTAGTAAAGACTTTCTAATGATGTTTACTTTATTTTGACTAAATGTGGGTCTGTTTCTACTTACAGACAAACCCTGCGAAGGCATCAAGAGACAAAACAGGGGCCACTTGGCACATACAACATCATTTAACGGTAAATGGGGAGGCCTATTGACCCCTAATAAACGTGGCAATGGGGGCTGAAATGGAGTCCCCATTGTGTTTGAAAGACACCTGTTAGGAAAAAGATGAAGTTATATAAATGTGTCCAATAAAGGCACCCAAGCCAGTACCGGATTCTTTTTAGCGTTACCTTTAGTGATCCTCTTGCGGCCAGCTGTGAATTCTTCCGACCGCTTCAATCCTCCTGTACAGCATACCGGCATTTACGCGCATGCAACTCTATGGCTTTTACATGAGTGGAAGCGGTCGATTCAGCTTGGGCCACGTGGATCTCATAAAAGGTAAGTAAGCTCCCATCTTTGTTCTCGGGCCCTGCAATACTGATTGAAGATTGGGAGGTAAGGCACTGAAATAAGACAATTAGAAGCATGCAACAATCAAGGCTGCAATACTACACTTGCATCCCGGTTAGGAGCATGGCAAACCTACCCAGAGAAGAGACACTTTTTATAGATTCTACTCGCCCTCAGGTTGCCACAAGTATGGTAAAAACAGGTAAAAATAGGCCTCTGGGACACCTCTATGACAATATACTTCCTAGCAAGCCAAGGAAAACTGACTGAACAGGCAGGGCGGCTGTGGTCATCTGGACAAGTACAGCAGAATCAGTCTGGACTGGTGGGATTGCAGGCTTCTCAACAGAATGGGCATGCTGGACCAACAGGTTTGATGTCATTTGGACATTCAAAGCAGAAATTGTCTGGGCTGGCAGAACTGTGGTATTTTCAGCGAACTGGATATGCTGGACCATCAGGTTTGAGGTCATTTGTAAACGCAAAGCAAGAATCGAGTGGGCTGGAGGACTGTGGTCGTCATCTTGGCAGACTGGACATGGCTGACTTGTCATCTTCTCGCGACTAGACATTGGGCTGGACAGTGGTCATCATCTCAGCAGACTGGACACTGGACTGGACTGTGGTTATCTAGGCAGACTAGATATTTGAAGTTGTCTCAGGACACTGGGCAGGCTGGAGTCGAAGACAGCACGGCTGAAGGGCTAGTGCACGGCTAAGAGGGCTAGTATCCGTCCTGTATAGCGAAACCCGTACAGGGCTAGGATCAATCTGTATAGCAGGAGACCGGACAGGGCTAGGATCGGTCTGTATAGCAGAAGACCGGACAGGGCTAGGATCGGTCTGTATAGCAGGAGACCGGACAGGGCTAGGATCAATCTGTATAGCAGGAGACCGGACATGGCTCCGGAATCGTTCTGATAGCAGAAGACCGGACAGGGGCTAGGATCTGTCCTGTATAGCAGAAGACCGGACATGGCTAGATGCGGTCTGTATAGTCAGGAGACCGTCAGGCGAGGATCATCTTATAGCAGAGACCGGCAGGGCTAGGAATCAATCTGTATAGCAGGAGACCGACAGGGCTAGACCAATCTGTTATACAGGAGACCGTGACATGCTAGGATCAATCTGTAAGCAGGAGAGACGGACAGGGCTAGGAATCAGTCTGTATAGCAGGAGACCCGGACAGGGCTAGATCAGTCTGTATAGCAGGAGACGCGGACAGGCTAGGATCAGTCTGTTAGCAGAGACCGACAGGGCTAGGATCAATCTGTAAGCCGGGACCGACAGGGCTAGGATCAATCGTATAGCAGGAGAACCCGGACAGGGCTAGGATCAATCTGTATACAGTAGACGACAGCTAGGTCAGTCTGTATAGCAGGAGAACCGGACAGGCTAGGATCAGTCTTATAGTCCAGGCGAACCGGAACAGGCTAGGATCAGTCTGTATAGCAGGACACCGGACAGGCTAAGATCAGTATGCATAGCAGAAGACCGGACAGGGCTAGGATCAATCTGCATAGCAGGAAACCGGACAGGGCTAGGATCAATCTGCATAGCAGGAAATCGGACAGGGCTAGGATCAATCTGCATAACAGGAGACCCATACAGGCTAAATCAATCTGTCAATACGAGTAGACCGGACGGCTAGGATCAATCTGCATAGCAGGAGTACCGGACAGCTAAAAAAAACGGATCAATCTGCATAACAGGAGACCGACGGGCTGGGTCAATCTGTATCGTCATGAGAGCAGACAGGCTAGGATCGGTCTGTATATCATGAGACCGGACAGGGCTAGGATCAATCTTATAGCAGGAGACCGGAAGGGCTAGGATCGGTCCTGTATAGGCAAGGAGAACCGGCAGGGCTAGGATCAATCTGTATAAGCAGAGACCGTACCAGGTTTAGGATCATCTTTCTAGCAGGAAACCGGCCAGGCTAGGATCATCTGTTGCGGAGACCGGACAGAGCTAGATCGTCTGTATAGCAGGAGACCAGACAGGGCTGGATCAGTCTGTATAGCAAAGACCAGACAGAGCTAGGATCACTCTGTATAACAGGAGACCTGAAGGGCCTAAGATAAATCTGTATAACAGAGACCGGACAGGGCTAGGATCAATCTGGATAACTGAACCAGACGGGCTAGGATCATCTGTATAACAGGAACCGGACCATGTCTAGGATCACTCTGTAAAAACGGAGATCCAGACCGGGCTATGATCATCTGTATAGCAGGAACCGGACAGGGTCTATGATCAATCTGTAGCAGGAGACCAGACAGTGCTGGACCCAGTCTGTATGCAGGAGACCGACAGAAGCTAGGGATCATCTGTATAACAGGAGACGCAGACAGGCTAGGATCAATCTGTATAACAGAACCGGACAGGCTAGGATCAATCTGTAATAAAACATGAGACCGGACGGTCTAGAAACCATCTGTAACCATGAGACCGACAGGGCTCGATAGTCTGTATAGCAGGAGACCGGACCGGCTAGATCAGTCTGTATAGAGCAGGAGAACTCACCGGACCGGTGCTAGGATCAATCTGTATAGCAGGAGACCGACAGGCTAGGATTCAATCTGTATAGCAGGAGACCGTACAGGGCTAGGATCAGTCTGTATAGCAGAGACCGTACAGGGCTGGAATCAGTCTGTATAGGGCAGGAGACCGACCAGGGCTAAGGATCAATCTGTATAGCAGGAACCGGACAGGGCTAGGATCAATCTGTATAGCAGGAGACCGGACCTGGCCTAGGATCAGTCTGTATGCATGAGACCGGACCGGCTAGGATCAGTCCTGTATAGCATGAGACCGGACAGGGCTAGGATCAATCTGTATCGCAGGAGACCATACAGGGGCTAGGATCAGTCTTATAGCAGAGACCGGACGGGCTAGGATCAATCTGTATAGCCGGATACCGACAGGGCTAGGTCAATCTGTATAGCATGAGACCAGACAGGGCTAGGAATCAGTCTGTATGCAGGAGACCGGATGGGCTAGATCAATCTGTATACGGAGACCATACGGGCTAGATGAGTCTGTATAGCAGGAGACAAGACAGGGCTAGGATCAATCTGTATAGGCAGAGACCATCAGGGCTAGGATCAATCTGTCTAATCCTGAGACCGGACAGGGCTAGATCAACTTTATAGCATGATACCATACAGGATAGTATCATTCTGTATAGCGTGAGACAGAGGGCTAGGATCAATCTGTATAACAGGAGACCGGACAGGGCTAGGATCAAATCTGTATACGGCAGGAGACCGGAACCAGGGCTAGATCAATCTTATAGTCAGGATACCATACAGGGCTAGGATCAGTCTGATAGCAGGAGACCAGAACGCTAGGATCAATCTGTATAGCAGAGACCGGCAGGGCAAGGATCGTCTGGTATAGCAGGAGACCGGACAGGCCAGGATCAATCTTATTTAGCAGGAGACCGCACAGGGCCATGATCAATATCTGTATGCAGTAGACCCGACAGGGCTAGGATATCTGTATATCAGGAGACCGGAACAGGGCTTAGGATTGTCTGTATAGCCAGGAACCGACAGGGCTAGGACAATCTGTATCGGCAAGACGACAGGGCCAGATCAATCTGTCTAGCAGGAGACCCGGACAGGGACTAGGATCAGTCCTGTCTAGCAGAGACCGGCCCGGGCTAGGATCAATCTGTAGAATCAGGAGAACCGGACCGGGCTAGGATCAATTTGTATAGCAGGAGACCGGACCAGGGCTAATCAATCTGTATAGCAGGAGACCGGACATGGCTAGGATTCATCGTATAGCAGAAGAACCGGACAGGGCTAGATCGGTCTGTATAGCAGAAGACCGGACAGGCTAGGTCGCTGTATACGGCAGAGACCGGACATGGCTAGGATCAATCTGTAATTACAGTGAGACCGTACAGGGCTAGGATCATCTGTAAGGCAGGAGACGTCAAAGGGCTAGGATCGGTCTGTATAGCAGGAGACCGGCAGGGGCTAGGATCGGTCTGTAAGCAGAGACCGGACAGGGCTAGGCATCAATCTGTCTGCAGGAGCCCGGACAGGACTAGGATCAATCTGTATAGCAGGAGACGGACATGGCTAGGATCAGTCTGTATAGCAGGAGACCGACAGGGCTAGATCATCGTGTATAGCGAGCCGGACAGGGCTAGGATCGTTCTGTATACAGGAGACCGACAGGGCTAGGATCAGTCTTTATAGCAGAGAAACCATACCGGGCTATGATCAGTCTGTATAGCAGGAGACCGGACAGGCAGGATCAGTCTGTTATAGCAGGAGACCGGACATGGCTATGATCAGTCTGTTATCAGGAGACCGGACCAGGGCTGGATCAAGTCTGTATAGGCAGGAACCGGACAGGGCTAGTCAGTCTGTATAGCAGGAGACCGACAGGGCTAGGATCAGTCCTGTATAGCGGATCCGGACAGGGCTACTAGGATCATCTGTATATGCAGTATACCTGACAGGACTAGGGATCAATCTGTATAGCAGGAGACCGGACAGGGCTAGGATCAGTCTGTATAGCAGGAGACCGGACAGGGCTAGGATCAATCTGTCGTATAAGCAAAGAACCGACAGTGCCTAGGAGCAGTCTGTATACATGAAGACCGAACCCCCCAAAAGGGGGGGGTTTAAAGGAATCAGTCTTGTATAGCAGAAGACCGAAGGGTTAGGATCAGTCTGTAAGCAGAGACGGACCGTACAGGGCTTGGATCGGTCTGTATAGCAGAGACCGGACAGGGCGAGTATCAGTCCTGTATAGCAAGAGACGTACAGGGCTAGGATCAATCGTATAGCAGGAGACCGGACAGGCTAGATCAATCCTGTATAGGCAGGAACCAGACATGGCTAGATCAATCTGTATAGCAGAAGACCGGACAGGGCTAGGATCATTGTATAGGGCAGGAGACCGGACCGGCTAGATTGCAATCTGTAATATCAGGAGACCGGACAGGCTAGATCAATCTGTATAGCAAAGGAGACCGGACAGTGCTAGGAATCAATCTGATATCAGGATACCCGGAAATGGCTATGATCAGTCTGTATAAGCAGGGACGCGGACGGGCTAGGATCAATCTGTATAGCAGGAGACCGGACAGGGCTAGGATCAATCTGTATAGCAGGAGACCGGACAGGGCTAGATCAGTCTTATAGGGGCAGGAGACCGGACAGTCTAGGACAGTCCTGTATAGCAGGAGACCGATCACATGCTAGGACTCAATCTGTATAGCAGGAGACCGGACAGGGTAGGAATCATTCTGTATAGCAGGAGACCTGAACAGGCGGATCGTCTGTATAGCAGGAGACCGGACAGGGCTAGGCTCATTCTGTATAGCGGAGACCGGACAGGGCTAGGAATCAGTCTGTATAAAGCACAGGAGACCGGACAGGCTAGGTCATCCTGTATAGCAGGAGACCGGACAGGGCTGCGGATCAATCTGTATAGAGTAGACCGACCGGGCTAGGATCACTTGTAATAGTGCAGGGACCGAAGTCTAGATCAATCTGTATAGCAGGAGACCGGACAGGGCTATCGGATCCAACCTGTAATAGGGCAGGGACCGGACAGGCCTAGGATCAATCTGTATAGCAGGAGACCGGACAGGGCTAGGATCAGTCTGTATAGCAGGAGACCGGACAGGCTGATCATCATTCACTACTCAACAGGAACGCGGACGGGCTAGGATCAATCTGTATAGCAGGAGACCGGACAGGGCTAGGATCAGTCTGTATAGCAGACCGGACAGGGCTAGGATCAGTCTGTATAGCAGGAGACCGGACAGGGCTAGGATCAATCTGTATAGCAGGAGACCGGACAGGGCTCGGATCAATCTGTATAGCAGGAGACCGGACATGGCTAGGAATCAATCTGTATCGCAGGAGCTGGGACAGGGCTAGGATCAATCTGTATAGCAGAGACCGGACGGGCTAGGATCAATCTGTATAGCAGGATACCGGACAGGGCTAGGATCCATCTGTATACAGGAAGACCGGACAGGGCTAGGATCAATCTGTATAGCAAAGGGAGAACCGTACATGGCTAGGATCAATCTGTATAGCGAGACGCAACAGGGCTGGATCAATCTGTATAGCAGGAGACGCAGACAGGGCTAGGATCAATCTGTATAGCAGTACAGATCTTTTAGGTATGCTCTCCAGAACTCTTCGCAGCCAAATTCCACTTCTTACGAACCTTAGGGGCCAAGGCTTAGGACCCTGGACCAGTAAACATCAGGGGTTGGTCCCATAAAAGGTCACAGATAGCCAGTAATCATGACCATGAACGTTTGATATAATTTTATGTACATTTGATATACATATATCAATACTTAATAGGCAGCCACTCCTCTCCCTTAAGATTAATTCATGGTAAAACATTTCTCTATGAGGCTCTGCGAGGAGTCTCTAAATATAGACACATCCAGATAACACAGTCAATTTCCAAGATGTCCCTTTTGTATATGGGATTCCAAAACTGCACCGCATATTCCAAATGAGGCCTTACCAGTGCCTTGTAAAGCGGGAGAATAATATTTTTCTCTCTTGAATCTATTCCCCTTTTTATACAAGACAATATCTTGCTAGCTCTAGCCGTTGCTACCTGGCATTGTTTGCTACAGCTAAGTCTGTTATCTACCAGAACCCCCAAATCTTTTTCCATTTCAGATGCACTTAACACAGAGTTATTTATGGTGTAGGTGGCACAGGGATTATTAAATCCCAAATGCATCACCTTACATTTATCAACATTGAATCTCATCTGCCATTCTGCTGCCCATTTTGATAATCTATCTAGGTCTGCTTGCAGCACTTGCACATCATTGGAAGTTTCCAAAGCTCTGCATAATTTAGTGTCATCAGCAAACACAGAGACCTTGCTCTCAATGCCCCCTTCTAAGTCATTTATAAACAGATTAAACAGAAGCGGCCCCAGTACAGAACCCTGAGGCACTCCGTTTAGAACTTTAGCCCACATAGATGTAGCTCCATTAACCACCACTCTCTGTTTGCGGTCCAATAACCAGTTCTCTATCCATGAACAAATGTTTTCTTCAAGGCCAACAGTCCTCAGTTTATACATTAGTCGCCTATGTGGCACAGTATCAAAGGCTTTTGCAAAATCCAAATATACCACATCCACAGCTGTGCCTGAATCTAACTTCTTACTCACTTCTTCATAAAAACCAATGATATACCATGACCTGGATGAATGAGAACCTTCACAAGCAACTATCAGGGTAGAATCGCACCTTATACTTAAAATCCTAAGCAACTCTGAGCCTAGAAAACTAACATCTACCATATATAGAATGCTAGCTAAAACATCAGCAATCCATGGCAAACAAATGGATAAAATATATACCCACATTGGATGCAGAACAAATTAAAGATATGACCGAATCACCCTGCCTAGCCTCACCTGCAGCAAACAAATACAATACATCACTATGCACCAAGCATACCTAGCCCCTCAGAGACTATCCAGAATGCACCCTTCAAGGCAAATACCATGTCCTAAGTGTGGAATACAAGATGCAGACTTTTGGCACCTCATCTGGTCATGCCCACAGATAGCAACCTACTGGTCCAGAACTAAACTTCATCACAACACGACTGTCACTACCTATAACAAATAGGGATGGCATAGAACTCGAACACGAGTTCGAGCCGAACTGTTCGAGTTCGAACGGACTCGGACTTCTCGAACTATCTCGGACGTGGACTTTCGATATTTTCCGGACTTTGATTCCGATAAGACTGATCAACTTAAGTTATTAGATGAACAAATGGAGAAATTTACAAGAGATCTCAAACAATACAAAAGAAATAAGTACCGACGTGTCTGCACTGATTATACTGAAGGGACTGTCTATGGCTGGCTGACCGGGAACACACGGAGTAAGTTTACGCGGTTGCCTTGGCAACGCTCTCGTTCACAACGGCCACGTGGCCGTAAACCAACTCCTAATCGCCCCGACAAGCAATCCAGTACAGAGGTATGTACTGAGGACTCTACCAGCACGGACTCTGATCCCTCCTCACATACTAACACCTCGCGAGTATTGACTCGCGCCGGGGCGCAGAGAGAAAATTCCGCTGTTTCTTTTTTAGGCGGGGGCGCAGAGAGAAAATTCCGCTGTTTCTTTTTTAGGCGGAGGACCCGGACACGACGGAGTAAGAAGAAAAAATATCCCCGAACTGAACAAGGGACGGAACAAGTAGTCTTCAACCTGTCCTCCCACGAGCTATCGGTGAGTGAATTGTCTTTGCTTAATCATGGTCTGTCTTTTCAATACACTAACAACTTTAATGCCTTTGAATATGAGGTTGAATTGTTTAAATTGGAAAGGGCACTGAAACTTAAGGAGTTTTTTAAAGATAAAACTCCTAATTGCCCTGCTCCCCTATTTCCGTTTAAACTAAAAAGCAACTTCATTCCTTCTGGCATATATGGTGGTATTGATCAATTTATTAAACTAATGAGGCATAATATACCTAAGCAACACTCACATTTCAATAACAATCTCTCTAAGTCTGAATTGCTTGCCTTAAAATCGCTCAGCCAAGACACTTCGCTGATTATAAAACCGGCAGATAAAGGCGGTGGGATTGTTATCCTTGACTATGAATTCTACAGTAAAAGCATGCATGATCATCTTATGACAGCGGGTGCTTATACTAAACTAAATAAAGATCCATCTTTTACCATTACTACTCAATTAAAAAATCTTTTAGATATAGCACTCAGCCACCTGTGGATTGATCAAAGTACTTATGATTTTTTGTTTGAAATAAACCCCCGTAAACCTGTCTTGTATGGACTTCCTAAAATTCATAAAGATCCAGTTAACCCTCCATTCCGTCCGATTGTTTCATCTACTGGCTCTATTACTCAACCACTTTCATCTTTTTGTGACTTTTTTCTCAAGCCTTTAGTACAAGATCTTCCATCTTATTTACAAGACACTGGTGATTTTCTTCAAAAATTATCTACGATTAATACATCTCATACGGATCTTCTATTTATTACAGCGGACATTACGTCTCTTTATACTAATATCGAACATTACAAAGGACTTGAAGCAGCGAGACATTTTCTCTCTAGACGTGCTGTCCCCGTTCCCCCGACCGAGTTCCTTATACAATGTCTTGATCTGATTCTTAGGAATAATTTCTTTAAATTTGAGAATGACTTCTATATTCAGACGGTTGGCACAGCCATGGGAAGTCCGACAGCTCCTTCCTATGCTAATTATTGGACATTGGGATACGTGGAGAATGTAAATAGTTTATCATAATGATTTGGTTAAAACACATTGCAAAAGGGTTCTTATAGATACATGACGATTTGTTTATGGTATGCAAGGCTCTAAAACGATACTGCGTAATAATGAAATGTTTGTCCTTTCCTTAACAGCCTAGACAATAAGATTGTGTAACTGCAATACTTCTCCTCATGTTTAATTCGTAATGTTCTTGGATGTCACAGATAAAAAATCCAGGATGTGTTTTCCTTCCCAAACTTCTTTGTTTTGTTAAACCTACTGACCCGGAAGAACAGTTATCGGGTCAACGTTTTCAATCCCTCCCATTGATTAGAGGTCTCCCGAAAATCACAATTCACGAGAGTATTACGCAGCTGCATGATGCTCAGGAATCCTACCATCATTGTGAGGTCATGACTAAAAAATTCCTGGCCGCGTCCTACCTTAGGCTTTAAGATCTAAACCAAAATTGGAGGCCCTAAACTCCCTAGAAAAAATCTACTAACTACATAAGGGGGGTTCCTTTTACAAAAATTTAACACCAATCCCACATCATTAGATCCAACCTTGACAAGTACTGGCCAGTATCGCTGGGATCCGAATATGCCGATGATACATAAATTGAAACCGAAAATGTGTGTATAAAAAGTGGGGGGGTCCTTCTTTGTACTCTAAACGATACACAAGCAGACCTATTCAAATACGAAAAAAAAATATGCCATTTTCTTTCTCTACTAAAAAAGGGTGTTTTATGCTGCAATTGGACGTAGCAATTCCTTTAAATTAACGGGACCCTCTTTAATCATTCCATATTCTGGAAAGCAAAATTTTTGATATTAGGGGGTTTTTAAACTGTCGCACGGAATCAATAAAAACTATTAATTGAAATGATCCCTTGTTCTCTTATATATATAATGTAAGACATTGACCTTTCAGAAAGAATGCAACGCCATTGAAGCGATATTAAACCTTTCCCTACAAAGGTCCCAAGAGGTACTGTGGTAATGTCCAAAGTTAAATGTGAAGGACCCTTCCTGTAGGCCTCACATATTTGTTGACTTTAAACACCGGGTAGCTGAATCTGAAAGGAATGTTATCGATCACATGCCCCAACCCTCTAGAGGAGGGGACAGACAAATCGCTGTACTCTGTAGAGAATCCTTTTGGATATTTACCTCCTTGGATTCTTTTATTTCCTAAGGATTAATTCTAACTTAGATTATCATCCCTGTTTCCTTCTGCCCAAAAGAAGATTGATTTATATACTGTTTTAACTGTTATATCCCCTCACATCTTTCTGATTTTTGGTCTACTTACGGTTTTAATGGTTTTTTTCTTTTAAAAAAAAAACCCAAAAAAAAACAAAAAAAAACAAAAAAAAAAAAAAAAAAAAAAACAAAAAACAAAAAAAAAAAAAAAAAAAAAAAAAAAAAAAATTTTCCTTCTTCGGTGTCCCTCCGTCTCCCCTTCCCTTGTTTCTCTCTCTGTTCTTCTTTTCCTTTTCCTTTTCTCGCTCTTTTGTCTTCCGCCTGAGTCCTTGTCTCCCGAAACGTCACGCGTTGCGTACTGTGGTGTGAAAAGCAATAAAATCCCACCAGACTATCTTAGTTCTGGTGTGCCATGGCTTTAATACTTTCTCTATAGCTGTGACTAGTTTGCTTGGTCGGCCATTGACACGCCGCATGTTGTCTATCGAAATTTTAGGTGTTTGCAGAGTCCCCCCCCTTTCCCTTCCCCCCCCCTTTATGGATTTCGTTCTTTTTTCCTATACATGATCTATTTACTACTATCCTGTCCTTAGACCGTATCTATTACTAATCCTGTTCCAGTAATATAGTATATATACGACTATCCTGTTGCCAGTAAGTTATTACTACACGTTGCATATTACAGTACTATGTACATACGTACCTGCCTGTATACTTCTAGTATACTACTAGTTACGTATCTATTACTATAGCCTTGTTCCTGATACAGTATACTATATCTACTATTCCGTATATACTACTATTATATAATACCTTGTTCATGTATGTATCAGTATCTATACTACATCCTGTTCCAGTATACAGTATCTATTACTACTATTACCTTGTTCCTGTATACAGTATCTATTACTACTATACTGTTCCAGTATACAGTATCTATTACTACTAGCCAGTTCCAGCATACAGTATCTATTACTACTATCCTGTTCCAGTATACAGTATCTATTACTACTATCCTGTTCCAGTTTACAGTATCTATTACTACTATCCTGTTCCAGTATACAGTATCTATTACTACTATCCTGTTCCAGTATACAGTATCTATTACTACTATCCTGTTCCAGTATACAGTATATATTACTACTATCCTGTTCCAGTATACAGAATCTATTACTACTATCCTGTTGCAGTATACAGTTACTATTACTACTACTACCCTGTTCCTGTATACATTATCTATTACTACTATCCTGTTCCAGTATACAGTATCTATTACTACTTACTCTACACTAGTACCAAGGCAAGACCTAGTGATCTAAAATAAAAAAATGCCAGTTTCTTTCTCTAATAAAACAGGGTTTTGATGCTGCAATTGTAACGTATGCAATTTTTTAATTACGGGACCCTCTTTTAATCATCCATATTCTGGAAGAATTTTGATTTACAGGGGTATTTTAACTGTCTCACGGAATTTGTATCTATTTATTGAAATGCCCTTGTCTCTTATATAGATAGGGAGACTTATTGGACCTTTTCAAGAAAAGAATGCACGCCATCGGTGTGTGGGGGAGAACGATATTAAACTTTGCCCTACAAGTCCCAAGAGGGTACTGGTACTGTCAAAGTTAAATTTGCGGCACTCCTGTAGCCTCACACTTTGGTTGAACTTAAACACGGGTGAGCTGACTTAAAGGATGGTTATCGATCACATCCCCAATCCTGCTCGATGAGGGGACCAATGCTGCTTACTCTTTAGAGAATCCTGGTGGATCTTTACCTTGGATTCTTTATTTCCTAAGGATTAAATTCCTAATTTAGGATTATCCTGTTTTCTGCCCAAAAGATGATTGATTTATAATACTGTTTTAACTGTTATCTCTTCTATTTTTGCTACTACTGTTTATGGTGTTATTTGATTCTGGTGTAATTTATTTTTTTCCTCGAGGTGTCCACTACGGATACACTTCCGTTGGTCCTCTAGACGGTTTCTTCTTTTAATGAATTCCTTAGTAAATAAATATTTTGTCTTGAACATGAAGGTACTGTTGTTACCGAAACTCACCTTGATGTGTACCTGGGTGTGAAGCAATAATACACGACTATCTTATGTCTGGTGTGCATGTCTTTTTTAATACTTTTCTCATATCTTGTGACTATTTGCCTTGGTCGGGCCATTGTCACCGCAATTTTGTCCTATCTCTAAATTATCTAGGTGTTTGCATGATTCCCCCCGTTTGGATTTCCGTTACTTTGTGGCTTTAATCCTAGCAACCCCATTGGACCTTTGACCTGAATGGAGTCTTTGGTGACCGGAGGGATCCAATGGCTAACGCAGGCCTCCATACTTACCTTATTCAGAAGATGATGCCTCAGAGGATTCTTTTTTCCTCTGATACGAATTTTATCTTTGGGACAGACCTCCCAAAAGATTCAATACTTGAAATTAAAGAGACGTAATATAAAACAAATTGATTAAGATTAACAAATGTCATACAGCTATCTGAGTATATTCAAAGTGCACCGCCTTCCAGAGGAATTTCGAATAGCTAATCAACCCCAACCCACACCACCTCCAGACGCTTGGGAGAAGTAATAAAGCATTCTGTGAACGCTGGTGTGCTGTGCATTTATAACAAATGCTCCTTTGATCTCATGCTCCTTGTAATTGAAGAATCCGTTTACAACTTGATCGGCCTGACTACCGAAATCACTAAAAGGAGGGACATTGTGATAAAAATAGAAGATTCTTCCTATAAGACTGATCAACTTAAGTTATTAGACAATGAAACAAATGGAAAATTTACCAGAGATCTCAAACAATACAACCGTAAATAAGTTACCGGCTGACGTGTCTGCAACTATTTATACTGGAAGGGCCTGTCTATGGCTGGCCTGACCGGGAACACACGGAGTAAGTCTACGCGGTTACCCTGGCAACGCTAACTCGTTTACACAAAACGGCCCCACGTGGCCGTAAACCAACTCCTAATCGCCCCGACAGGCAATCCCAAGGATTACAGAGGTCTTTACTGAGGACTCTACAGGCACGACTCTTATCGCTTTTTCCTCACAATACCAACACCCTCGACGAGTAACTGACCCTCGCCGGGGCGCAGAGAGAAAATTCCGCTGTTTGCTTTCTTTTTTAGGGCGGAGGACCCGGACACGAAGGAGTAGAAGACAAAATACCCCCGCACTGAACAAGGGACGTAACACTAGTCTCACCTGTCCTCACCCCACGATCTATCGGTGAGTGAATTGTCTCTCTAATCAAGGGTTTGTCTTTTCAATACACTAACCAACTTTAATGCCTTTTAATATGAGGTTTGAATTGTTAAAAAATGGGAAAGGGCAACTGAAACTAAGGAGTTTTAAAGATACAACTCCTATTGCCCTGCTTCCCCTATTTCCGTTTAATTTAAACCTAAAAAGCACTTCACCTTCACCCCTTCTGGCATATATGGTTGTCTTGTCCCTTTCTTTACCCTCCTGAGGCCTACTATACCGAAGCCACCGCCTCACCCTTTGTCCTAACAATCTCTCTCAGTCTGACTTGCTTGCCCCCTTAAAAACTTAACATCGTCTCCGGCCAAGCTCCTTTCGCTGATTAGAAAACCGGCAGATAAAGGCGGTGGGATTGTTATCTTGATGATGATATTTACAAGCAAGAGCATGCCATTATCCACTTATGACAGGCGGGTGCTTATACTAAACTAAATAAAGAGCCAGCGTTTACCAGTACGACTCACTACGTACTTCATTACAAAATCTTTTAGAAAGGCACTCAGCAACCTGGGGATGGGATCAAATACTTATGAATTTTTTGTTGGAACAACCCCCGAACACCTGTCCTTGTGCAAAATGGACTTTTCCTAAAATTCAGAAAGGATCCATTAACCCTCCATGCCGTCCGAGTCGTTTCAATCTATTGGCTTATTACTCAACACACTTTCATCTTTTGGGTGACTTTTTTTTCTCAAGCCTTTAGTACAGGAGGAATCTTCCATCTTATTTCCGAGACACTGGTGATTTTCCTTCATATTATCTACGTTAATATAGTCGCATACGGATCTTCTATTTAATTACACAAATCTTACGCGGACATTACGTCCTTGATACTAATAGTGAACATTTACAAGGAATTGAAGCAGCGAGACATTTTTCCTCTCTCCGTAAGCTGTCCCCCCCGTTCCCCCGACCAGAGTTTCCTTATAGAATGTCTTGATTTTATTCTTAGGGATAAATTTCTTAAATTTGAGAAGGACGTCTATATCAGACGGTTGGGCCACAGCCATGGGAAGTCCAGACAGCTCCTTCCTATGCTAATTATTGGACATTGGGATACGTGGAGAATGTAAATAGTTTATCATAATGATTTGGTTAAAACACATTGCAAAAGGGTTCTTATAGATACATGACGATTTGTTTATGGTATGCAAGGCTCTAAAACGATACTGCGTAATAATGAAATGTTTGTCCTTTCCTTAACAGCCTAGACAATAAGATTGTGTAACTGCAATACTTCTCCTCATGTTTAATTCGTAATGTTCTTGGATGTCACAGATAAAAAATCCAGGATGTGTTTTCCTTCCCAAACTTCTTTGTTTTGTTAAACCTACTGACCCGGAAGAACAGTTATCGGGTCAACGTTTTCAATCCCTCCCATTGATTAGAGGTCTCCCGAAAATCACAATTCACGAGAGTATTACGCAGCTGCATGATGCTCAGGAATCCTACCATCATTGTGAGGTCATGACTAAAAAATTCCTGGCCGCGTCCTACCTTAGGCTTTAAGATCTAAACCAAAATTGGAGGCCCTAAACTCCCTAGAAAAAATCTACTAACTACATAAGGGGGGTTCCTTTTACAAAAATTTAACACCAATCCCACATCATTAGATCCAACCTTGACAAGTACTGGCCAGTATCGCTGGGATCCGAATATGCCGATGATACATAAATTGAAACCGAAAATGTGTGTATAAAAAGTGGGGGGGTCCTTCTTTGTACTCTAAACGATACACAAGCAGACCTATTCAAATACGAAAAAAAAATATGCCATTTTCTTTCTCTACTAAAAAAGGGTGTTTTATGCTGCAATTGGACGTAGCAATTCCTTTAAATTAACGGGACCCTCTTTAATCATTCCATATTCTGGAAAGCAAAATTTTTGATATTAGGGGGTTTTTAAACTGTCGCACGGAATCAATAAAAACTATTAATTGAAATGATCCCTTGTTCTCTTATATATATAATGTAAGACATTGACCTTTCAGAAAGAATGCAACGCCATTGAAGCGATATTAAACCTTTCCCTACAAAGGTCCCAAGAGGTACTGTGGTAATGTCCAAAGTTAAATGTGAAGGACCCTTCCTGTAGGCCTCACATATTTGTTGACTTTAAACACCGGGTAGCTGAATCTGAAAGGAATGTTATCGATCACATGCCCCAACCCTCTAGAGGAGGGGACAGACAAATCGCTGTACTCTGTAGAGAATCCTTTTGGATATTTACCTCCTTGGATTCTTTTATTTCCTAAGGATTAATTCTAACTTAGATTATCATCCCTGTTTCCTTCTGCCCAAAAGAAGATTGATTTATATACTGTTTTAACTGTTATATCCCCTCACATCTTTCTGATTTTTGGTCTACTTACGGTTTTAATGGTTTTTTTCTTTTAAAAAAAAAACCCAAAAAAAAACAAAAAAAAACAAAAAAAAAAAAAAAAAAAAAAACAAAAAACAAAAAAAAAAAAAAAAAAAAAAAAAAAAAAAATTTTCCTTCTTCGGTGTCCCTCCGTCTCCCCTTCCCTTGTTTCTCTCTCTGTTCTTCTTTTCCTTTTCCTTTTCTCGCTCTTTTGTCTTCCGCCTGAGTCCTTGTCTCCCGAAACGTCACGCGTTGCGTACTGTGGTGTGAAAAGCAATAAAATCCCACCAGACTATCTTAGTTCTGGTGTGCCATGGCTTTAATACTTTCTCTATAGCTGTGACTAGTTTGCTTGGTCGGCCATTGACACGCCGCATGTTGTCTATCGAAATTTTAGGTGTTTGCAGAGTCCCCCCCCTTTCCCTTCCCCCCCCCTTTATGGATTTCGTTCTTTTTTCCTATACATGATCTATTTACTACTATCCTGTCCTTAGAAGTATCTATTACTAATACTCGTTCCAGTATATAGTATATATACACTATCCTGTTGCGTATATACAGTATCTATTACTACTACTACTCTACCCTGTTCCTGTATACAGTATATCTATACTACTATCCTGTTTCAGTATACATTATCTTTACTACTATTTACCTTGTTCCTTACAGTATCTATACTACATCTGTTCCAGTATACAGTATCTATACTTACTATTACCTGTTCTGTATACAGATCTATTACTACTATAACTGTTCCAGTATACAGTATCTATTACTACTAGCCAGTGTCCAGCATACAGTATCTATTCTACTATCCTGTTCATTCTAGTAACAGATACTATTACTACTATCCTGTCCAGTGACAGTATCTATTACTTACTATCCTGTTCCAGTATCACAGTATCATTACTACATCCTGGTTCTCCATATACTAATATATTACTAACTATCCTGTTCCAGTATAGAGAATCTATTAACTACTTCCTGTTTGCAGTAACAGTTTTTTTACTATTTTACTACTACCCCTACCGCTGTTCCTTTATACATATCTATTACCTACTAATTCCTGTTCCAGTATACAGTCGCTAT
>JAACNH010000171.1:154789-363282 GCA_019447015.1 Hymenochirus boettgeri | reverse complement strand
CCGTGCCAGGGTAAGGCTGCCCGTGCCAGGGTAAGGCTGTCCGTGCCAAGGTAATGCTGCCTGTGCCAAGGTAAGGCTGTCTGTGCCAGGGTAAGGCTGTCCATGCAAGGGTAAGGCTGTCTGTGCCAGTTTAAAGCTGTCTGTGCCAGGGTAAGGCTGTCCAAGCCAGGGTAAGGCTGTCCGTGCCAGGGTAAGGCTGTCCGTGCCAGGGTAAGGCTGCCCGTGCCAGGGTAAGGCTGCCCGTGCCAAGGTAATGCTGTCTGTGCCAAGGTAAGGCTGTCCGTGCCAGGGTAAGGCTGTCCGTGCCAAGGTAAGAGTAGGAATGTTCTGTACACACAATAAGCATAAGGTTAAACTTTTGATAGTAAGATGTTGATATTTTATTCTTTACAGAAACGAGAGGCATTTTGCCAGTTGCTCCAGCTGATGAAAAACAAACACTCGAACCAGGATGAACCTGATATGATTTCAGTCTTTATAGGCACCTGGAATATGGGTGAGATTAGGAGCTGTAACTGGTCAGACAGTGTGGTGGGATTGGATTGGTTTGTTTTATGAAAACAGCCTAGTTGGGTCTGAATTGAAACCAGTTGGGTTGGCATTGAAACCAGTTGGGTCTGAATTGAAACCAGTTGGGTCGGGATTGAAGCCAGTTGGGTCGGGATTGCAACCAGTTGGGTCAGGATTGAAACCAGTTGGGTCGGGATTGAAACCAGTTGGGTCGGGATTGAAACCAGTTGGGTCGGGAGTGAAACCAGTTGGGTCGGGATTGAAACCAGTTGGGTCAGGAGAGAAACCAGTTGGGTCAGGAGAGAAACCAGTTGGGTCGGGAGAGAAACCAGTTGGGTCGGGAGTGAAACCAGTTGGGTCGGGAGTGAAACCAGTTGGGTCAGGAGAGAAACCAGTTGGGTCGGGAGTGAAACCAGTTGGGTCGGGATTGAAACCAGTTGGGTCTGGATTGTAATCAGTTGGGTCGGGTATAAAATCAGTTGGGTAGGGATTGAAATCTGTTGGGTCTGGGTTGTAACCAGTGATGTGTCCTTAGTTATTTCTGGATAAATGTTTTTTAAGTATAAAACATCAGTTTGTAGCTTTACCCACTGGGCCAAAGAACAGATAATAATCAATGTGACACCTCCGGGCTGGATGGTGTCTCCGCAGTTCATACTAATCCCTGGGTTCAAATCCTCCTCCGTCTACATGGAGTTTGTATGTTCTGTTTGGGTGGGTTTCCTATGTATATTCTGGTTTATCCCCCATTCATACAGACATAGTGATAGGGCACCTAAATTGTAAACTTCCTTGTGATTGGATGAACTAACCTTGGTGTCATGTGAACTCCTCCCACAGGGAGCGTCCCACCTCAGAAAAACATCAATTCTTGGTTCAGTTCCAGAGGGTTGGGGAAAACATTGGACGAGGTGGCAATGACCATCCCCCATGATATCTACGTGTTCGGGACTCAGGAGAACTCGGTGGCGGACAAGGAGTGGGTGGACTTCCTGCGGGGGCTGCTGAAGGACTGTACGGAGATTGAGTATCGCCCGGTGAGACAGACCCCCATTTTATTTCTGCCCTATAAACTCCACTGTAGATGCACTTCCTGTGATTAACCTTCTGTGTTGTGTCCTCCTTATAGGTCGCCATGCAGTCCTTATGGAACATTAAGATAGCGGTGCTGGTCCGCCCGGAACACGAGAACCGGATAAGCCACATCAGTACTTCAAGTGTAAAAACCGGAATTGCAAACACCCTGGGTAAGGCTTGTAATACGCATGGCATCTTCCACCTATTTGACATACTGATAGGTTGTATGTGTCAAATGTGCTTAGATTGTAAGCTCTTCAGGGCAGGGCCTGATGTAAATGTATCCATGTAATTGTAAAGCGCTACGGAAGATGTTAGCGCTATATACCATATATACTCGAGTATAAACCGAGATTTTCAGGCTTTAAAAAATGCCTTTAAATCTTACCTCGGTTTATACTCCAGTCAATCTTCTCATAACTTGTCAGGCGGCCGCGAGCTCCGCTTCCGGATGACGTCACTGCTTACTTCGCGGCACCGAGTAGTGACATCATCCAGAAGCACAGAGGATGAGGAGCGAGCGGCTGCCGGACAAGGTAGGAGAATACCACAAAGCAGGAGGAGGAACACCAGTGCACAATACTTCCAAATAAGAGTAAAACCTCCTTTATTTGTGCATACTATCCGAATAAAGGAGGATTTACCCCTATTTGCAAGTATTGGCTACAGCAGATGTTTGAAAACTACAACTCCCAGCAATTAAAGCATGCTGGGAGTTGTTTCCAGACATCTGAAGTGGCAAATTCTAGTAGGGGTTACTGTGTGGGATTTAAAGGGCAACTAAACAAAAACAATACAGAATCAGGAGGATGGTATCTATTGTTAAATACTGCCTTCTGATTCTGTATTGTTTTGAGGCTTTAGTTGCCCTTTAAATGGACAACAGAATTCCCATACAGTAATAGCCATATTGGATTTGGCTATTACTGTATGGGACTACTGTCCTTTTAAAGGGCAACTAAAGCCTCAAAACAATATAGAATCGGAAGGCAGTAGAGGTCATCATTTCCACCCTCGGTTTATACTCGAGTCAATCACTTTTTCTCCTTTTTCAGGTTAAATTAGGTACCTCGGTTTATACTCGGGTCGGCTTATACTCGAGTATATACGGTAAATCCATAATAGAAATAATAATTTAAAGGGACTGAAGCCTAAAGATGGGCATTCACTACTGAGACATTAAATTAGACAAACGTTAAATCTATCTAATGTCTTTCGAGATGCCAGTTCCTTACCTGCCACCGTCCCGTCTGGCCTATTCATTTTGCGATGGCAAGTCGTCATGGGCTTCCTGCTGCGTCACTCGAATATCGCAGGAACGTTGGATGTTACGTTCTAATGTATGGCCACCTTTAGATTTAATGGGATTTCCTTTTTATTAGTCCATAGGGAAGTTTAAAGGGCATGTCCACTTGATATAACAACTTTTTATATGAGGATCCTTAGTGTTGGCCACTCCCAACCGCCATAATAATAATAAAAAAAACTTTCCAATATCTACTTACAGCCCCTTCACTCCCGCGACTATCTCCTTTCCTCTCTGCTAACAGGAAACAGCAGAGAGGGGCCGGACTGGCAGCCGCGTCCGTGATTGGCTGCCGGTCAGCCAATCATAGGCACGGTTGTGAAGATAGGTGCGGGAGCGAAGGGCTGTAAGTTTTTTTTTTTTTAGTTTTATTATAATAGGGGAAGCCGATTGGCCAGTTAGGAAAGTCCAATAGAATTCCTAGAACCTCGAATTCCTGACAACGGGACTTTTTACTTACAGGCAATAAAGGAGCTGTTGGAATATCGTTCATGTTTAACGGGACCTCGTTTGGTTTTGTGAATTGTCACCTGACTTCCGGAAACGAGAAGACGTCACGGTAATTAGATCAATTAAGGGACTGTGACCCTTATCAGAGTCGCTTAACCTACGTGTCTGATCAACCAAACCTCACAGAGCTGGACCAATCAGACTGAGTGCAGAGACCTTTGTATTCAACTGGCTGAGCCAATCAGAGTTTCCATACATTTATTTGGGGCTTTGGTTTCTCTGTTTTACCTTTTATTATTTCCCCTGCTCTTCTACCCGAGTCTTCTAGAGATGTTCCAGGCTGTAAGGTTCTTAACATCGGTTATATTATATTTATAATCTCAGTTAGCAAGGAAGCGGATCCAGTCACAAAACAACCACAAACCCCATTTAAGGAAATCGTTGTTTTCAGGGCTAATTTAATGCTACAATTTCTTTTTAACCATATTTGGCTGTCCTGGTAATAACACTGCACATCAACGGCGCCTCCTGCTGGTTTCATGTATAAGAACGCCCAATGTACAGCAGGGAATAAATAGTCCTATAGTAATAAATGGATTATGGGTAAGACAAGGGCCCGTTTAGTAATGCTGAACTGTGCATTGACCCGCGTGGGATCGGGCAGGTTTAGGGATTAATTAAAGGAGAAGCGGCGGTCATATTGTTAAATATTGTAATGTACCCAGATCTTCTATTTCCACAAATGGTGACAGGGCAGGTGAAAGGCAATTTGGGTAAAGGCAAAGCTCAGGGTATTGGATTGTATCCTTCTCCTATTAGAATTTTACATTTAGCCTTTAGTTCCCCTTTTTTTCTTCCAGGCGTAATCAGAATTATCTAGACATCCTGCGACTTCTCTCGCTGGGGGACAAGCAGCTGAACTCATTTGATATCTCGCTGCGATTCACGCATCTCTTCTGGTTCGGAGACCTCAACTACCGTCTAGACATGGATGTACAGGTAAGGGTGACCTATAAACAGGTGATTATAGTACCAGGACACAGGTATATATAGCTGTAACCAAACACATTGAGAAGGTTAATTAGATATGTCTATGGTACATATGGTAGTTATAAGGATAATGTGGTAAAATGAAAGACGGCAATCTTACCTTTATATAGAGCCCATTTCAAACTGCAGCCTATGAGAAGTTATATCGCTGTAAAGGTTAACACTTCCTTCTTCCAGTAGCTTTGGGTGTAACCCCCAGTGACATCTCTTCTTTTATTTGTAGGAGATTCTAAATTTTATCAGCCGCAAGGAATTTGACCCTTTGCTGAAAGTAGATCAACTCAATCTGGAAAAAGAGAAAAACAAAATCTTCCTGCGATTCAGTAAGTGACATTGGACCAGGGGAAGGCACATGTGTGGAATGGGAATGGGCCCAGATGTGTGTAGGAAGCCAGTAGCTGGGGATTATATTAAATGTTACTGGCATGGATCAATGAATGAGTATACTATATACAGCCCTTGTAGGTCCGGTTACCTAGACAAGACAGAATCCATCCGTACAGCAGCTCTTATTTAAATCTTTTTACTTCCCCTTATCTCCATCTCTGTTTACTGTCTCCCCAGATGAGGAAGAAATTGTATTTCCGCCCACTTACCGATACGAGAGGGGATCCAGGGACACCTACGTTTGGCACAAGCACAAACCCACTGGGGTAATGAATAGAGATCTGCCTGTCTGTCTGTCTGTCTGTCCATCTCCTCTGATCTTGGATCACCTGGTCCCTCAGTCCCCCCCTATTTATATTTCTACCTGCTTTGCAATCTGAGCGGTATGGCATCTCTATTTTTCTTTTGGCTTCTGTTTGACCGACGTTTGTTATTTCAAGGTGATATAAAAGGTTAGAACTGAACATGTCATCCTTCTAATAATGTGTAGGTTCGAACCAACGTCCCCTCCTGGTGTGACCGGATCTTGTGGAAATCTTATCCTGAGACCCACATCATCAGCAATTCATACGGTAAGTAGAATGGGGACCCTGTGTCCTCTGTACCATACAGTGAGTAGAATGGGGATTCTGTGTCCTCTGTACCATGCAGTGAGTAGAATGGGGACCCTGTGTCCTCATCCTGAACATACACTCTTAGTTTTCATTTAATATCTTGTTTGCGCCTCAGGGTAAATTCCATTTGCTGGTGTTATTAAAATGGCTGCAGATTGGTTGCAATGGCTCTGTGCATTAAAACGCACATTTCCCATGTTAACGTTAATGGGTTACCTTAACCTTAAGATGGGAAATGTTTGATTGTGCTCCGTGTAACTCTATGCTTTTGTGTCCTGTAGGATGCACTGATGACATCATGACAAGTGATCACTCTCCCGTGTTTGCATCATTCGAGGTCGGAGTGACGTCCCAGTTTGTTTCTAAGAAAGGTAATAGGGATTAGGAAACTTGGGTAGATATTGCTCTGTGGCAATGCTCTGTTTCCAAGTGACAAAATGTTGTGTTCCCTTCACCAGGTCTCCTGAAGGCATCTGACCAGGCTTACATTGAGTTTGAGAATATCGAAGCCATTGTGAAGACGGCCAGCAGGACTAAGTTCTTCATAGAGTTTTACTCCGGCTGTCTGGAAGGTGAGTCTGTTCCAGTCCCATCCCGTATACAGACGTTCTGCCCAAATTTCCCCACAATGTCCAGTCTTGGCCGCAGACTGTCCACCTGTTTGGTACAAGTTCCGGTAACCTTGGGCTTCTGTATTTCAGAGTTTAAGAAGAGCAGCGAGAACGACAGTCAGAGTGTAGACAATGTCAACTTCTTAAAGGTGCAGTGGTCGTCCAAGCAGCTGCCAACGGTAAGTGACCTCTTCGGTGATTCCTGGTAGGGTTGGGACCTGGAAGATGCTGATATTTAACTCCTCTCCCCATGTAGCTAAAACCGATACTGTCAGAGATTGAATATCTACAGGACCAACACTTGCTTCTCACGGTTAAATCTATGGATGGATACGAATCCTACGGTAAATCCACTGAACTAGTTCTGGGATTTTGAGCTGTTGAGCCTAATTCATTAAAGGGGAAGTTAAGGCTTTCTTTTCCCTTTATTCACTCAGGGGAATGCGTCATCGCTCTCAAGTCCATGATTGGCAGCACCGCACAGCAGTTCCTCACCTACCTGTCACACCGCGGAGAGGAGACGGGTAATATCCGCGGATCTATGAAGGTGCGAGTGCCCACGGAGCGCATGGGGACCCGAGAGAGGCTGTACGGTAGGTGGGACCATTGGAGTGTTCTGTTCGTGTATATGGATCCGATCATTTCTTATTAAATACCTTTCCTTGTGTGTCTCGCAGAGTGGATCAGTATCGACAAGGACGACACCGGAGCTGTTAAAGGGAAACCACCCTCCGTTTCCTGGCCCAATCACGAATACACCAGGTAACATATATTTTCACCCTGCCAGGTCGTTCATTTTATTTAAAGGGCAACCTATGCAAAAAAACTGGTCACTTGCCCCCAATTCCAACTGATATATCCAGCACATTATTATTACTGACCAGATATTTAATTATTGTCCCCATTCTGACAGAGTAAGCTGGCCCCTACCTCCACTTTCCCCTGCTGCCTCTTCTGCACGTGCTCAAGTTTATTGAGCAGAGGGAGGAGGCAGCAACCTCTGTCAGAAAGGGAGAGAACGAGGGACAATGCATATCATTAAATATTTGGTTAGAAACGCATGTAATAAAGCGATAAAGCAGTTAGTTGTGTGCTACTCTTCCTGTATCAAAGATATTTTAAGATGCCTAGACCAGGAAGTGAGGAGGAGGAGTCAGGTAACCAGGAAGTGAGGGGGAGGAGCCAGGTAACCAGGAAGTTAGGAAGTGAGGGGATGGAGCCAGGTAACCAGGAAGTTAGGAAGTGAGGGGGAGGAGCCAGGTAACCAGGAAGTTGGGAAGTGAGGGGTAGGAGCAAGGTAACCAGTTAGTGGGGAAGTAAAGAGAGAACTGGTATAATAAAAAGTGGCTGATTAAGGTGTAAATAGGAAGATGGAAACCCTCCTCAGGAAACTGTTTTCTCTCCTGTAATACCCTCCAGCATCAATGTATCAGTTTCTGGTTCAGCAACACTCACTTCCTAGTCTAGGTATCTTAACTATGATACAGGATGAGTAGCAAGTATCTCCAGCTTCTCTACATTAAAACACAACAAATGTGGAATTAGATTGCAAGTGTCATGTGCACAGCCATGTCGTGAACGATTCTACGCCGCCTGGTTTGCGCAGAGACGTCGTATCTATTTGTATTAATATTACAGAATTTATTAATAATGTTATTAGGTCTGCGGGATGGAAACCGCTCCCGGCGGAGACCCCCAGTCCCAACCTCATGAAGCTATTTGACGATCCAGAGAAAGGTGTTAGCCATGGCAGCACCCGACAGACAGCCGCCCTTCCTACTACTACCAAGGAGGATCCGGCGTTGTTACGGTGAGTCCCCAACTAATGTGCAGCTGTGTATCTGGGTCACGACTCACCCTGTAAACCTCTGGTTGTTTCTCCTTTTTATAGGTCTGTGTCCATTTAAGTAGCTTCACCAAAAAAACCAGAGCTAATTCCTGGTCCCCGATGTGTCCCCTTTAATCTCTCTCTCTCTGCCCATTATACACAGTCTTACAGTGTTCACCTCTCCAATGCAGGTGTAAAGGAGATGCCCAGGTAGATGGCGATGCGATGGGCATGAAGAACAGCTTTAATAACCCAGCTTACTATGTGTTAGAGGGGGTCCCACACCCTGTCCTTTCCCCCGAGGGGCAAGCGCCAGCCCACACACCTCATAAGAACAAAGTCCAGATCGCCGTGTCCGTTCCACCCGCTGATAAACGCCGCCAGCAGACGCAATCTCAGAGGATAGAGGAGGCGTCTTCAGACGAGGAATGTGGCACCTTGAACCTGCCACCCCCAGATTTCCCGCCTCCTCCTCTCCCCAAATCTGCAGATCTTGAAATGGTTGATAACCCTTTCTACATGAGCTCCGGTGATCTGCCCTCCAGACATGGCCAGGAAGCCGGGCAGAAACCAGCAGTGGGAAAAGTGAGGGTTGGAGTGACTTTCAGCGAGCCTCCTGATGCCAAGTTCCAACCCAAACCCCAGCAGAGGCCACCTATTCCAGCCCCTGGAATTCAAGATGACCGATCTTGTTCGGTGCTGCAGATGGCTCGTACCCTCAGTGAGGTGGATTACTCTGGGAGCAAGGCCGACGGTCCTGGTAGGGGGGCACAGGGTCGTAATTCTCACTTCCTTCCAGGAAAGGGTAAAATGGAGCTCCCTCCCCGTTGTATGGACTATGGTCGCCAGCTCGCCTTCCCCCAGCACTGCATCCGGGAGAGCATCCAGGAGGACCTGGCCGAAGAGGTAAATGAGACCATCGTATTGTCATCTTCTGTTTTAATAAACTAAACTAAGGGGATTCTTGTAATAAGAGCATGAACTGTATAAATAGATGATAGGTGGGTGCTCCTTCTCTTCTTCCCAAGATCCTTTGCTACTGGCCACACCTAACATTACCAGCTGCAGATGATTATGGGAAGAGAGGCCACATCAATGATCAGATTATTGTTTTAAGGTAAGTACTAGCGATATAACTAGTTGGGTCATCGGTACGTGTGGACAGGAAGGTTTAATGTTTTATTTTACATGTTAATCTGAAAGTTTGGGCAGTAAAACATGCTATGTTGCGTAACCAATCACAGCACTGTACCGTATGATAGGATGTGGGCAGGACGGTGGCTCAGTGGTTAGCACTGATGCTTTGTAGCGCTGAAGTCCTGAGTTCGATTCCACCCTTGGACACATCTGCAAGGAGTTTGTATGTTCTCCCTGTGCTTGCGTGGGTTTCCTCCGGACACTCCGGTTTGCCCCACAATCATAAAGACATACTGATAGGCTGTATGTGTCCAATAAATGTGCTTAGATTGTAAGCTCTTCGGGGCAGGGCCTGATGTGAATGTATACATGTAACTGTAAAGCGCTACGGACGATGTTAGTGCTATATAAATCCATAATAATAATAATAATGTGCAGGAAGTAAGATTTGTACCATATTGGCCCTTTAAATGTTGCTGATCCTCTGATGCTATTTTCTTTATTAGGCAATGTATGGTGGGCGGAGCTCCTCCAGCCTGCGCGAATCCAGCGTGGGAGATTGGCTGCGATCCATCGGCCTGGAGAGATATGAGGAAGGTTTGATATACAACGGCTGGGACGATCTAGAATTTCTCAGGTAAAGGGAATGTTTGGTTTATTTTCTGCTAAATTGCAGCATTTACCCTTTAGTTCTGATTTAGTTTTTATAAAAAAATATAAATAATTCTATATATATGTATATATAACAATGGAAAGCTGTGCGTTATCTCTATTTGTTGCATGTTGTCTTTGTAGTTTAATCTATAGTGACAAAATGCCAGCAGCCATATTGTAAGTCGCAGTACTTGTCTTTTACCACTAGATGGAGATGTTAAATGTGAAAACTATCCCTCTAAGGTTAGGTCCATTCCGGCACAGAATAATACAATAACATATACATAGGTATCTAGTGTAACGCTAATTAAAGGGGAACAATCCCGTAACAATATTCACTGTTGTTTTTGGTTATGCCGATTTCTGACTTCCCCCTGTTACATTGTATAGTGATATTGTAGAAGAAGATCTAGAAGAAGCCGGAGTACAGGATCCCACCCACAAGAAGAAGATCCTGGACAGTCTTCAACTCAGGAAGTAACCGAGACTCTATTTGTGGATTTTTATCCTTTCGTGGCCTTGATATCCTTTCGTGGCCTTGATATCCTTTCGTGGCCTTGATATCCTTTCGTGGCCTTGGTGTTTACAAGTCTCGTTCTTTGCACAACCTTGGGAGTCCAGGGACCTTTTGTTTCCAAGTATTCCAGATCTTTCACCCTTTCCAGGGATTCACAGTTCATCCTCCACTCAGAGCGACATTTACCGGGACTTGCGATCTGTCCAAACAAGCACTGACCGATTATATCCATAGTTATATATTCAATTGAGGGAAAGACGCTCAGTGGGACATGAAGTGAGAAAGGACAAGATGGCTGACAAGTCGCTCACCCACATGCACTAAACATTCTCATTTTATAGCCACTGTCGGTGGGAACCAAGTTGGGACATCACCAGCCAATACCAAGCACATTGAGATGGAGATGAAAGGGAAGGCCCATTAGTGGGACATTCTGTGTTGTGGCTATAAGGACGCCAGTTGCTGCAGAACCTCTTAGACATTGTTATGTTCACGTCCGGTTCTTCATTTCAAAGGGTCCTGTAGCAGCGAAGGCTCTGAGGCCATTAGGTTGGTGTAGAGGAACTAGAGTTGTATGTGAAATTCTGTGCCCTCCATATGCCTTACCCCTGTTCATTGCCTAACTGTCCGTCAGAGCAGGTTATCCAGGTTTAAACCTAACATTTCCTTTTAATCATTTCAAATAAATACAACCCCTAAATCAGGGGTGTCCAATTCCCAGCAGGCCTTGGTTGTGAATGCTGAGAGTTGTAGTTTTCGCAGGTTGGATAAAGTAAGAATAATTGGACAAAGAAGGCTCAGTAAGCGTCCTGACATGTGACGGTTATCGTTATTTATTATAAACGTTAAATCTGACTATTAAACCCGTTATTCTTGGAAAAAAAGATATTTTATCTGCCTGTATTTAAACCCATTCACCTGTAGGTGGAGCTAAAACCTTCTTGTCTGCACATGGGAATGAATTGATTGTAGAGGCACCGAGAATTGGGATCTTTAACTCGCTTTGTTTCTGCAAATGTTTCTTTTATTTGGCCTCTTTTTAATGTCTCTCTGCAACCTTGAAATTAACATACCATCTTGGTTCTGCTTTTGGATTAAAGGCCAAGCTCGTTTATTTTGTATTCATCCTTAAATCCGTGACCTAAAAAGGAAAATGAAAGTCTAAAAAGAAACAAAGTTCAGGAGAATCCGCACGTGATGAGGGACTTAATCTGCTGGTTATTATTTTTTTTTTTTAGGCCTAACAAATACCTTAAAACTATTTCAAACAATAATTAATAATGTCTCCCTTTCTTCCTGTTTCCCATGTTTCTGTTCTGCTGGTCATGTGACCCCCATTAAAGTCTATAGGGATGGTATCACATAAACATCTGACTCATGCAGAAGAAAAGGATATTGGGAAAAAGAGGAGGAGCAGCAGATACCAACACATTCAATTTTTTTCAACGGATAGAATTTCTAAAGTTATTAATATAGCAGATAAGGTCCTCATTACATGGGGATCCCTTAAACTTAATTTATTATTAGATTTTTGCTACTCCTTTAATCTGATTGTAAAACTGTGTACTAACAGGGAGATTCAATATAAGTTCTTATTGTTAAAAATGGTGCTAATTTTGCCCCAACCAATCAGATCTTTTTTAACATTTGAAAGCTAACATCTCATTGGTTGGGGCAAAATTGGCACCATTTTTAACGATAAGAACTTTTATTGAATAACCCTGTATGTTTTGATGATGAATTTCCTGACGAATATTTTTATATTAAAATGTACGTTATAGTACAATTTGAATATAATCGATATAAGGGTAACTTTACACTAAATTGATTTTATTCTATTTCAACCTATAATCTAGTTTTAGTGTTACTATTGGGGGTGGTGAGTCGTACACCTTTATAAGTACATTATGGCATTTAAATACACCCATGTAATTGATGACTTGGCAATCGGTAGGGCAGCACCTACTATGAGTGATTTAGAATTTCTAAATGGAAAATAACCACAGCACATATTGTCTATGCCAGACGGCCTACTATCTGTTTAAATAATGGATATTTTAATAATGCCCATACAGGCACTACGGTGTTCGATTGGGGCAGTGTAATGTTCTACCCCTTGGCTGTTCTATAAAAATCCCCGTCCGTGGGGTTGTTAGAGAATGCTGGGATTTGTAGTTCAGAAGCTGTTTGTTAGACTTTTTATTACCAGGAGGTTCTTTAAAGAAGAAGCAAAGGTTTCTAAATAGTTTTTCAATGCATATTTTTTTAATTCTGAGATTCAGACTATTCAAAGCACCTGACATCATTGCAGCTGCTTATACATCCCTCACCCAGTGGGGTGTCTGCATGGATCCAGTCTCAGTAGTTACATAGGAACCAGATGAAATATAATTCACAAAGAAAAGGTCATTTTTAGCCCCCATACTGCTGATTTCTAACATATTTATTGTTAATGTTTGTCTCCTGGTGAGAGGAAACCAACCCTGGAAATGTTTTTATGCTGCGGGAATACGATATTTGGGAAGTCTTCTCCCTGCAGCAAAGGACTATGGGAAGTTTGTTTTACTGTGGTTTATTTTACACGTTCCTGTTCCTTTAAATCCCGGTTAAAGGGATAGATGCTGTACGTTTTGCTCTTAGCACATCTGTGCCTTACATCTCTGTGTCTTATACCGAGTGGGCGATAAAGAGTTTGGTTGGGGGGGGGGACAAATTCTGACACCTTTTGGTTCCCTTCTCAGATTAAACTCAATTACCCCATTTACAATTAATGTTTGTGTTGTTTTGATAATAAAGGAAAATGAAAATTTAATGTCTGAAGTTGCCCATACACCGAACAATTCTAATCATACAATCCCAGTATTTTCCAATTGTTTTGATCCAATAGCAATTGCCAGCCAGAAAGGGGAGGAGTCACCAGATGGTTGTGTTAAACCTTATCTTAGGGTAAGTAACCTATAGCAACAAATTCTGATTAATTAACCAATAATGGGCCATATTTATAAAGCCGTGGTATTGCTTTTTAGCGATACCACCACTTTAACGATCGAAATAACGATCGTTAAACCGATCGTTAACTTATGATCGGTTTAACGATTGTTAATTTACAATCGTAAATGTACGATAACGATCGTAAATTAACGCTATCGATCGTAAATCTACGATAACGAAATCTTAGATTTACGATCCCCATAGAATACATGGTATTCTACGACCGAACGTTCGGTCACAAATGTAAGGTCGCGATCATACTTTATCTGACCCGCAATACCGCGGGTTAATAAATATGGCCCAATGTGAGCTAAATACCACCTGATTGGTTATTTAGTGCCTAATAGAATTTATGGGATAATGAAACACCAATTAAAATCAATATAAAAATCCAGAAATACAGATTGTTTCCTTAAACATTCCAATATCAATATTTAATATTTTTAAAGGGTAACTATGTTCTCCATACAAGTGCCCTCTAGTGTACCTTTCCAACCAGACCAGGGTGAGGTATCAAGGTCATATGGATCTTACGTTATACACTTGTAAAGTCTCTGTGACAGGCATGTGTTCTAATCTGTGTTATAAGCCCCACCTACCAAAATCAATATTTTCTGAAGCTTGTTACAGACCTGCAACTATTCTGTCCTTTCCTCTACCTAAGTTGTAAGTGGAGCTTATGATGTAGCTGATGATGCTCTGTCCCAGCAGTGAGCATGCTCCAACCTTAAACTTGGAGAAAGGCCCCAAGTGCTGGTGATGTCACAGCTCACAGTGCTAGCAGGAAACACCACCCTTTACACTGCTGTAACTTTGGGTAGACTGCAGCTAGAATCAGGATTCTGAACTTAGTAGAGATGTGTTCTTTTTAATAAAGGTCACTTGGAGATTAAATAATATCTCCTATTTTATAATACCACGTGGTTATAAATAAACAACTTTTTTTTTAATTAAAGATGTTTTGCTCCTCCCCTTTTAACTGCTCCATAAAACTGTTCTAGTCAAACCCAAAAAGACTATGCAGTGTCTATCAAATGCAACATTAAAGGAACACCTACAAAAGCAATTCCAGATTTAACTACATCCAGTTACATGCATTGTAGCGATTGGCCAATGGGCTTCTTGGCAATAATTGCCAAAATATTAGCTAATTTGATACTGATCCTCCGGGTCCTATGGAATTGGATTTTCAGTTTTGCCAAGCAGTAGAGCAGCTCCCATCCTTGATAATACAGGTTATGTAAATCACGGGGACATGTATTGAAATAATGGCACATGTAGCACACTGGCATGATCACCTAAAACACCAACAGGAATGTGGAATATTATTTGTGGCCCTTTTATTCAAGAGCCACAGTTGAGGGTCTTGGTTAATATGGTATATTGTCTCTTATTCTGTGGATAGTTTAAAGGCAAAGTTCCCTCATCTTACAGGAAACTGAACTCTAGTTAGAGTTAGAGTAATTGCTCCTTTTGTGTGGCAGGAAATATCTTGCAATACAGAGCTGGGTACGGTTGAAGATAGTTTAAAGGATAACTCCAGCCTTAAACACGATTACTTGTATCATAAAGCAGTAAAACTAATGATAAAGTCATATTATTCCTAACCAAGGATACACTATATGTCAGTGACTTCAGACATGCTCAGTCCAATATGTATCAACCAATCAAATGTTACCTTTTTACTAGTCTACTGCAGAGAACATTTGATTGGCTACTGAAGATTAGCTTATATTCTTTCGTTTGTGACATTTTAATAAACCATTTCTGGTCTATAAGATATCTAGATGTCTTATAAGCTGGAGATTTCATTAAGGTGAATAATGTTTTTAAAGGAATAAATATAGCACTTCAAATTCTCAATAGAAAAAGAGTAGAGTTATTGTACTATTATTTTGTACTAGTACTATTATTGTAGTGCCGTATTAGTCCAATAAATGGATATTAAAAAATAAGAGTACTGTTGTACTTTTTCTATGGACTAAGTCTATTTAGTTGACAAGCTTTCGAGGGGTACCGTATATACTCGAGTATAAACCAAGGTTTTTTACAGTATAATCAGAGCAGTACTGCAGTATCTGCTGAAATGATTGTCCTTTATTATTCTTGTTCTCTAAGAATATGAATCAGAGTACATGGACACACTGTTACCCACACATGGACACGTTTCCCCGTGAGTGCATTGTTACTCCACGTGGACACACTTACCCCAGGTAGACACATTGTTACTCTCGATAAACATACAACATGTGTCCGTTCTGCAGTATGTTCCACTACATGAACCAACAATAAGATTTCTAAACCCTGGTACCAAATCTTTCCAATCAACAGTAACAACCAAAAAAAGGACTTCGGGAAAAAAATATATAAATATCTATATCTCACAGACAGGTTTAATAATCATATGTAATATATATATATATATATACATAAAATTAGTACATGGGCTGAGCTTATTTAGATTTCTGATCACATATTTTTTAATATAAAGATCATTTATACACTGCAAGGAGGATAAGGGTCACATTCTGCAGTTGGTAAAAATCTGGTGTAATTCTTTTCTCGGCCTATAGAGGGCGCAGTTGCGTGAAGGAGAAAGAACTTCATGTATCAAACTCAGGTATTGGATTAAATTGTCATTACATAGTCAGTGCTTTCTCAACGAAATAAAAACAAATAATAATAAAATAAGACTAGTTAAATACAATAAATATTAAATAATGTCAAATAATACAAAAAAATGGATCTACCACCAACAGTCCGTTCGAGGAAGAATGGGGGCATCTGGATGTAGGGTGAGAACAAGTTGTTTTGTGGAGAGAAAGAAAGAAAAGAGAATGTTTAACGTGAAGAAAAGTTGGGACGTTTTGGTCAAAGTTCTTTATATTTGGTCTCCGTTATGAAATATTTGGTCCTTTTTGTTTGTCCAAACATCTTGGGTTCTAGTGATCCTCAAAGATGTTGTTTTGTAGTTCAAATCAGATATCTCCAAACCTGCCTATAACCGTCTGGCTACTCTCTGTCTCAGGTTAAGGAGATAGACCATAGGCCATCCAAGATGACGATAGCACCATCCCAGTCCGCAGATTTAAAATTTCTTTTGGTGCCGCCATTAAACTCTATTTGATATTTTTCTTGCTTTACATTATTTTTTTGGTAAATATGTACAGTTACAGCCTAAAACAGGTTTGCCTTCAGGGCATTTGGCTTCCTATGAAATGTAGACAGGACTCCAGCAAACGGTCCAGGCACTGCTTCGGTTGGCTGCCAAGCTTTGAGGATATCGGCTGTGTTAGTGCTGCTGCTTGTTGGGACTCCGGACCATACCGGGCCCTTCATGGTGTGGGCAATGTGAGTTGGAACCAAACCTGACACAGATCCGTGATTTGGACTCAGACTGCCACTGGGGCTATTAAGGTTCCCGGTGGTGGGCAGAGAGGCCGTACTGTCAGGTGTTGGGCTGCAGTTTGATTCTTTGGACTCATCGTCCTCAGAAGAAGATCGTGGATCCGACTTTTTGTTTCCAGAACCTCCGTTATTGGCGTTTCCGCTCTTGGAGTTGGCCGCTCTTTCCTGCTTCCGAAACTTGGCCCTTCTGTTCTGGAACCAGACCTGGGGTTAAGGTGAGAGACATCATTAATATACGTAAATAGATGAATAAAGGGAACCCTAGATAAGTCAATAGACTAATGCCAGGAAAGGAATTAAAATTGCAATCATCAATTATATTGGTCAATTCATTTAATTTAACCGTTAACACCTACAAAATAGAGTGACGGAGTCATTCAGCATTTCAGTTATGTAAACCAGGTTATCCTACTCTGTACTGACAAAGTATCAATAAAGACAATACCCAACATAGGGTATAACATTCTATAGGGCTTTCATTTAAACATGGATATTACCCAGAAGTCTTATCTCCATATGAGGCTTATTTGCTTTCTGAGAAATGGGGTCTATAACAGGAATGTCCCTCCAGATGTTTGAAAATAACATCTCTCAGCATTCATTAGCTGGTGCTGGGCAATGTAGTTCTCAAACATCTGGGGGTTGTGAGTTTGACATTCCTGGTCTATAACATAATATTCCTCATCTCATTCAAGTCTAAACTTTTCTGTAGTGTAGGGGACCCCCCTCCAACTCTAAACCCCAGGTTTAGAACTTTAAAAAAGTTCCCAGAAATAAACATACTCACCTTTGTTCCCTCGGCCTCTGTTGCTACTTCTGGGAATGGAGCAGCAATATGGGCCAGACCGGCAGCCTCGTCTGTGATTGGCTAAGAGTTTGCCAATCATAGATGCAGCTGCCGGCTATTGAGAGAGCCGAGGGAATGAAAGTGGGTGAGTCTATTTCTGGACACTTTTTAAGTTATAATCCTTGTGTAAAGAAAATGTTTAAATTTTTTTTAAAGATTACCAGGGTTATTCAATAAAAGTTCTTATCGATAAAATGGTGCCCCAACCAATCAGATGTTAGCTTTCAAATGTTAAATAAGATCTGATTGGTTGGGGCAAAATTAGATTGGTCAACCAGAACATTACCTCATATTTCTAATAGGGGACTACACCCAATAGACTTGTGAACAAGATCAGCACCTCATATTTCTAATAGAGGCCTGCACTCAAAAGATTGTTCAACCAGATCAGCACCTCATATTTCTTATAGGGGCCTCCACCCAAAAGATTGGTTTACACCTCATATTTCTAAAGCCTACACCCAAAAGATTGGTGAACCAAATCAGTGCCTCATATTTCTAATAGAGGCCTACACCTAATAGATTGTTCAACCCGATCAGCTCCTCATATTCCTAATAGAGACCTACACCTAATAGATTGTTCAACCAGATCAGCTCCTCATATTCCTAATAGGGGCCTACACCCAATCGATTGGTCAACCAGATCAGCACCTCATATTCCTAATAGGGGCCTACACCCAATCGATTGGTCAACCAGATCAGCACCTCATATTCCTAATAGAGACCTACATCTAATAGATTGTTCAACCAGATCATCACCTCATATCCCTAATAGAGGCCTACACCAAATAGATTGGTCAACCAGATCAACACCTTATATTTCTAATAAGGGCCTACACCCAATAGATTGGTCAACACCTCATATTTCTAATAGAGGCCTACACTCAAAAGATTGGTCAACCAGATCAGCTCCTCATATTTCTAATAGGGGCATAGACCCAATCAATTTGTCAACCAGATCAGCACCTTATATTCCCAATAGAGGCCTACACCCAATAGATTGGTCAACCAGATCAACTCCTCCTATTCCTAATGTGCCAACACCCAACTAGATTGCTCAACCACATCACACCTAATATTCCTAACTAGGGCCTACAACCTAATTATTGTTCAACCATCATCACCTCATATCCCTAATAGGGGCCACACACCCAATAGATTGGTCACCCAATCACCACCTCATATTCCTAATAGGAGACCACTAACCCAATAGATTGGTCAACCAGATCAACCCCCTTATATTTCTATAGGGCCTACACCCAATAGATTGGTCAACCAGATCATACCTCATATTCCTAATAGGAGCCTACACCAATAGATTGGTCAACCAGAACCCCCCTTATATTTCTTATAGGGGCCTACAACCAATAGATTGGTCAACCAAAACACCTCATATTTCTAATAGGGCCTCACCCAATGATTGATCAACCAATTACCACCTCAATTCCTAAAGATGTCTATACCCAATAGATTGGTCAACCAGGTTAGCACCCCATATTCCTAATAGGGGCCTATATCCAATAGATTGGTCAACCAGATCAACACCTCATATTTCCTATAGGGGCCTACACCCAATAGATTGGTCAACACCTCATATTTCTAATAAAGGCCCACATCTAAAAGATTGGTCAACCAGATCAGCGCCTCATATTCCTAATAGAGGCCTACACCCAACAGATTGGTCAACCAGATCAGCACCTCATATTCCTAATAGAGACCTACACCTAATAGATTGTTCAACCAGATCAGCTCCTCGTATTTCTATAGGGCCTTACCCAATAGATTGTCAACCAGATCAACCTCATATTCCCTAATAGGACTACACCCATAGATTGTCAACCAGATTAGCACCCATATTCCTATAGGGCCTACACCCAATCGTGGTCAACCAGATCAGTATCATATTCTTATGAGACCTACACCTAATAGATTGTTTCAACCAGATCATCAACCTCATATTCCTATGGGGCCTACCCCAATAGATTGGTCAAAACCTCATGTTTCTAATAGAGCTACACTCAAAGATTGGTCAACCAGATCAGCTCCTCATTTCTAATAGGGGCCTCACCCAATAGATTGGTCAACCAGATTAACACCTCATATTCCTATAGGGCCTACACCCAATATTGGTCAACAATTCAGCAATATTCATAATTCCAATAGAGGCCATTCAACCAGATCAGAACCTCGTATTCCTAATAAAGGACACCCAATGGATTGGTCAACAGGTCGCACCTCCATATTCTAATAGAAGCCTACACCCAATAGATTGGTCAACCAGATCAACACCTCATATTTTCTTAAAGGAAGGCCTACAACACATGGAATGGTCAACCAGATCAACACCTGTAATTTTATAGTGGCCACACCCAATAGATTGGTCAACACCACATGTTCTAATAGAGGCCTACACCCAATAGTTGGTCAACAAGTCAGCCCTATTCTTAATAGAGGCCATTCCAACCAGTCCATATCCAATAGGCCTACAACCCAATAGATTGGTCAACCAGGTCAGCTCCTCATATTTCTAATAGAGGCCTACACCCAACAGATTGGTCAACCAGATCAACACCTCATATTCCTAATAGGGGCCTACACTCAGTAAATTAGTCATCCAGATTAGCACCTCATATTCATAATCGAGGCCTACACCCAATAGATTGGCCAACCAGCTCAACACCTCATATTCCTAATAGGGACCTACACCAAATTGATTGGTCAACCAGATCAAAACCTCATTTTCCTAAAAGGGGCCTACACCCAATAATTAGGTCAACAAGATCAGCACTTCATATTCTTATAGAAGCCTACACCCAATAGATTGGTCAAAGATCAACTCCTCCTATTCCTAATGGTAGCCAACACCCAATAGATTGGTCCAAATCAACACCTAACATTCCTAATAAGGGCCTACACCCAATAGATTGGTCAACCAGATCAGCACCTCATATTCCTAATAAAGGCCTACACCCAATAGATTGGTCAACCAGATCAACACCTCATATTCCTAATAAAGGCCTGCACACCAATAGATTTGTCTAACCAATCACACCTCATTTCTAATAGGGGCCTACACCAATAGATTGGTCAACCAGATCACACCTCATATTCCTAATAAGCCTCACACCAATAGTTTGGTCACCAGATCCACACCTCATATTCCTAATAAGGCCTCACCCCAAAGATTGGTCAACCAGATCAGCACCTCATATTCCTAATAAAGGCCTCACACAATAGATTGGTCAACCAGATCCACACCCTCATATTCCTAATACCTACACCCAATAGATTGGTCAACCAGATCCACACCTCATATTCCTAATAGAGGCCTCCCCCATAGATTGGTCAACCAGATCCACACCTCAATTCCTAATAAGGCCTACACCCAATAATGGGTCAACCAGACCACACTCATATCCTATAGGGGCCTACACCCAATAGTTGGTCAACCAGATCACCCCTCATTTCCTAATAGAGGCTACACCCAAAGATTGGTCAACCAGACCCACCTCATATTCCTAATAGGGCCTACACCCAATAGATTGGTCAACCAGATCCACACCTCATATTCCTAATAGGGGCCTACACCCAATAGATTGGTCAACAGATCCACACCTCATATTCCTAATAGGGCCTACACCCAATAGTTGGTCAACCAGATCCCACCTCATATTCCAATAAGGGCCTACCCCAATAGATTGGTCAACCAGATCCACACTCAATTCTAATAGGGCCTACACCCAATAGATTGGTCACCAGATCACACCTCATATTCCTAATGGGGCCTACACCCAAGATGGTAACCAATCCACACCTCATATTCCTAATAGGGGCCTACACACTAGATTAATCAACCAGAATTTAAAACCTCGTATTCCTAATAAGGAAGACCAGGCAGATGTCTCTATACCCAACCAGCTGCGCCTTAGTAGCAATGTCAGTACCTGGATCTGGCCTCGGTCAGGTCTATCTTTAAGCGGTTCCTCCCGGTGTAGATATCTGGTATTGGGTCTCGCGAATACTCTCTCTAGTTTTTCCTTGAGCTGAGAACTGGTGAAGGTTGTGCGGATTCTTCTCTGTTTCCTCTTTTCCATTGATACTGGATGGTCGGAGAAGACCTTGTAGGGAACTGGAAATTACAGTTAAGTTTACCATTAAGCTTGTGGTTTTTAATTGGTTACAGAATAAAATGATAAATATTGAACTGTGAGCTCTACATGTGTTACATTGTTATATTATGGTAGGTATTTACATTGTGTGTACAGTGTTTATACTAGAGTAGTTATTACATTGTGTACATTGTTTATATACTAGGTAGGTAGTTACAGTGTAGTAACATTGTTTTATATGTTAGGTAGGGAGTTACAGTGTGTACATTGTTTATATACTAGGTAGGTAGTTCCAAACATTGTGTACATGTTTATATCTAGTAGGTAGTTTCATTTTTACATTGTTATATACTGGTAGGTAGTTCAAGTGTGTACATTGTTATATGTTAGGTAGGGAGTTACAGTGTGTACATTGTTATATACTAAGGATAGTAGTTCAGTGTGTCATTGTTTATACTAGGTAGGTATTACAGTGTGTACATTGCTATATACTAGGTAGGGAGTTACGTGTGTACATTGTTATCATACTAGTAGGTAGTTACATTGTGTACTTGTTATATACTAGGTAGGTAGTTACCGTGTGTACATTGTTATATGTTAGTAGGTTACAGTGTGGTACATTGTTTATATACTAGGTACGGTAGTTACAGTGTGTACATTGTTATACTAAGGTAGGTAGTTTACAGTGTGTACATTGTTATATCTAGGTAGGTAGTTTACAGTGGACAGTTATATTGGTAGTATTACGTGTGTAATTGTTATATACTAGGTAGGTAGTTCAGTGTGTACATTGTTTATATGTTAAGGTCGGTTAGTGGGGTTTTTTAACTTGTTATATCTAGGTGTGTAGTTACGAGTGTGTACAGTGTTATATCCTAGTTAAGTATGTTACAGTGGTACATTGTTACTATACTAGGGTAGTGAGTTAGCAACTTGTTACATTGTTATATACTGCGGTAGGTAGTTACAGTGTGTACATGTTTATAAACTAGGTAGGTAGTTTTACCAGTGTGTACATTGTTATATACTAGTGTAGGTAGTTTACAGTGTGTAACATTGGTTTATACTAGGTAGTTACTAGGTAGGTTTACATTGTTTATACAGTTATTATATACTAGGTAGATCGTTACAGTGTGGTACATTGTTAGTTAACTAGGTATTAGTTTACCGTGTATGTACTGTTAATTGTTATATACTATTAGGTATCGTGTTACAGTTAACAAATATCTAGGTAGTAGTTACAGTTTGTGTACAGTGTTATATACTAGATAGGTAGTTACATTGTGTACATTGTTTTATCCGGTAGGTAGTTTACGTGTGACATTGTTTATTGTTAGGTAGGGAGTTACAGTGTGTACATGTTATATACTAGGTAGGTAGTTACATTGTGTACATTGTTATATACTAGTAGGTAGTTTACAGTGTGTACATTGTTATATGTTAGGTAGGGAGTTACAGTGTGTACATTGTTATATACTAGGTGGGTAGTTACAGTGTGTACAGTGTTATATACTAGGTAGATAGTTACATTGTGTACATTGTTATATACTAGGTAGGTAGTTACATTGTGTTCATTGTTATATACTAGGTATGTAGTTTACAACAAGTTTTACATTGTTATATACTAGGTAGGTAGTTACCAGTGTGTACTTGTTATATCTAGGTAGGTAGTTACAGTGTGTACAATGTTTATACTAGGTAGATATACAGTGTGTACATTGTTATATACTAGGTATTATATACTAGGTAGGAGTTACAACAGTGTGTACATTGTTATATACTAGGTAGATAGTTACAGTGTGTACACTTTTTATACTAGGTCTTAATCGTAGGTAGTTTACAGTGTGTACATTGTTTATACTGTAGGGTAGTTTACATTGTGGTACAGTGTTTTATATACTAGCTAGGTAGTTAACTTGGTGTACATTGTTATATACTAGGTAGGTAGTTACAGTGTGTACATTGTTATATGTTAGGTAGGGAGTTACAGTGTGTACATGTTTATACTAGTAGGTAGTTACATTTGTGTACATTTTTATATACTAGGTAGGTATTTACGTGTGTAATTGCTATATACTAGTAGGTTATTACATGTGTACATTGTTATATACTTATTAGGTAGTTAACATTGTTGGTACATGTTAATACTAGGTGTATTTATCAGTGTGTACATTGTTATATGTTAGGTAGGGAGTTACAGTGTGTACATTGTTATATACTAGGTAGGTATTAATGGTGTATACAGTGTTTCATTAGTATTGGTAGTTACAGTGTGTACAGTGTTATATACTAGGTAGGTAGTTACAGTGTGTACATTGTTATATACTAGGTAGGTTTTACGTGTATTTGTTTATATACTAGGAGTATTCAGTGTGTACATTGTTATATGTTAGGTAGGGATTTACAGTGTGTACATTGTTTACTACTAGGTAGGTAGTTACAGTGTGTACAGTGTTAATACAGGTAGATAGTTACAGTGTGTACATTGTTATATACTAGGTAGGTAGTTACATTGTGTACATTGTTATATACTAGGTAGGTAGTTACAGTGTGTACATTGTTATATACTAGGTAGGTAGTTACAGTGTGTACATTGTTATATACTAGGTAGGTAGTTACAGTGTGTACATTGTTATATACTAGGTAGATAGTTACAGTGTGTACATTGTTATATACTAGGTAGGGAGTTACAGTGTGTACATTGTTATATACTAGGTAGATAGTTACAGTGTGTACATTGTTATATACTAGGTATTATATACTAGGTAGTATTTACAGTGTTACATTGTTATATACTAGGTAGTTAGTTACATTGTGTACCATTGTATATACAGAGGTAGTTGCATGTGTTACATGATGTTATATACTAGTGTCAGGTAGTTGACAGTGTGACATTGCTATACTAGGTATGTAGTTACATTGTGTACATTGTTATATACTAGGTAGTATTACATTGTGTCATTGTTATATACTAGTAGGTATTACAGTGTGTACATTGTTTATATGTTAGGTAGGGTAGTTACAGTGTGTACATTGTTATATACTAGGTAGGTAGTTACAGTGTGTACAGTGTTATATCTAGGTAGGTAGTTACAGTGTGTACATTGTTATATACTAGGTAGGTAGTTACATTGTGTACATTGTTATATACTAGGTAGGTAGTTACAGTGTGTACATTGTTATATACTAGGTATTATATATTAGGTCGGTAGTTACAGTGTGTAACATTGTTATATACTAGGTATGTAGTTTTACGTGTGTACATTGGTATATGTTAGGTAGGGAGTTACCAGTGTGTACATTGTTATATACTAGGTATGTATACATTGTTGGTACATTGTTAATACTAGGTAGGTAGTTACAGTGTGTACATGTGTATAATACTAGGTAGAGTAGTTACACTGTGTAACATTGTTATTATACTAGGTATAGTTTTACAGTGTGACATTGTTTTAAATACTAGGTAATTATATACTAGTGGAGTTACAGTGTGTAACATGTTTAATACTAGGTAGTAGTTCAGTGTGTACATGGTTATATACTAGGTAGGTATTACATTACACAGGTGTTTACATTGTTTGTTTATATCTAGGTATGTGTTTACATTGTGTACATGTTATATACTAGTAGATAGCTACAGTGTGTACATTGTTTATATACTAGGGATTATATATACTAGGTAGGAGCTTACATTGTGTGTACTTGTTATATACTAGGTAGGTAGTTCAACAGTGTGTACATTGTTATAATTTAGGTAGGGATTTACGTGTGTAACATGTTATATATCTAGGGTAGGTAGTTACATTGTTACAGCTGTTATATACTAGGTAGGTAGTTTACAGTGTGTAACATTGGCGTTATATCTAGGTAGGTAGTTACATGTGGTACATTGTTATATACTATTAGGGTAGTTACAGTGTGTACATTGTTTATATACTAGTAGGTAGTTACAACATTGTGTCATTGTTATATACTAGGTAGGTAGTTATCATTGTGTAACATTGTTTATATACTAGGTGTAGTTACAAGTGTGTACAGTGTTTATACTAGGTAGAGTAGTTAAACAGTGTGTACTTGTTATATGTTAAGGTAGGTAGTTACATTGTGTACTTGTTATATAAGGTAGGTAGTTAACAGTGTGTACAGTGTATATTACTAGGTAGATAGTTACAGTTGTACACTGTTTTATATGTTAGGTAGGGAGTTACAGTGTTACATACATTGTTATATACTCGGTGGGTAGCAATTAAGCAGTGTGTACATTGTTATTATACTCTGGTAGTACGTTAGGTCAAGTGTGTACATTGGTATATACTAGGTAGGTAGTTACATGTGTAACAGTGTTATATACTAAGTTAGGTGTCATTTACATGTTAAGTTAGTAGTACATTGTTTATATACTAGGTCGAGTAGTTACAGTGTGTACTTGTTATATGTCTAGGGTAGGTAGTTACCATGTGTACATTGTTTATATACAGGTATGGTAGTTACAGTTACAGTTGTACATTGTTATATACTAGGTAGTAGTTACAGTTGTAATGTATTTAGGTATAGTTCAACAGTGTTAACATTGTTTATTACTAGGCGGGTAGTTACAAAGTGTAGTACATGTTATATACTAGTAGGTTTTACATGTGTACATTGTTAATAAAGTGGTATTTACAATTTTTACAGGTTATACTAGTAGATAGTTACAGTGGTGTACATTGTTATATACTAGGTAGTAGTTACATTGTGTACATTGTTTTATATACATAGGATAGTATTACAGTGTGTACATTGTTATATACTAGGTAGGTAGTTACATTGTGTACAGTGTTATATACTAGGTAGATAGTTACACAATTGTGCATTGTTATATACTAGGTAGGTAGTTACATTGTGTACAGTGTTATATACTAGGCAGATAGTTACAGTGTGTACATTGTTATATGTTAGGTAGATAGTTACATTGTGTACAGTGTTATATACTAGGTAGATAGTTACACAATTGTGCATTGTTATATACTAGGTAGGTAGTTACAGTGTGTACATTGTTATAGCACAAGCAAACAAAGGTTGATGGAAGCGCACACTGTTAATCAGAAGAATTCTGTTTTTATTGCATCACACACACCAACTTTCGGAAACGCGATGTCTCTCCTTCATCACCTGAAATCGAAGTCTTCTGATTACCAGTGTGCGCTTCCCATCAACCTTGTAGCTTGTTCTATAGCGTGGTCCTTGGGTAGTAACAAGGAAGCAGCCCTGGATACACTGGCACATTGCCTGAATGAGTGCTAGCCATAACCATACTATACGACTTGTACATGTTTTATATACTAGGTAGGTAGTTACATTGTGTACAGAGTTATATACTAGGTAGATAGTTACAGTGTGTACAGTGTTATATACTAGGTAGGTAGTTACAGTGTGTACAGTGTTATATACTAGGTAGGTAGTTACATTGTGTACATTGTGATATGTTAGGTAGGGATTTACAGTGTGTACATTGTTTTATTATACAGATACTAGGTAGGTTACACTTGTGTACAGAGTTATATACTAAGTAGATTATTACAGTGTGTACAGTGTTAAATATACTATGGTAGGTAGTTACAGTGTGTACAGTGTTTATATACTGTGGTATGTACTTGTGTACATTGTGATAGTTTTCGGTAGGGGCATTTACAGTGTGTACTTGTTATATACTAGGTAGGTAGTTTACAACTTGTGTCAGAGTTATATATTAGGTAGGAGTTACATGGTGTCATTGTTATATACTAGATAGGAAGTTACACTTGTGTACAAGTTTATATACTAGGTAGATAGTTACAGTGTGTACATTGTGATCTACTAGGTAGGTGTTACATTGGGTACGAGTTCTATACTAGGTAGAGTTACAGTGTGTACATTGTTTATATACGTAGGTAGGTAGTTCATTGTGTCATTGTGATTGTTTAGGTAGGGATTTACATGTGAACATTGTATATACTGGTAGGTAGTTACTTGTGTACAGAGTTATATACTAGGTAGGTAGTTACATTGTGTACAGAGGTTATTCTAGTTAGGTATTTACTTGTGTCACTGTTATATACTAGGTAGGTGTTTACATTGTGTCCATGTGAATGTTAGTTAGGGATTTAAGTGTGAACATTGTTTATACTTGGATGTAGTTACATTGTGTACAAGTTATATTAGGTAGGGGTAGTTACAGTGTGTACATTGTTCTATACTAGGTAGGAGTTACATGTGTACAGAGTTATATACTAGGTAGGTAGTTACAGTGTGTACAGTGTTATATACTAGGTAGGTAGTTACATTGTGTACAGTGTTATATACTAGGTAGGTAGTTACAGTGTGTACATTGTTGTATACTAGGTAACTACTTACTAGGTAAGTAGTTAGTGTGTACAGTGTTATATTCTAGGTAGTTAGTTACAGTGTGTACTGTTATATACTATGTAGGTAGTTACAGTGTGTACAGTGTTATATACTAGGTAGATAGTTACAATGTGTACAGTGTTATATACTAGGTAGGTAGTTACATTGTGTACATTGTTATATACTAGGTAGGGGGTTAGAATGTGTACAGTGGCATATACTAGGTAGGTAGTTACATTGTGTACATTGATATATACTAGGTAGGTAGTTACAGTGTGTACAGTGTTATATACTAGGTAAGAAGTTACATTGTGTGCAGTGTTATATACTAGGTAGGTAGTTACGTTGTGTGCAGTGTTATATACTAGGTAGGTAGTTACATTGTGTACAGAGTTATTACTAGGTAGATAGTTACAGTGTGTACAGTGTTATATACTAGGTAGGTAGTTACAGTGTGTACAGAGTTACATACTAGGTAGATAGTTACAGTGTGTATAGTGTTATATACTAGGTAGGCATTTACAGTGTGTACAGTGTTATATACTAGGTAGGTAGTTACATTGTGTACAGAGTTATATACTAGGTAGATAGTTACAGTGTGTACAGTGTTATAAACTAGTAAGGATAGTTACAGTTTGTACAGTGTTATATACTAGGTAGGTAGTTACAGTGTGTACAGTGTTATATACTAGGTAGGTAGTTACATTGTGTACATTGCTATATACTAGGTAGGTAGTTAAAGTTTGTACAGTGTTAAATACTAGGTAAGTAGTTAGTGTGTACAGTGTTATATTCTAGGTAGGTAGTTACAGTGTGTACTGTTATATACTATGTAGGTAGTTACAGTGTGTAACAGTGTTATATCTAGGTAGAGTTACATGTGTACAGTGTTATATACTAGTAGGTAGTTACACTTGTGTACATTGTTATATACTAGGTAGGGGGTTAGAATGTGTACAGTGGCTATACTAGGTAGGTAGTTACATTGTGTACATTGATATATACTAGGTAGGTAGTTACAGTGTGTACATGTTTTATATACTAGGTAGGTAGTTACTTGTGTGCAGTGTTATATACTAGGTAGGTAGTTACAGTGTGTGCATCGTTATAATACTATGTAGGTAGTTACAGTGTGTACATTGTTATATACTAGGTAGGTAGTTACAGTGTGTACATTGTTTATATACTATGGTAGGTTACTGTTATATGGTAGGAGTCGTTGTGTACATTGTTATATACTAGGTAGGTAGTTACTTGGCGGTATAATAAAAAGTGGCTGATTAAGGTGTAAATAGGAAGATGGAAACCCTCCTCAGGAAAACTGTTTTCTCTCCTGTAATACCCCCAGCATCAATGTATCAGTTTCTGGTTCAGCAACACTACTCCTAGTTAGGTATCTTAACTATGATACAGGATGAGTAGCAAGTATCTCCAGTTCTCTACATTAAAACACAACAAATGTGGATTAGATTGCAAGTGTCATGTGCACAGCCATGTCGTGAACGATTTACGCCGCTGGTTTGCGCAGAGACGTCGTATCTATTTGTATTAATATTCAGACAGAATTTATAATAATGTTATTAGGTCTGCGGGATGGAAAACCGCTCCCGGCGGAGACCCCCAGTCCAACCTCATGAGCTATTGACGATCAGAGAAAGGTGTTAGCCATGGCAGCACCCGACAGACAGCCGCCTTCCTACTACTACCAAGGAGGATCCGGCGGTTGTTACGGTGAGTCCCCAACTAATGTGCGCTGTGTATCGGGTCACGACTCACCCTGTAAACCTCTGGTTTGTTTCTCCTTTATAGGTCTGTGTCCATTTAAGTAGCTTCACCAAAAAAACCAGAGCTAATTCTGGTCCCCGAGTGTCCCCTTTAATCTCTCTCTCTCTGCCATTATACACAGTCTTACAGTGTTCACCTCTCCAATGCAGGTGTAAAGGAGATGCCCAGGTAGATGGCGATGCGATGGGCATGAAGAACAGCTTTAATAACCAGCTTACTATGTGTTAGAGGGGGTACACCCTGTCCTTTCCCCGAGGGGCAAGCGCCAGCCACACACCTCATAAGAACAAAGTCCAGATCGGTGTCCGTTCCACCGCTGATAAACGCCGCCAGCAGACGCAATCTCAGAGGATAGAGGAGGCGTCTTCAGACGAGAATGTGGCACCTTGAACCTGCCACCCCCAGATTTCCCGCCTCTCCTCTCCCCAATCTGCAGATCTTGAATGGGTGATACCCTTTCTACAATGAGCTCCGGTGATCTGCCCTCCAGACATGGCCAGGAAGCCGGGCAGAAACCAGCAGTGGGAAAAGTGAGGGTTGGAGTGACTTTCAGCGAGCCTCCGGTCCAAGTTCCAACCCAAACCCCAGCAGAGGCCACCTATTCCAGCCCCTGGAATTCAAGATGACCGATCTGTGTTCGGTGCTGCAGATGGCTCGTACCCTCAGTGAGGTGGATTACTCTGGGAGCAAGGCCGACGGTCCTGGTAGGGGGGCACAGGGTCGTAATTCTCACTTCTTCCAGGAAAGGGTAAAATGGAGCTCCCTCCCCGTTGTATGGACTATGGTCGCCAGCTCGCCTTCCCCCAGCACTGCAATCGGGAGAGCATCCAGGAGGACCTGGCCGAAGAGGTAAATGAGACCATCGTATTGTCATCTTCTGTTTTAATAAACTAAATAAGGGGATTCTTGTAATAAGAGCATGAACTGATATAAATAGATGATGGTGGGTGCTCCTTCTCTTCTTCCCAGATCCTTTCTACTGGCCACACCTAACATACCAGCTGCAGATGATTATGGGAAGAGAGGCCACATCAATGATCAGATTATGTTTTTTAAGGTAAGTACTAGCGATATAACTAGTTGGGTCATCGGTACGTGTGGACAGGAAGGTTTAATGTTTATTTTTACATGTTAATCTGCAAGTTTGGGCAGTAAAACATGCTATGTTGCGTAACCAATCACAGCACTGTACCGTATGATAGGATGTGGGCAGGACGGTGGCTCAGTGGTTAGCACTGATGCTTTGTAGCGCTGAAGTCCTGAGTTCGTTCCACCCCTTGGACACATCTGCAAGGAGTTGTAGTTCTCCCTGTGCTTGCGTGGGTTTTCCTCGGACACTCCGGTTGCCCCACATCATAAAGACATACTGATAGGTGTCTGTATGTGTCCAATAAATGTGCTTAGATTGTAAGCTTCGGGCAGGGCCTGAAGTGAATGTATACATGAACTGTTAAAGCGCTAGGACGATGTTAGTTAGTGCTATATAAATCCATATAATAATAATTATAATGTGCAGGAAGTAAGATTTGTTACCATACTGGCCTTTAATGTTGCTGATCTCTGATGCTATTTTCTTATTAGGCAATGTATGGTGGGCGGAGCTCCTCCAGCCTGCGCGAATCCAGCGTGGGAGATTGGCTGCGATCCATCGGCCTGGAGAGATATGAGGAAGGTTTGATATACAAAGGCTGGGACGATCTAGAATTTCTCAGGTAAAGGGAATGTTTGGTTTATTTTCTGCTAAATTGCAGCATTTACCCTTTAGTTCTGATTTAGTTTTTATAAAAAAATATAAATAATCTATATATATGTATATATAACAATGGAAAGCTGTGCGTTATCTCATTTGTTGCATGTGTCTTTGTAGTTTACTCAAGTGACAAAATGCCAGCAGCCATGTTTGTAAGTCGCAGTACTTGCTTTACCACTAGATGGAGATGTTTTAAATGTGAAAACTATCCCTCTAAGGTTAGGTCCATTCCGGCACAGATAATACAATAACATATACATAGGTATCTAGTGTAACGCTAATTAAAGGGAACAATCCCGTACAATATTCACTGTTGTTTTTGGTTATGCCGATTCTGACTTCCCCCTGTTACATTGTATAGTGATATTGTAGAAGAAGATCTAGAAGAAGACGGAGTACAGGATCCCACCCCCAAGAAGAAGATCCTGGACAGTCTTCAACTCAGGAAAGAACGAGACTCTATTTGTGGATTTTTTCCTTTCGTGGCCTTGATATCCTTTCGTGGCCTTGATATCCTTTCGTGGTTGATATCCTTTCGTGGCTTGGTGTTTACAAGTCTCGTTCTTTGCACAACCTTGGGAGTCAGGACCTTTTTTTCCAAGTATTCCAGATCTTTCACCCTTTCCAGGGATTCACAGTTCATCCTCCACTCAGAGCGACATTTACCGGGACTTGCGATCTGTCCAAACAAGCACTGACCGATTATATCCAAGTTATATATAAATGAGGGAAAGACGCTCAGTGGGACATGAAGTGAGAAAGGACAAGATGGTGACAAGTCGCTCACCCACATGCACTAAACATTCTCTTTTATAGCACTGTCGGTGGGAACAAGTTGGGACATCACCAGCCATACAAAGCACATGAGATGGAGATGAAAGGGAAGGCCCATGTGGGACATTCTGTGTTGTGGCTATAAGGACGCCAGTTGCTGCAGCAACCTCTTAGACATTGTTATGTTCACGTCGGTTCTTCATTTCAAAGGGTCCTGTAGCAGCGAAGGCTCTGAGGCCATTAGGTTGGTGTGTAGAGGAACTAGAGTTGTATGTGAAATCTGTGCCCTCCATATGCCTTACCCCTGTTCATTGCCTAACTGTCCGTCAGAGCAGGTTATCCAGGTTTAAACCTAACATTTCCTTTTAATCATTTCAATAAATACAACCCCTAAATCAGGGTGTCCACATTCCAGCAGGCCTTGGTTGTGAATGCTGAGAGTTGTAGTTTCGTTCAGGTGGATAAAGTAAGAATAATTGGACAAAGAAGGCTCAGTAAGCGTCCTGAAATGTGACGGTATAGTTTTATTATAAACGTTAAATCTGACTATTAAACCCGTTATTCTTGGAAAAAAGATATTTTATCTGCCTGTATTTAAACCCATTCACCTGTAGGTGGAGTTAAAACCTTCTTGTCTGCACATGGGAATGAATTGATTGTAGAGGCACGAGAATTGGGATCTTTAACTCGCTTTGTTTCTGCAAATGTTTCTTTATTTGGCCTCTTTTAATGTCTCTCTGCAACCTTGAAATTAACATACCATTCTGGTTCTGCTTTTTGATTAAAGGCCAAGCTCGTTATTTTGTATTCATCCTTAAATCGTGACCACAAGGAAAAAAATGAAAGTCTAAAAAGAAACAAAGTTCAGGAGAATCGCATGTGATGAGGGACTTAATCGCGGTTATTATTTTTTTTTTTTAGGCCTAACAAATACCTTAAAACTATTTCAAACAATAATTAATATGTTCCCTTTCTTCTGTTTCCATGTTTCTGTTCTGCGGTCATGTGACCCCCATTAAAGTCTATAGGGATGGTATCACATAAACATCTGACTCATGCAGAAGAAAAGGATATTGGGAAAAAGAGGAGGAGCAGCAGATACCAACACATTCAATTTTTTCAACGGATAGAATTTCTAAAGTTTTAATATAGCAGATAAGGTCCTCATTACCTGGGGTCCCTTAAACTTAATTTATTATTAGATTTTTGCTACTCCTTTAATCTGATTGTAAAACTGTGTACTAACAGGGAGATTCAATATAAGTTCTTATTGTTAAAAATGGTGCTAATTTTGCCCCAAACAATCAGATCTTTTTTAACATTTGAAAGCTAACATCTCATTGGTTGGGGCAAATTGGCACCAATTTTAACGATAAGAAATTTTATTGAATAACCCTGTATGTTTGATGATGAATTTCCTGACGAATATTTTTATATTAAAATGTACGTTATAGTACAATTTGAATATAATCGATATAAGGGTAACTTTACACTAAATTGATTTTATTCTATTTCAACCTATAATCTAGTTTTAGTGTACTATTGGGGGTGGTGAGCGTACACCTTTATAAGTACATATGGCATTTAAATACCCCCAGTAATTGATGACTTGGCATCGGTAGGGCAGCACCTACTGTGAGTGATTTAGAATTTCTAAATGGAAATAACCACAGCACATATTGTCTATGCCAGACGGCCTACTATTGTTTAAATAATGGATATTTTAATATGCCCATACAGCACTACGGTGTTCGATTGGGGCAGTGTAATGTTCTACCCCTTGGCTGTTATAAAAATCCCCGTCCGTGGGGTTGTTAGAGAATGCTGGGATTTGTAGTTCAGAAGCTGTTTGTTAGACTTTTTATACCAGGAGGTTCTTTAAAGAAAGAACAAAGGTTTCTAAATAGTTTTTCAATGCAATTTTTTATCTGAGATTCAGACTATCAAAGCACCTGACATCATTGCAGCTGCTTATACATCCTCACCCAGTGGGGTGTCTGCATGGATCCAGTTCAGTAGTTACATAGGAACCAGATGAAATATAATTCACAAAGAGAAAAGGTCATTTTTAGCCCCCATACTGCTGATTCTAACATATTTATTGTTAATGTTGTTTCCTGTGGTGAGAGGAAACCAACCTGGAAATGTTTTTTGTGCGGGAATAGATATTTGGGAAGTCTTCTCCCTGCAGCAAAGGACTATGGGAAGTTTGTTTACGTGGTTTATTTACACGTTCCTGTTCCTTTAAATCCCGGTTAAAGGGATAGATGCTGTACGTTTTGCTCTTAGCACATCTGTGCCTTACATCTCTGTGTCTTATACGAGTGGGCGATAAAGAGTTTTGGTTGGGGGGGGGGACAAATTCTGACACTTTTGGTTCCCTTCTCAGATTAAACTCAATTACCCCATTTACAATTAATGTTGTGTTGTTGTTTTGATAATAAAGGAAAAAGAAAATTTAAGTCGAAGTTGCCCAACACCGAACAATTCTAATCATACAATCCCAGTTTTTCCATTGTTGATCCAATAGCAATTGCCAGCCAGAAAGGGGAGGAGTCACCAGATGGTTGGTTAAACCTTATCTTAGGGTAAGAACCTATAGCCAACAAATTTGATTAATTAACCAATAATGGGCCATATTTATAAAGCCGTGGTATGCTTTTAGCGATACCACCACTTTAACGATCGAAATAACGATCGTTCAACCGATCGTTAACTTATGATCGGTTAACGATTGTTAATTTACAATCGTAAATGTACGATAACGATCGTAAATTAACGCTATGATCGTAAATCTACGATAACGAAACTTAGATTACGATCCCATAGAATACATGGTATTCTACGACCGAACACGTTCGGTCACAAATGTAAGGTCGCGATCATACTTTATCTGACCCGCAATACGCGGGTTTAATATATGGCCCAATGTGAGCTAAAACCACCTGATTGGTTATTTAGTGCCTAATGAATTTATGGGATAATGAAACACCAATAAAATCAATATAAAAATCCAGAAATACAGATAGTTCCTTAAACATTCCAATATCAATATTAATATTTTTAAAGGGTAACTATGGTCTCCATACAAGTGCCCCTCAGTGTACCTTTCCAACCAGACCAGGGTGAGGTATCAAGGTCATATGGATCTTACGTTATACACTTGTAAAGTTAGACTTTCCAGTCTGCACTGTCTCTGTGACAGGCATGTGTTCTAATCTGTGTTATAAGCCCCACCTACCAAAATCAATATTTTCTGAAGCTTGTTACAGACCTGCAACTATCTGTCCTTTCCTCTACTAAGTTGTAAGTGGAGCTTATGATGTAGCTGATGATGCTCTGTCCCAGCAGTGGGCATGCTCCAACCTTAAACTTGGAGAAAGGCCCCAAGTGCTGGTGATGTCACAGCTCACAGTGCTAGCAGGAAACACTACCCTTTACACTGCTGTAACTTTGGGTAGACTGCAGCTAGAATCAGGATCTGAACTTAGTAGAGATGTGTTCTTTTTAATAAAGGTACTTGGAGATTAAATAATATCTCCTATTTATAATACCACGTGGTTATAAATAAACAACTTTTTTTAATTAAAGATGTTTGCTCCTCCCTTTTAACTGCTCCATAAAACTGTTCTAGTCAAACCCAAAAGACTATGCAGTGTCTATCAAATGCAACATAAAGGAACACCTACAAAAGCAATTTGGATTTAACTACATCCAGTTACATGCATTGTAGCGATTGGCCAATGGGCTTTGGCAATAATTGCCAAAATATTAGCTAATTTGATACGATCCTCCGGGTCCTATGGAATGGATTTTCAGTTTGCCAAGCAGTAGAGCAGCTCCCATCCTTGAATACAAAGGTTATGTAAATCACGGGGACATGTATTGAAATAATGGCACATGTAGCACACTGGCATGATCACCTAAAACACCAACAGGAATGTGGAATATTATTTGTGGCCCTTTTATTCAAGAGCCACAGTTGAGGGTCTTGGTTAATATGGTATATGTCTCTATCTGTGGATAGTTTAAAGGCAAAGTTCCTCATCTTACAGGAAACTGAACTCTAGTTAGAGTTAGAGTAATTGCTCTTTTGTGTGGCAGGAAATATCTTGCAATACAGAGCTGGGTACGGTTGAAGATATGTTAAAGGATAACTCCAGCCTTAAACACGATTACTTGTATCTTTAAAGCAGTAAAACTAATGATAAAGTCATATATTCCAACCAAGGATACACTATATGTCAGTGACTTCAGACATGCTCAGTCCAATATGTATCAACCAATCAAATGTTACCTTTTTACTAGTCTACTCGAGCAGAGAACATTTGATTGGCTACTGAAGATTAGCTTATATTCTTTGTTTGTGACATTTAATAAACCATTTCTGGTCTATAAGATATCTAATGTCTTATAAGCTGGAGATTTCATTAAGGTGAATAATGTTTTTAAAGGAATAAATATAGCAATCAAATTCTCAATAGAAAAAGAGTAGGTTATTGTACTATTATTTGTACTGTACTATTATGTAGTGCCGTATTAGTCCAATAAATGGATATTAAAAAATAAGAGTACTGTTGTACTTTTTCTATGGACTAAGTCTATTTAGTTGACAAGCTTTCGAGGGGGTACCGTATACTCGGTATAAACCAAGGTTTTTTACATATACAGAGCGAGTACTGCAGTATCTGTGAAATGTTGTCCTTTATATTCTTGTTCTCTAAGAATATGAATCAGAGTACATGGACAACACGTTACCCACACATGGACACGGTTTCCGTGAGTGCATTGTTACTCCACGTGGACACACTTACCCCAGGTAGACACATTGTTACTCTCGATAAACATACAACATGTGTCCGTTCGCAGTATGTTCCACTACATGAACCAACAATAAGATTTCTAAACCCTGGTACCAAATCTTCCAATCAACAGTAACAACAAAAAAAGGACTTCGGGAAAAAAAATATATAAAATCTATATCTCACGACAGGTTTAATAATCATATGTAATATATATAATATACATATAAAATTAGTACATGGGCTGAGCGCTATTTAGATTTCTGATCACATATTTTTAATATAAAGATCATTTATACACTGCAAGGAGGATAAGGGTCACATTCTGCAGTTGGTAAAAATCTGTGTGGTGTAATTCTTTTCTCGGCCTATAGAGGGCGCAGTTGCGTGAAGGAGAAAGAACTTCATGTATCAAACTCAGGTATTGGATTAAATTGTCATTACATAGTCAGTGCTTTCTCAAAGAATAAAAACAAATAATAATAAAATAAGACTAGTTAAATACAATAAATATTAAATAATGTCAAATAATCAAAAAAATGGATCTACCACCACAGTCCGTTCGAGGAAGAATGGGGGCATCGGAGTAGGGTGAGAAAAAGTTGTTTTGTGGAGAGAAAGAAGAAAGAAAAAGAATGTTTAACGTGAAGAAAAGTTGGGACGTTTTGGTCAAAAGTTCTTATATTGGTCTCGTTATGAAATATTTGGTCCTTTTTGTTTGTCCAAACATCTTGGGTTCTATAGTGATCCTCAAAGATGTTGTTTTGTAGTTCAAATCAGATATCTCCAAACCTGCCTATAACCGTCTGGCTACTCTCTGTCTCAGGTTAAGGAGAAGACCATAGGCCATCCAAGATGACGATCAGCACCATCCCAGTCCGCAGATTTAAAATTTCTTTTGGTGCCGCCATCATAACTCTATTGATATTTTTCTTGCTTTACTTATTTTTTGGTAAATATGTACAGTTACAGCCTAAAACAGGTTTGCCTTCAGGGCATTTGGCTTCCTATGAAATGTAGACGGACTCCAGCAAACGGTCCAGGCACTGCTTCGGTTGGCTGCCAAGCTTTGAGGATATCGGCTGTGTTAGTGCTGCGCTTGTTGGGACTCCGGACCATAAGGGCCCTTCATGGTGTGGGCAATGTGAGTTGGAACCAAACCTGACACAGATCCGTGATTTGGACTCAGACTGCCACTGGGGCTATTAAGGTTCGGTGGTGGAGGAGGCGCGTACTGTCAGGTGTTGGGCTCAGTGTTGATTCTTTGGACTCATCGTCCTCAGAAGAAGATCGTGGATCCGACTTTTGTTTCCAGAACCTCCGTATTGGCGTTTTCCGCTCTTGGAGTTGGCCGCTCTTTTCTGCCTTGACAATATGGCCCTTCGGTTCTGGAACCGACCTGGGGTTAAGGTGAGAGACATCATTAATATACGTAAATGATGAATAAAGGGAACCCTAGATAAGTCAATAGACTAATGCAGGAAAGAATTAAAATGCATCATCAATTATATGGTCAATTCATTTAATTTAACCGTTAACACACTACAAAATAGAGTGAGACGGAGTCATTCAGCATTTCAGTTGTAAACCAGGTTATCCTACTCTGTACTGACAAAGTATCATAAAGACAATACCCAACATAGGGTATAACATTCTATAGGCTTTCATTTAAACATGGATATTACCCAGAAGTCTTATCTCCATATGAGGCTATTGCTTTCTGAGAAATGGTTATAACAGGAATGTCCCTCCAGATGTTTGAAAATAACATCCTCAGCATTCATTAGCTGGTGCTGGGCAATGTAGTTCTCAACATCTGGGGTTGTGAGTTGCATTCCTGTCTTATAACATAATATTCTCATCTCATTCAAGTCTAAACTTTTCTGTAGTGTAGGGGACCCCCCTCCAACTCATAAACGCCAGGTTTTAGAAATTTAAAAAAGTTCCCAGAAATAAACTACTACTCACCTTTGTTCCCTCGGCCTCTGTTGCTACTTCTGGGAATGGAGCAGCAATATGGGCCAGACCGGCAGCCTCGTCTGTGATTGGCTAAGAGTTTGCCATATAGATGCAGCTGCGGCTATTGAGAGAGCCGAGGGAATGAAAGTGGGCGAGTCTATTTCTGGACACTTTTTAAGTTATAATCCTTGTGTAAAGAAAATGTTTAAATTTTTTTTTAAAGATTACCAGGGTTATTCAATAAAGTTTTATCGATATAAAATGGTGGCCCACACCACAATCAGATGTTAGCTTTCAAATGTTAAATAAGATCTGATTGGTTGGGGCAAAATTAGATTGGTCAACCAGAACATTACCTCATATTTCTAATAGGGGACTACACCCAATAGACTTGTGAACAAGATCGCACCTCATATTTCTAATAGAGGCCTGCACTCAAAGATGTTTCAACAGATCAGCACTCATATTTTCTATAGGGGCCTACACCCATAGATTGTTTACCAGATCATCACATCCTATTCAACTAGGACCTACACCCCAATAGATTGGTTAACCGATCAGCACCTCATATATCCTAATAGAGACCTAAATCTAATAGATTGTTCAACCAGATCATCACCTCAATACCCTTAATAGAGGCCTACACCAAATAGATTGGTCAACAGATCAACACCTTATATTTCTAATAAGGGCCTACACCCAATAGATTGGTCAACACCTCATATTTAATAGAGGCCTACACTCAAAAGATTGGTCAACACAGATCAGCTCCTCATATTTCTAATAGGGGCATAGACCCAATCAATTTGTCAACCAGATCAGCACATATCCCAATAGAGGCCTACACCCAATAGATTGGTCAACAAGATCAACTCCTCCTATTCCTAATAGTAGCCAACACCCAACTGATTGCTCAACCAAATCAACACCTAATATTCCTAATAGAGGCCTACACCTAATTGATTGTTCAACCAGATCATCACCTCATATCCCTAATAGGGGCCAACACCCAATAGATTGGTCAACCAGATCACCACCTCATATTCCTAATAGGAGCCTACACCCAATAGATTGGTCAACCAGATCAACCCCCTTATATTTCTTATAGGGGCCTACAACCAATGGATTGGTCAACCAGAACAATACCTCATATTTCTAATAGGGGCCTACACCCAATAGATTGATCAACCAAATTACCAACTCATATTCCTAAAAGATGTCTATACCCAATAGATTGGTCAACCAGGTTAGCACCCCATATTCCTAATAGGGGCCTATATCCAATAGATTGGTCAACCAGATCAACACCTCATATTTCCTATAGGGGCCTACACCCAATAGATTGGTCAACACCTCATATTTCTAATAAAGGCCCACATCTAAAAGATTGGTCAACCAGATCAGCGCCTCATATTCCTAATAGAGGCCTACACCCAATAGATTGGTCAACCAGATCACCACCTCATATTCCTAATAGGAGCCTACACCCAATAGATTGGTCAACCAGATCAACCCCCCTTATATTTCTTATAGGGGCCTAAAACCAATAGATTGGTCAAACAGAACAATACCTCATATTTCTAATAGGGACCTACACCCAATAGATTGATCAACCAAATTACCACCTCATATTCCTAAAAGATGTCTATACCCAATAGATTGGTCAACCAGGTTAGCACCCCATATTCCTAATAGGGGCCTATATCCAATAGATTGGTCAACCAGATCAACACCTCATATTTCCTATAGGGGCCTACACCCAATAGATTGGTCAACACCTCATATTTCTAATAAAGGCCCACATCTAAAAGATTGGTCAACCAGATCAGCGCATCATATTCCTAATAGAGGCCTACACCCAACAGATTGGTCAACCAGATCAGCACCTCATATTCCTAATAGAGACCTACACCTAATAGATTGTTCAACCAGATCAGCTCCTCGTATTTCTAATAGAGGCCTGTACCCAATAGATTGGTCAACCAGATCAGCACCTCATATTCCTAATAGGGGCCTACACCCAATCGATTGGTCAACCAGATCAGTAATTCATATTCTTAATTGAGACCTACACCTAATAGATTGTTCAACCAGATCATCACCTATATTCCTAATAGGGGCCTACACCCAATAGATTGGTCAAAACCTCATGTTTCTAATAGAGGCCTACACTCAAAAGATTGGTCAACCAGATCAGCTCCTCATATTTCTAATAGGGGTCTCCACCAATAGATTGGTCAACCAGTATTAACACCTCATATTCCTAATAGGGGCCTACACCCATAGTTAGATCAACAAGTTCAGCATATAATATTCCAATAGAGGCCATTCAACCAGATCAGAACCTCGTATTCCTAATAAAGGACACCCAATAGATTGGTCAACCAGGTCAGCACCTCATATTTCTAATAGAAGCCTACCACCCAATAGATTGGTCAACCAGATCAACACCTCATATTTCTAATAGGGGCTTACACCAAATTGCTTGGTCAACCAGATCAACACCTCCTCTTCCTAATAGGGGCCTACACCCAATAGATTGGTCAACCAGATCAAACACCTAATATTTCTTATAAGGGCCTACACACAATGGATTGGTCAACCAGATCAACAACTTGTATTTTTTATAGGGCCTACACCCAATAGATTGGTCAACACCTATGTTTCTAATAGAGGCCTACACCCAATAGTAGGTCAACAAGTTCAGCACATATTCTTAATAGAGGCCATTCAACCAGATCAGAACGTCATATTCCTAATAAAGGCCTACACCCAATAGATTGGTCAACCAGGTCAGCTCCTCATATTCAATAGAGGCCTACACCCAAAAGATTGGTCAACCAGATTAGCACCTCATATTCAAAATCGAGGCCTACACCCAATAGATTGGCCAACCAGCTCAAAACCTCATTTTCCTAAAAGGGGCCTACACCCAATAATTAGGTCAACAAGATCAGCACTTCATATTCTTATAGAGGCCTACACCCAATAGATTGGTCGTCAAAGCTCAATCCTCATTCCTAAGGTGAGCAACACCCAATAGATTGGTCCAAATCAACACCTAACATTCCTAATAAGGGCCTACACCCAATAGATTGGTCAAGCAGATCAACACCTTATATTCCTAATAAAGGCCTACACCCAATAGATTGGTCAACCAGATCAGCACCTCATATTCCTAATAAAGGCCTACACCCAATAGATTGGTCAACCAGATCAGCACCTCATATTCCTAATAAAGGCCTACACCCAATAGATTGGTCAACCAGATCAACACCTCATATTCCTAATAAAGGCCTGCACACAATAGATTGGTCAACCAGATCAGCACCTCATATTCCTAATAGAGGCCTACACCCAATAGATTGGTCAACCAGATCAGCACCTCATATTCCTAATAAAGGCCTGCACACAATAGATTTGTTAACCAGATCCAACCTCCATATTCCAATAAGGGCCTACAACAATTGATTGGTCAACCAGATCCACACCTGCATATTCCTATAGAGGCCTACACCCAATAGATTGGTCAACCAGATCCACACCTCATATTCCTAATAGGGGCCTACACCCAATAGATTGGTCAACCAGATCCACACCTCATATTCCTAATAAGGGCCTACACCCAATAGATTGGTCAACCAGATCCACACCTCATATTCTAATAGGGGACTACACCCAATTAGATGGTCAACCAGATCCACACCTCATATTTCCTAATAGAGGCCCTACACCCAATAGATTGGTAACCAGATCCACACTCATATTCTAATAGGGCCTACACCCATAGATTGGTCAACCAGATCCACACCTCATATTCCTAATAGGGGCCTACACCCAAAAGATTGGTCAACCAGATCCACACCTCATATTCCTAATAGGGGCCTACACACAATAGATTAATCAACCAGATTTAAACCTCGTATTCCTAATAAGGAAGACCAGGCAGATGTCCTATACCCCAAACCAGCTGCGCCTTAGTAGCAATGTCAGTACCTGGACTCTGGCCTCGGTCAGGTCTATCTTTAAAGCGAGTTCCTCCCGGGTGTAGATATCTGGATAGTGGGTCTCGGCGAATACTCTCTCTAGTTCCTTGAGCTGAGAACTGGTGAAGGTTGTGCGGATTCTTCTCTGTTTCCTCTTTTCATTGATACTGGATGGGTCGGAGAAGAACTTGTAGGGAACTGGAAAATTACAGTTAAGTTTACCATTAAGCTTTGTGGTTTTTAATTGGTTACAGAATAAAATGATAAATATTGAACTGTGAGCTCTACAGTGTGTACATTGTTATATACTAGGTAGGTAGTTACAGTGTGTACAGTGTTATATAATAGCGTAGTTAGTTACGGTGTACAGGTGTTATATTATAATGCGTAGGTAGTAGGTATGCACAGTGTTATATACATAGGTAGGCCATTTTACAGTGTGTACAGTGTTATATAAGGTTGGTAGTGACATTGTGTACAGCGTTATATACTTGGTAGGTAGTTACAGTGTGTACAGTGTTAAATACTAGGTAGGTAGTTACAGTGTGTACAATATATTAAACTAGGTAGGTAGTTACAGGTGTTAATATATAGGTAGGTAGTGTTTCGGTAGTTACCATAACCACACTACCGGTAGGTACGCGGTTAGTTACAGTGTGTACAATGTTATTATACCAGGTAGGTAGTTTTACATGTGTATATACTAGTAGTTGTACATTGCGGTATTAAAGTGTATCAGTGGTTATAGTTAGTGTGTACAGTGCTATATATAGGTAGCGTAGTTTACAGTGTACAGTGCTATATATAGGTAGTGTCATGGTCGTAAGTTATATATATGGTAGGTTAGTTCAGTGTTACAGTGCTATATTATACTAGGTAGGTAGTTACAATGGTTGCAATGAATAGTTATATAGTAGGGTAGGTAGTTACAGAATGTGTGCAGTGCCTATTTACTATGTAGTAGTTAATGTGTACAGTGGTATATTACATAGATAGGTAGTACAGTGTGTACAGTGCTATATAGTAGGTAGTATAAGTTACAGTGTGTACATGAACTATATATAGGTAGGTGTTCAGGTGTGCCTACAGGCTATATAGTAGGTAGTAGGTAGTTACAGTGTGTACAGTGCTAATAGTAGGTAGGTAGTTACAGTGGTACGTGCTATAGATAGTGGTAGGTAGTTACAGGTGCACAGCCAGCTATATAGTAGTTAGGTAGCTTACAGTGTTGTGTACAGGTGCTATATAGTAGGTAGGTAGTTACAGTAAATGTAGGTATAACAGTGATTATATAGTAGGTAGGTAGGTAGTTACAGTGTGTACAGGGTTATATAATAGTAGGTAGTTACAGTGCTGTAACAGTGCTATATAGTAGGTAGAGTAGTTACAGTGTGTGTACAGTTAAAGTAGGTAGGTAGTTCATTTCAGTTATAGGTGTGTACTTACAGTGTATATAGTAGTAGGTAGTTTGCAATGTGTACATGTATATACTAGTAGTGTACAGTGTGTGTTACTGCTAGTAGTAGGTAGTACAGTGTAGTTATAGTTATAGTAGGTAGTAGGAGTTACAGTGTGGTACATGCATATGTATGGTAGTAGTACAGGTGCCATGTATAGTAGGTAGGTTTACAGTGTGTACAGTGCTAATAGTAGGTAGGTAGTTGACATGTGTAACAGTGCTATATAGTAGGTAGGTAGTTACAGTGGTACAGTGCTATATAGTAGGTAGGTAGTGTTTACAGTGTGTACAGTTGCTATAAGTAGGTAGGTAGTTACAGTGTGTACAGTGATATAATAGGTAGGTAGTTCAGAGTTACAGTGTATATATAGGTAGGTAGTTAGTTACAGGTGCTACAGTGTATATACTTAGATAGGTAGTAGGTGTACCGTATCACAGATGTAGTTACAGTGTTAGGGCTAATATAATGTAGGTAGTACAGGGTTTAAGTGCTTTATAGTAGGTAGAGTAGGTAAAATTGTGTGGACAGTGTCATATAGTGTAGGTTAGTTACAGGAGTGTCCAGTGGTTATAAGTAGGTAGGTAGTACATGGTTGACAGTGATATAGCTAGGTAGGTAGTTACAGGGTAGTGATACTAGGTAGCATGTGTAGGTATATCAGTAGGATACATGGGTCATGTCTTACTAAGAATTACAGAATTTAGGAGTCGAGGCATGACAGTTATATCGTAGTAGGTTGAAGTGTACAAAGTTAATGGTGGGTGAGTACGTTACAGTGTTATATAATGTAGGTAGGTAGTTACATGTGTACAGTGCTATATTCTAGAGTTTTAAGTGTCAGTTATACGTAGGTGGGTTAGTTCAGTGGGTGTAGCAGTTCTATATCGTTAGGTAAGGTAGTTCCCAAGAGGTACAGTGCTTATATAGGTAGGTGTTTCAGTGTGTACAGTGCTATATACTAGGTACGGTAGTACATTGTATGTACGTGTTATAACTAGGAGTAGGATAGCCTTACAGCTGTGTACATGTTGATATACTAGAGGTAAGGTAGTTACAGAGTACAGGTCTATTATAGGTAGATAGTTACAGGTGTACAGTGTTATATAGGTAGGTAGAAGTAGTGTACAGGTGAATGTGGAGTACAGTGCTTACATTAGTATAGTACGTTGTACGTAGGTGTAGCAGTGTGTGTACGTGTCAGGCTATATAGGGTAGGTAGTGGTAGTTACAGTGTTGGTACAGTGCTTATATACTAGGTAGGTGTTACATTGTGTAAGGTTTATATACTTAGGAGTCCAGGGTACGTCTAGGTGGTACGTGTGCTACAGTGTACTACTTAGGTAGGTAGTTCATGTGACTGTGTTAGGGTGTACACGTAAGTGTATATAGTAGGTAGGTAGCTTACAAGTGTACACGTTGTATATCGTAGGTAGTGTAGTACAGTGTGGATACGGCCCGTTATATCGCTAGGTAGGTAAGGTGTTGCAGTGTGTACAGTGATTATAGTAGGTAGGTAGTACATGTGGATACAGCTGCTATATAGTAGATGCTAGTATTGTGTAAGGTTATACAGGTCAGTAGTACAGTGTATTATATATAGGTAGTTATAGTTACAGTAGTGTACGTGTTAATACTACGTAGGGTGTTACAAGTGCCTGTAATAGTACATGTCTATTTAGTAAGTATGTTTACAGGTGTAAGTTTATATGAGGTAGGTATTTGCAGTGTGTACAGGTACTAGAGTTGATACAGTGATAGTGTATTACTAGGTAGTAGTACATGTGACAGCTAATATAATAGGTAAGGTAGTGTACATGTAGTGTACAGTGTTATATTGTAGGTAGGTAGTGTACAGTGTACAGTGAATATTAGCTAGGTAGGAGTGGCATTAAGTTGCTACAGTGCTAGTATACTAGGTAGGTAGTTGACAGTTGTGTACAGTGTATATAGTAGGTAGGTTTAGTGTACAGAGTTACAGTGTAATAGGGTAGGTAGTTACAGGTGTACAGTGTATATATAGAGGATGAGTTACAGTGTGTGTGCTACAGTGTAATATTATAGGTAGGTAGTTGCAGTGTGTACAGTGTTAATATAGGTAGGTAGGTGGTTACAGTAGGTACCAGTGATATACTAGGTAGGTATTTTTGTAGTTTACAGGTATACAGGCTACTATAGTAGGTGTAAGGTCAGTTTACAGTAGTGTCACAGTGTACAGTGTATATATAGTATGTATGGTAGTTGCAGGGTGTTTGTGTGTACAGTGATATATAGTAGGTAGGTAGTAGTTACAGTTAGTACAGGTTAATTATACTAGGTAGGCTAGTTACAGTGTGTACATGTATATAAGTAGGTAGGAAGTTACGTGTGTACAGTGCAATATAGAGGTAGGCTTGTTACAGTGTATTACTGTGATATAATAGTAGCGTAGTAGGTAGGGTAGTTAGTCTACAGGTGACAGTGTTATATAGACTAGGTTGAGGTAGTTAGTTACAGAGTGGTCAACAGTGCTATATAGTCAGGTAGGTAGGTACAGTGTGTACAGTGCTATATAGTAGGTCAGGTAGTTACAGAGTGTACAGTGCTATATAGTAGGTAGGTAGTTACAGTGTGTACAGTGTATATAGTAGGTAGGTAACTAGTGGTACAGTGCTACTATAGCTAGGTAGGTAGTACAAGTGTGTACAGGCTATATAGTAGGTAGGTAGTACAGTGTGTACATGCTTATAGTAGGTAGGTGTTACACGTGTACAGTTATATATAGGTTGGTAGGTTAAAGTGTGTATAGATAGGTGGTAGTTACAGTGTGACAGTGCTATATAGTAGGTAGGGTAGTTACAGTGTACAGTGTTATATAGTAGGTAGGTAGGTAGTGGTTAGTTCAAAAGTTGTAAGGCTATATAGTAGGTAGGAGTACAAGAGTGACAGTGCATATAGGTAGGTAGTTACAGTGTGTACAGTGCTATATAGTAGGTAGGTAGTTACAGTGTGTACAGTGCTATATAGTAGGTAGGTAGTTACAGTGTGTACAGTGCTATATAGTAGGTAGGTAGTTACAGTGTGTACAGTGCTTATATAGTAGGTAGGTAGTTACAGGTGTACAGTGTATATAGTAGGTAGGTAGTTACAGTGTTACAGGCTATATAGTAGGTAGGTAGGTACAGGTGTATACAGTGCTATATAGTAGGTAGGTAGTTACAGTGTGTACAGTGCTATATAGTAGGTAGGTAGTTACAGTGTTGACAGTTGCTATATAGTAGGTAGGTAGTAGTTAGTTAGAGTGTACAGTGCTAATATACTAGGTAGGTAGTACAGTGTGTACAGTGCTTATATACTAGGTAGGTAGTTCAAGTGTTGTCACAGTGTATGATAGTAGGTAAGGTAGGTACGAGTGTACAGTGCTAGATAGTGGTAGTTAGATAGTTTATACTAGGTAGGATGTTAAAGGTGTACAGTGCTATATAGTAGGTACGGCAGTATAGTAGTGTACAGTGTGTATATAGTACGGTACGTTAGGTAGTACAGAGTGTACAGTGCTATATAGTAGGTAGGTAGTTACAGTGTGTACAGTGCTATATAGTAGGTAGGTAGTTACAGTGAGTGCTACAGTGTTATATAGTAGGAGTAGAGTTACAGAGTGTAACGTGCTATAGTAAGGTAGGGTAGGATAGTTTACAGAGTGTACAGTGCAATATAGTAGGTAGGTAGTTACAGTGTGTACAGTGCTATATAGTAGGTAGTTATAGTATATACTAGGTAGGTAGGTAGTTACAATATATACAAGGTAGGTAGGTAGGTAGGTTGTGTTGTATTTGCTCCTGGTTACCTGTAGAATATGGAGAAGGCTGATGGTCCCTCAGGGCCCCCAGGGTGCAGTTGGCTGTAGTCAGTGGGGGGCACCCAGGGTTGGTCCCAAAGCTGCTTCGGATGGGGTTGTACTGGAAGGTGTTTGCCTGGCTGCAGGAGCTGAAGTCTGCATAGGCTGAGGCTTCCATGGCTGCCATACAGGAGTCATAGGAGTTGAGGTAGGAATAATCCATCTTGTACATAGAGACTGGGACTGGTGGGGCTGCAGCTGGGGACTTTGTGTTGCACTTTCCAGGTGTCTGGACCAGTCACTGGGACATACCAGGTCCTCCTGATGGTCTTGTTAGGGGGTCTCTCCTCTCTGTCCTGCCTGGGACTCTCACACTGATGCTCTCCTGCTGGACTGAGGGTCTCTAATGTCCTTCCAGGGGAGATCTCACCAAATCAAGGCGGTGGTCTGTTTGCATGACAATAGCAACTGAGACCATTGGGTCCCCTCCTCCTCCCCATTCATTCCCTCCTTTAACCCTTCCAGGCACAGAGCAGATTGGGAGCTGCCACTGGGAATCTCTCTTCATTGCAGTAATAGGAATTCTATCCCAGGGATAAATCCCACCTGCACCCAGAAATAACCCCCAAGTCCAGGAATTCCCACATTCACCCTATGGGTGAATTCACTTATCTGGGAATAATTCAATTTCACTAAGATCTCATTTCTGACTCAATGTCTCCTTCCACTTTATTTCATTAAAATAAGCAAATTAATAAAGGGGATTGTTTTCCTTTTATTTCCCGTTAGAATTAAAGGCATTGGGGGGTACAGACTTCATTAGAACGTTCCAGTGTATCAGGTTACGGGCGGTCAGTTACATTGTATCCATTCGATCCTGGTGGGAAGTTCGTTACATTGTATCAATTCGATCCTGGTGGGAAGTTCGTACATTGTCTGAATTCGTACTCATTGTATCAATTCGATCCTGGTGGGAAGTTCGTTACATTGATCAATTCGATCCTGGGGGAAGTTCGTTCATTTATCAATTCGAATCTGGTGGGAAGTTCGTTACATTGTATCAATTCGATCCTGGTGGGAAGTTCGTTACATTATCCCATTGAAATCCCGGTGGGAAGTTCGTTACATTGTATCCATTCGATCCCGGTGGGAAGTTCGTTACATTGTATCAATTCGATCATGGTGGGAAGTTCGTTACATTGTATCCATTCGATCCTGGTGGGAAGTTCGTTACATTGTATCCATTCGATCCTGGTGGGAAGTTCGTTACACTTGTATCAATTCGATCCTGGTGGGAAGTTCGTTACATTGTATCAATTCGATCCTGGTGGGAAGTTCGTTACATTGTATCCATTCGATCCTGGTGGGAAGTTCGTTACATTGTATCAATTCGATCCTGGTGGGAAGTTCGTTACATTGTTGCCGTTTATCGCGTCACGTTGGGAAGTTTTCCTCCGTTCTGGGGATCGTTGTACCCACTAGATTGATTTCCAATTGATTTCACGTCGCTCGATGTTTTCTTTATATTTTATTCGTGAGATATTATTGTATGGAGAGGAGACGGGAGGGATATAAAGAAAATCCCTAAACAACATTTCTAATAAATGTAACATAAATACAATGTCTAACACATTATAAAAAATATTATTATTATAATTATTATTAGTATTCGTATTATTATTATAAATTATTATTATTATTATTATTATCATTATCATTATTATTATTATTATTGTTATTATTATTATTATCATTGTTACTATCAGTAGTTAGTAGTTGGTGAATTTAGCTGTGGAAATGGAAATTATCTATTTTTCGTTTGTTTAATTTTTTTTTAATCCCCATCATCTTGTAAACAATTGTTATTAAACACTGGGACATCGTGAATATCAGTTACTATAGGTTAAAAACATAGATTGAGATGATAGTATGACTGTGAGGTAGGTAGATAGAGAGAGAGAGATAATGGATATAGATAGAGGGATGATATAATGATAGATAGATAGATACATAGATAAATAGATAGATAGACAGAGAGATAGATAATAGATAGTATAATACATAGATAATAGATAATAGATGAGATAGATGATAGATAGTAGATGATAGATAGATAGATGACAGATAAATAGATAGAGATAGATAGACAGAGAGATATAATAAGATAGATAATACATAGATAAATAGATAATAGATGATAGATAGATAGATAGATGATAGATAGATAGATGACAATAAATAGATAGATAGATAGATAGACAGAGAGATAGATAATACATAGATAAATAGATAATAGATGATAGATAGATAGATAGATGATAGATAGATGACAGATAAATAGATAATAGATAGATAGATGAGAGATATAAATAGATAGATAATAGATAGAAGATAGATAGACAGATAAATTAGATTACATGGATAGATAGATAGATAGATAAGATAGATAGATAGATAGATAGATAGATAATAGATAGATAATACATAGATAAATAGATAATAGATGATAGATAGATATAGTATGATAATAGATGACAGATAAAGATAGTAGATAGATAGATAGTATGAGAGATATAAATAGATAGATAATAGATAGAAGATAGATAGACAGATAAATTAGATTACATGGATGAATAGATAGATAGATAGATAGATAGATAGATAGATAGATAGATAATAGAAAGATAGATAGACAGACAGTCAGAGACAGTAATTAGATTACATGGATTATATATATATTATATAGAGAGAGAGAGAGAGAGAGAGAGAGAGAGAGATAATAGATAGATAATAGATAGATGAGATAGACAGATAATAATAGATGATAGAAGAGATAGATATAGATGAGAGATAGAGAGATAGATAGCTAGATAATAGATAGATAATAGAGAGATAGATAATAGAGAAATGAGATAGATAGAGAATAATAGATAGATGATAGATAGATAGACAGACAGATAAATTAGATTACATGGATAGATAGATAGATAGACAGTCGACAGATATATTAGATTAATAATATATAATAAATGGATAGATAGAGAGATAGATAAATAGATATAGATAGATATAGAAATATATATATATATATATAGATAGATAGTAGATATGAGATAGATAGATGAGAGATAGATGGTAAATGATAGATAGAAAGAGATAGATAGATCTATAGATAGATAGATGAGAGATAGATGGTAGATAGATAGTAGATAGTATAATGATAGATAGATACATAGATACATAGATAGATAATACATAGATAGTTAGATAATAGATAGATGATAGATAGATGATAGATAGATAGATAGATAATGATAGATGAGAGATAGATGGTAGATAGATAGATAGATAGAGAGAGAGATAGACAGATAATATATAGATGATAGTGTATATATAGATAGAGAGATAGATAGATAGAGAGAGAGATAGATAGATAGAGAGAGATAGATAGATAAAGAATAGATGATATAGATAGATAGATAGATAGATAGATAGATAGATAGATAGATACATAGATAGATAGATAATAGATAGATACATAGACAGATAGATAGATACATAGATAGATAGATAGATAGATACATAGATAGATTAGATAATAGATAGATATATAGATAGATAGATAGATAGATGAGAGATAGATAGATAGATAGATACATAGATAGATAGTTAGATAATAGATAGATATATAGATAGATAGATAGATAGATGAGAGATAGATGATAGATAGATACATAGATAGATACATAGATAGACTAGTAGATAGATACATAGATAGTATAGTTAGATAATAGATAGATGATAGATAGATGAGAGATAGATGGTTCGATAGATAGATAGATAGATAGTAGATAGATAGATGAGAGAGAGATAGATAGATAGAGAGAGAGATTAGACAAATAATATATAGATAGATAGATGATAGATAAAGATAGTGATAGATAGATAGATAGTAGATAGATAGGAGAGAGAGAGATAGATAATATATAGATATATAGATAGATAGATCAGATAGATAGATGAGAGATAGATGGTAGATACATAGATAAATAGATAGATAACAGAGAGATAGATCTATAAATAGAGATAAGAGATAGAAAGATGTGATAGATAGATAGATAGATAGATAGATAGATAGATAGATATAGATAATAGATAGATATATGATAGATAGCTAGTAGATAGTATAGATAGTAGATAGATGTAGATGATAATGATAGTGATAGCTAGATAGTAGATGGTGAGATAGATAGGTAGCTAGATAGTAGATGATAGAATGAGGTAGATTAGATTATAGTAGCGATAGAGAATGTGATAGATAGATAGATAATAGATAGATAGATGAGAGATAGATGGTAGATAATAGATAGATAGATGGGGGGTACCTGATGAGGTTATATGGGGTACTGATGGGGTTATAGGATGGGGGGGTACCTGATGGGTTTATATGAATGGGGGTACCTGATGGGGTTATATGAATGGGGGGTACCTGATGGTAGTGTATAACTAAATGTTACAGTGTATCACTAGATGTTACTGTATCAGTGTACAGTACACTAGATGTTACATGTTCACTAATGTTACAGTGTATCACTAGATGTTACAGTGTATCACTAGATGTTACAGTGTATCACTAGATGTTACAGTGTATCACTAGATGTTACAGTGTATCACTAGATGTTACAGTGTATCACTAGATGTTACAGTGTATCACTAGATGTTACAGTGTATCACTAGATTTACAGTGTCTAGATGTTACAGTGTATCACTATTTCAGTGTATCACTAGATGTTACAGTGTTCACTAGATGTTACAGTGTATCACTAAATGTTACAGTGTATCACTAAATGTTACAGTGTATCACTAGATGTTACAGTGTATCACTAGATGTTACAGTGTATCACTAAATGCTTGTGAAGGTTCTCATTCATCCAGGTCATGGTATATCTGTTGTATTCAATTAGATCAACTGGACATGAAATGTAGTCTTGAAGACGTTTCGCTAGTCATACCGACTGGCTTTCTCAATTCAGATACTTGTACAGAACATGGTCATCCCATATGTAGCAGGGGTCTCTGGAAATTAAGAAGAATTTCAATAACAATCGTATCCCTTCTGCTTTAAACCGAACAACACACTGAGGCAGCAATTGGTACATCCGAAAACCCAATACCAAAACACAGAAAAGCGACATCATATATCAGTGCAGTGCATGAAGAATGCTCTGATTTGTTGTGGGGGGAACCAACAGCAACTCATCAACGTATGGCCCAGCACAGAAGAGCCAATTCCTCGGGTCAGGACTCAGCAGTGTTCTGCATCTTAAGGATAAAGGACTACCTTTGAAGATTGTAATGTAACATACTGGCGAAGGAACGTGACTGTTCAAGAGAGGTGTTAAGGAGGCCATTTTGTGAAAATAAAGAAACCAAGCCTAAATAGAGGTGGGGGGGTTTGACACCAACTGTCTCAGTGTACAATGCTGTTTTAACACCTTACTCTGGGCTTTCCTATAACACCTCTTAGCCACTATCTAATCACACACACCTTAACACCTGGCTGTGATATGCTATTGATTTTCCAGGGTACATAATTGCCACCAGATTCTTGTACAGTCATTCTGATTGAGAAAGCCAGTCGGATGACTAGCGAAACGTCTTCAGAACTACATTCATGCCAGTTGATCTAATTGAATACACAGATGTATCACTAATGTTCAGTATCACTAATGTACAGTGTATCACTAGATGTTACATGAATAGATGTACAGTGTTCACTAATGTTACCAAAGTGTATCACTAAATGTTACGTGTTACCTATGTTACAGTGTATCACTAAATGTTACAGTGTATCACTAAATGTTACAGTGTATCACTAGATGTTACAGTGTATCACTAAATGTTACAGTGTATCACTAGATGTTACAGTGTATCACTAGATGTTACAGTGTATCACTAGATGTTACAGGTATCACTAGATGTTACAGTGTATCACTAGATGTTTACAGTGTCTCACTAGTGTTCAGTGTTCATAGATGTACAGTGTATCACTAAATGTTACAGTGTATCACCCTTTCCCAGGTGCAGATCTTTTCTTTAAACCCTGTACTGTGAGCTCTTTGGGATCAAAGTGGGATTAAGGGTTTAAAAACATAAATTGGAATTAAAAGAATGTCTAGACATACAGACACCATATGAGAAATAAATGGTTCCATTGAAATGAGAATGGATACGCATCACAGGTAGATAGGATAATATTTAATATATTATACAAACATAATAGACATGTATAATCTTATATATGTCTAGACAGACAAATACGGACATATTGGTAGGTAGGTAGACAATATAGTTTATATATAGAACCTAGTGTTTTGTTTATATAGTAAAAATTACTAAATATTATATATTACTTATCTTTAAGATATAATAGATACAGTATTGATCAGTATATATAGTACCTGAATAGAGAATAGATACAGTATAGAGAACAGATACAGTATAGAAAACAGATACAGTATAGAGAATAGCTACTGTATAGATATAGAATAGATACAGTATAGAGAATAGATACAGTATAGAGAACAGATACAGTATAGAAAACAGATACAGTATAGAGAATAGCTACTGTATAGATATAGAATAGATACAGTATAGAGATATAAATACTGTATATTAAGAATCGATACAGTATAAGATAGATACTGTATAGTTAGAATATACAGTATAGAGAATAGATACTGTGATATAGATAGTAGGATACATATATAGTAGATAGATACTGTTATAGAATAGAATAGCTCATATGAGATACATACTGTATACGATATACAGAATAGATACAGTATAGAGAATATACAGTATAGATCAGAATAGATACATATAGAATAGATAACTGTATAGATACAGAATAGATCAGTATAGAAATAGATACTGTATAAACAGAATAGATACAGTATAGAGAATACGATAACTGATAGATACCAGAATAGATACAGTTAATAGAGAATAGATACTGTATGATACAGAATAGATACAGTATAGAGAATAATACATTATGAGAATAGATACTGTAGAGACGAATAGATACAGTATAGATAATAGATACTGTATAGATAGATATGATGTATAGGAATAGATCGTCTAGATACAGATTAATACAGAATAGATTTAGATATATACAGTATAGAGAATAGATACTAATATAGAACAGATAGATACAGTATAAAGATATACTGTATAAGATAAGAATAGATACAGTATAGAGAATAGATACTGTATAGATATAGAATAGATACAGTATAGAGGAATAGATACTGTATAGATACAGAATAGATACAGTATAGAGAATAGATACAGTATAGATATAGTATAGATACAGTATAGAGAATAGATACAGTATAGATATAGAATAGATACAGTATAGAGAATAGATACTGTGAAGAAACAGAATAGATACAGTATAAGAATAGATACTGTATAGATACAGAATAGAGTACAGTATAGATAATAGATACTGTATAGATATAGAATATATACAGTATAGAGAATAGATACTATATAGATACAGAATAGATACAGTATAGAGATTAGATACAGTATAGATACAGAATAGATACAGTAAGAGAATAGATACTGTATAGATACAGAATAGATACAGTATAGAGAATAGATACAGTATAGATACAGAATAGATACAGTATAGAGAATAGATACAGTATAGATATAGTATAGATACAGTATAGAGAATAGATACAGTATAGATATAGAATAGATACAGTATGAGAATAGATACTGTGAAGAAACAGAATAGATACAGTATAGAGAATAGATACTGTATAGATACAGAATAGATACAGTATAGATAATAGATACTGTATAGATATAGAATATATACAGTATAGAGAATAGATACTATATAGATAAGAATAGATACAGTATAGAGATTAGATACAGTATAGATACAGAAGATACAGTATAGAGAATAGATACTGTATAGATACAGAATAGATACAGTATAGAGAATAGATACAGTATAGATACAGAATAGATACAGTATAGAGAATAATACAGTATAGAGATACAGAATAGATACAGTATATATAGATAATACTGTATAGATACATAGTAGATACATTAATGGAGAATAGATATTGTAGATATACAGAATAGATACTATAGAAATAGATACTGTATAGATACACGAATAGATACAGTATTAGAGAAATAGTACTGTATAGATACAGTAATACAGTATAGAGAATAGATACTGTATAGATAAAGAATAGATAGAATAGAGATAGATACAGTAATAGATACAGAATAGATACAGTATGAATAGATACGTATAGATAGTATTAGATCAGAATATAGAGATAGATACTTATGATCAGAATAGATACAGTATAGAGAATAGATACTGTATAGAGAATAGATACTGTATAGAGAATAGATACAGTAGAGAATAGATACAGTATAGATACAGAATATATACAGTATAGAGAATAGATACTGTGTAGATATAGAATAGATACAGTATAGAGAATAGATACAGTATAGATACAGAATATATACAGTATAGAGAATAGATACAGTATAGATACAGAATATATACAGTATAGAGAATAGATACAGTATAGATACAGAATATATACAGTATAGAGAATAGATACTGTGTAGATATAGAATAGATACAGTATAGAGAATAGATACAGTATAGAGAATAGATACTGTATAGCTACAGAATAGATACAGTATAGAGAATAGATACAGTATAGAATCAGAATAGATACAGTATAGAGAATATATACTGTAAGATATAGAATAGATACAGTATAGAGATAGTACTGTATAGATTACTCGATAGATACAGTATAGGAATATATACGTAATATACGAATATACAGTATGAGAATAGATACTGTATAGATACAGAATAGATACAGTATAGAGAATAGATACTGTATAGATACAGAATAGATACAGTATAGAGAATAGATACTGTATAGAAACAGAATAGATACAGTATAGAGAATAGATACTGTATAGATACAGAATAGATACAGTATAGAGAATAGATACTGTATAGATACAGACAATACAGTATGAAAATACAGTATATAGAGAATAGATACTGTAAGATACCAGAATGATACAGTAATAGATAATAATTAGAATAATAAGAATAGATACAGTATAGAGAATAGATACTGTATAGATACAGAATAGATACAGTATAGATATAGAATAGATACAGTATAGAGATATAGATACTACATATAGATACAGAATAGATACCAGTATAGAGAATAGATACTGTATAGATATAGAATAGATACAGTATAGAGAATAGATACTGTATAGATATAGAATAGATACAGTATAGAGAATAGATACTGTATAGATACAGAATAGATACAGTATAGAGAATAGATACAGTATAGATATAGTATAGATACAGTATAGAGAATAGATACAGTATAGATATAGAATAGATACAGTATAGAGAATAGATACTGTGAAGAAACAGAATAGATACAGTATAGAGAATAGATACTGTATAGATACAGAATAGATACAGTATAGAGAATAGATACTTATAAGATCTAGAATATACAGTAAAGAGATAACTATATAGATACAGATAGATACAGTATAGAGATTAGATACAGTATAGAGTCAGGATAGATACAGTATAGATAAATAGATACTGTAGATACAGAATAGATACCAGTATAGAGAATAGATACAGTATAGCATACAGAATAGATACAAGAGTCATATAGATAGATAGATACAGTTAGAATAGATACAGTATAGATGAATAATACAGTATAGAGAATAGATACTGTGGAAGAAACAGAATAGATACAGTATAGAGAATAGATACTGTATAGATACAGAATAGATACAGTATAGATAATAGATACTGTATAGATATAGAATATATACAGTATAGAGAATAGATACTATATAGATACAGAATAGATACAGTATAGAGATTAGATACAGTATAGATACAGAATAGATACAGTATAGATGATACTGTAGATACAGAAGATACGTATAAGAGAATAGATACAGTATAGATACAGAATAGATACAGTATGAGAATAGATACAGTATAGATACAAATAGATACAGTATAGAGAATAGATACTGTATAGATACAGAGTAGATACAGTATAGAGAATAGATATTGTAAAGATACAGAATAGATACAGTATAGAGAATACGATGACTGTATAGATACAGAATAGATACAGTATAGAGAATAGATACTGTATAGACATATATATAATTAAGGAATAGATATGAAGATAAAGAATAGATACAGAATAGAGAATAGATACAGTATAGATACAGAATAGATACAGTATAGAGAATAGATACTGTATAGATATAGTATAGATACAGAATAGAGAATAGATACTTATAGATACAGAAATAGATACGTAAAATAGAGAATAGATACTGTATAGAGAATAGATACTGTATAGAGAATAGATACAGTATAGAATAATACAGAATAGATACGAATATACAGTATAGAGAATCGATACTGTGTAGATATAGAATAGATCATATAGATATATATCAGTAATAGATACAGAATATAAGACAGTATATAGATATACGTAGAGATACAGATATATACAGATATATAAGAATAGTATAGATACAGAATAATACAGTATAGAGAATGATACTGTGTAGATATAGATAGATACACGTATGAGAATAGATACGTATAGAGATATATACTGGTATAGCTAAACAGAAGAGATTACAGTATAGAGAATAGATACAGTATAGAATCAGAATAGATACAGTATAGAGAATAGATACTGTATAGATATAGAATAGATACAGTATAGAGAATAGATACAGTATAGCTACAGAATAGATACAGTATAGAGAATAGATACTGTGTAGATATAGAATAGATACAGTATAGAGAATGATAACTGTATAGATAGCTACAGAATAGATACAGTATAGAGAATAGATACTTATATACTAGATAGATACAGTATAGAGAATAGATAGCTGTATAGATACAGAATAGATACTATAGAGAATAGATACTGTATAGATACGAATAGATACAGTTAGAGAATAGATACGTGTTAGATACAGAATAGCTACAGTATAAAGAGAGAATGATACTGTTATATATAACATAATAGATACAGTATAGAGAATAGATACTGTATAGATACAGAATATATACAGTATAGAGAATAGATACTGTATAGATACAATATACATACAGTATAGATATAATTAGTTCTGTTGTGTATTCCTATATTAGTATTAGTATACATTATTAAATATATTACCATATCACTATATATAATAGATATTAAAGATTATATTATGTATTCCTAGAGTATTTCTATATTTTATATGTTACTATTTTATTATATATTATAGATAGAGGTTATAGATTATATTGTGTATTCCTAGAGTATTACTACATATTATATTATGTATTACTATATCTTAGAGATATTAAAGATACATTATGGATATTGTTTATTCTATTATGTATCCCTGTATTACTATACATTATATTATATATTATTACTGTATCACTGTATATCTGTGTATATATATATATATATATATATATATAGTCAATTCTATTATATATCCCTAGGGTATTGCTATAAATGACATTATATATTACTAGATCACAATATATGATAGCTATTATAGATTATATTGTGTATTCCTTGTGTGTTACTGTATATTGCTAAACGATTATAAACTAAAGATAGATATGATCAATTCTATTATATATCCCTAGTTTATTACTATAAATTGTATTATATATTACTATATCACAACAAATTACAGGTAAGTATTATAGATATTGGCACAAACTGACAAACAATTAAAGGATTGCTTTTTTTTTCAATTAAATTATCATTTTTGATAGAATTTTTTTGAAACATTTTTATTTTACTTTCCTGTTTTTAATCTTTATAAAATAGTTAATCAAAATAATGATTATTAATAATAAATAATGATGATGATTGTTATTTTTAATTTTATAATTATTATTTATAATTACAACTAATTATTATTACTTATTATCATTATTTATAATTACAACTAATTAGTAATTATTATTATTTATAACTACAGCTAATTATTATTATTATAATTGTTATTATGATTATTTATAATTACAACTAATTATTATTATTATTACTAATTATTATTAGTTACATATGTATTATTATTATTATTATTATTATTATTATTATCATCATATTATCATTATTATTATTATTATTATGATATTATTATGCTATTATTATTATTATTATTATTATTATTATTATTATTATTATTATTATTAGATCATTATTATTATTATCATTATTATTATTATTATATTATTATCATTATTATTATTATCATCATCATCTTATCATCATTATTATTATTATAATATTATTATTATTATTATTATCATATTATCATCATTATTATTATTACTACTACTACTACTACTCATTATTATAATTACTAATTATTATTATGATTACTAATTACTATTATTTTGTTTGGCCAGATCCTGGAAGCATTATTAGTAATTTATCTGTAAATACAATGGACCAGTTCCTCAGTCTCTTTCTTTTATCTGTTTTTCTTTCATCTTCTTCAGCTGATAAAGGGTTAAATACTTAATTAAAGGGACACAACTTTCTATATTTTTTTAAGGAATATTTAAGACTGAAAATCATTACCAAGAAACTTTACAATTCGATGAGATTCCATACAATTCGATTGGTTCCAATTTATATTGTCTGTTCCACTAATGTTCTGTGTGGGGGCAGGGCTCTGCTTGGTACTTGTATCATTTACTGGTTAATGGCCCCATTAACTCTTTTTGAAAGCAGATCCTTTATAAATTGTATCTGTGCACTGCCCCACCCTTCCCTAATTTAATCAGCCCCCCCATCAGACCTGGGGGCTTGATCCAGATGCCAGTCATTGTGAAATGTCAGATCCTACAATGAACAGGACAATATCCACTGTCATTACTATAAACTATAACTCCCAGAGGCCCCTTTGGGATCTATTTTTTATGAATTACTGGATCCTGTCTGCTAGGATAGAAATAATAAATACCAGAAAACAAATAATATGTGAATGTATCCATTTCTATATCCTGTTCATTGACATGTCAGAGACTGGGGAAGAAGAGCTAGCACTCTATTCTATGGATCTTACTCCCTATTAATATTATTATTACTATTCATGGTATTTGTAATAATACTATAAATATTTATTAATATTATTTGTGTTACTATTATTATTATTATTATTATTATTCCTATTAATATGATCACCACTATTATAAACACGTAAATGCTATAATAAATATTCATACAACTATTATAAACATCTATACTACTATTATAAACATCTATACCACTATGGATAAACATTTGATGCTATTATAAACATCTTAACCACTCTTAATAACATCTATACCACTATTATAACATCTATACTACTATATTATAAACATCTATAGCACCTATTATAAACACGTATACCACTATTATAAACATCTATACACTATATAAACATCTATACCACTATTATAAACACGTAAACCACTATTATAAACATCTATACTACTATTATAAACATCTATACCACTATTATAAACACGTAAACCACTATTATAAACATCTATACTACTATTATAAACATCTATACCACTATTATAACACGTAAACCACATTATAATAACATCTATACTACTATTATAAACATCTATACTAACTATTATAAACCTATACCACATTATAAACATTTATACACTATTATATTATAAACATGTATCACCGCTACTACTATAAATATTTATATTTTTTCACTATTATCTAACATCATATACCATATTATAACCATCTATACCACTATTATAAACATATATATACCACTATTATAAACCTTTATACCCACTATTAGATGATAAAACATGTATACCGCTACTATAAATATTTATATCACTATTATAAACATTTATACTGCTATTATAAACATTTATACCACTATTATATTATAAACATGTATACCGCTACTATAAATATTTATATCACTATTATAAACATCTATACCACTATTATAAACATCTATACCACTATTATAAACATCTATACCACTATTATATTATAAACATGTATACCACTACTATAAATATTTATATCAGTATTATAAACAGCTATACCACTATTATAAACATCTATACCACTATTATAAACATCTATACCACTATTATAAACATTTATACCACTATTATATTATAAACATGTATACCGCTACTATAAATATTTATATCACTATTATAAATATTTATATCACTATTATAAACATCTATACCACTATTATAAACATTTATACCACTATTATATTATAAACATGTATACCGCTACTATAAATATTTATATCACTATTATAAACATCTATACCACTATTATAAACATCTATACCACTATTATAAACATCTATACCACTATTATAAACATCTATACCATTATTATAAACATGTATACCGCTATTATAAACATCTATACCATTATTATAAACATCTATACCGCTATTATAAACATCTATACCATTATTATAAACATCTATACCACTATTATAAACATCTATACCATTATTATAAACATCTATACCGCTATTATAAACATCTATACCGCTATTATAAACATCTATACCACTATTATAAACATTTATACCACTATTATAAACATCTATACCGCTATTATAAATATTTATATCACTATTGGAAACATTTATACCACTGTTATAAAAAATGTATACCACTTTAATACACAAGAGGCTCAAATACAATGGGAGCAGCAGTAGAATATTTAGCTATGTCACTGAGTGATTATTATAATCAGTTAATCATTATCAGTTGAAGAAATGTATTTACTATTAAAATGACAGTATTACAATGGTACTAAAGACATAACTGTTTATATACTGTACACAGCCTTAAGGCAAAAAAAAAAATTAATATATATATATATATATATATATATATATATATATATATATATATATACACAATGAGAGAGAACACTGCACACCTTATAGCAATAGACTACGTACAACGTATGTTTATACATGTGCTAGTGAGAATAAAGAAACAGAAGAATAAAACCTGTGTGCGGTGTGGGACTGGTTTTCTATATATATATATACATACATATATAAACCTTATGTATTGTAAGAAATAATGCGTCAACTTCACATTATAATATAAGGATGTTATACGGTAAGGGGTGAGTTATCCCTTCTCCAATGTAAACAGCCCTAACTTGTCTAATCTGCCTGCATATTCAAGACCATCCATTCCCCTTATTAATTTAGTTATAACTTGTTTAATCTTCCTGCATATCCAAGCCCCTCCATTCCCTTTATTAATTTAGTTGCCCTTCTCTGAACTACCTCCATTTCCAAGATGTCCCTTTTGTATATTGGATTCCAAAACTGCACCGCATATTCCAAATGAGGCCTTACCAGTGCCTTGTAAAGAGGGAGAAGTATCAATGTCCAGCCAGGTTAACTGGACCCTCAGTGCCAGAGATGCTCATCTGATGTTTGGAACATACATAGGTAGATATTAGGGACATTTTGCCTAAATCTGTGAAGATATATTAAGATTCCTGCCCATGTGTTTTCGGCTTTCAGTCTATTACCTAAAAGTGTCCCCGGGTCTGTCTCTATCGGGACTTGTAAGGCTGGGTACACACGAAGGGACTATTTGTCCCGAATGCGCACTTGGCAGGGACATGTGTCCGTCCGTCGCGTAAATAGTGGCTGCGGCTGACATTTTGTGCGATCGACCGTGCGGTCCCATAGGGAACATATCTGCTGGTATGTACCCAGCCACACTACAACGCACCAAGCGAGCACGATTTCACGTGCTTTCTGTGCACGTATTGTTTTCGCATTTTGGCTATCTTTAAAGCGAAAATGCATGCGATTGTGCGAAAAAATGCTCGAACGCAAAATGCAAATGGAACGCGCAATCGCATGCTCATAGCAAATCGCAGGAACGTTCTTGTTCCCGTGATTTCCATTTTAGCGAAAATCGCAAGCGCAAACGTGCGCGAAAAAAAGAGCTAGTGGGGCTTAACTCTAAGTGTCTCTGTTGGTGTGTAGAGAGATCGGGAAGTTTTATTTATTGAATGAATTTATTTCATTATTAACCATTTTGTTTTTGCACCAGATCATTTGATGTTGGCGACCAATCACACAATTGCTTGTATCCTGATCACTGTATTAGAGCAAACCAACCTAATATCTGATTGGTTACAATTAAATACTAATCTGGGACAAGGGGCCATATTTATAAAGCCGCGGTATCGCTTTACCGATAACGGTCGGTAAAACGATTGTTAAACCGATCATTAATTTTCAATCTGTTTAACGATTGTTAAACCAGTTTAACGATCGGTAATTTACGATCGTTATCGGAAATTACCGATCGTAAATCTACGATAACGAAATCGTAGATTTACGATCCCCATAGAATACCATTGCGTTAGTTTACTACGCACGGTATTCTACAATGGAACATTCGGTCGTAAATGTACAATCGCAATCGTAGATTAACTAACCTGCGGTATCGATAAAAAGCGATGCCGCGGGTTTATAAATAAGGCCCCAAGTGCTGTAATGGACAGAATGACTGTGGCTTTTATCTAATGACTGATCATCCACAGTGCTCTGTCCACTATTCCTGGGCAGAATCTATTTATCTAAACCCCATGAATACAGAACTAGTCTCATTACACCCCCACGGAGTATTCGTGAATGGTAAAGTCCCAGCAAAGCCTGGTCCATTCACAGACATCAGAGGGGGAAATTATGCAGAATTTAAACCACTTTAGAAGATAAACACTTTCACTAAGAAGATTTAAAAGTCTAATTGCTACAAATAAAAGTGTCTTTGCTTCTGTCAATCCTTCTCTCGGACATCACTGTCAGCTCGGAGGGGGGTCGTCCTTTCATCCCATTAGGTTTAATGCTCACTCTCATGTTCGCCTCGCACAGTGTGGGGGAAAGACCAGCGCACAGGGGGCACAGGGACCTTGTTCAAAGGGACAGATACCAATAGTCAGGGGCAGAAAACAAATGTGCTGTACATACCGTAACGCCGATATACGCAACGCCGACAGACGCAATGCCGATATACGCAACACAGATATGCGCAACGGCGACATACACAACACCGATATACGCAAGACCAATATACGATATACGCAACGGCGACATATGCAACACCGATATACAATATACGCAACGCCGACATACGCAATGCTGACATACCTAACGCCGACATACGCAACACCGATATACGCAACGCCGACATACGCAATGCTGACATACCCAACGCCGACATACGCAACACCGACATACGCAACACCGATATACGCAATGCTGACATACCCAACGCCGACATACGCAACACCGACATACGCAACACCGATATACGCAATGCTGACATACCCAAGCGCCGACCATACCAACACGACATACGCAACACCTGATTACCAACCGCGACATAATATATTTCAACACCGTATATCCAATAATTCCGCCACGCAAACATAGCAAACGCCCGATTACTATGCTCAACGCGAACATACGCAATGCTGACTAACCCAACGCCGACATAGCAACACCGACATACGAACGCGACAGCCATCGATGGAATCCAGCATATAACGCAACCCCCCCACAGCCACATAAGCAAACCCGATATACGCACTGGAATACCTCACCCGGGGAAAAACAGCACTACGACATCACACAATCCATGCGACATACCACGACGACGACACGAATACCCACACCGATATACGCACAGCGACATATGCACACCGATATATACAATATACGCAACAGCAACATACACAACGCCGATATTCAATAATACCAACGCCGATACATCAATGCTGACATACCCAACGCCGACATACGCAACACCGACATACGCAACACCGATATACGCAACAGCGACATATGCAACACCGATATACAATATACGCAACAGCAACATACGCAACGCCGATATACGATATACGCAACCCGACTACCAATGCTGACAATACCCAACGCCGCATACCGCAACCGATATACGCACCGCCGGAATATGCAACACTGATATACAATATACGCAACAGCAACATACGCAACGCCGATATACGATATACGCAACGCCGACATACGCAATGCTGACATACCCAACGCCGACATACGCAACACCGACATACGCAACAGCGACAGATGCAACACCGATATACAATATACGCAACAGCAACATACACAACGCCGATATTCATATACGCAACGCCCGACTACGCATCTGACAATACGCGAATATACGCCAATCGACATACCAACGCCGACATAACGCACATACTCCCACCGATATAACGCAACGCCGACATACGCAAACACCGATATACGCAACAGCGACATATGCAACACTGATATACAATATACGCAACAGCAACATACGCAACGCCGATATACGATATACGCAACGCCGACATACGCAACGCCGACATACCCAACACCAACGCCGACATAACGCAACACGATATACATATCGCAAACAGCCGACATATCGCAACACGCGCTGATACGCAACGCGACATACCGACGAATGACGCGATACACCGTATTACGCACGCCCCGACATACCCCGCCGACATACCCGATCATGCGCAACGCCGACATACGCAACGCCGACATAAGCAACATTGTGTCTATATGGACCGAACCATGTTATGTGAGGGGGGTAGAAATGGTTAAATGGGAATAGAAAGCCATTCTATATACTGTATATTGTATAAGAGACAATGACAATAGGCAGCGTGGAGGGATATTTCCCAAACACCTATTGCAGCAAGGAAAGGGTAAACTCTCTGTTCCCTGTTGAGTTGGAGCACATGGGACATGGGGGGAGATGGGGGGGACCTGCTGGTTCCAAGGTTCAATGTGTCAGGAGGTAGAGAGGGATATAGAAGGGTCTCTGTCCCCCCCAGCTGCTGCCTGCGGAATGGAGCAGGTTGCTAAACAAGTTAATTAGATCAAGGAGATGGGAAATGTCTGGTGAATTGAGAACACGACTGTCCCGGCTGCAGAGCCTGTGAAGTGCCCAGAACTTTAATGTCATTACTGTCCCCGTCTCATTTCAGCGCCTAACGTCATCGAATTGTACCTGCAACTAATCGCCTCCCTCTGTCCCCCAGCGACCGCTTCCTGTGCAGGGGCCACTCGACTTGCTGACCACAAATACTATGGGCCACTAACTCTGTGTGCGATCGGTTGGTGGCCGTTTCCTTCTGTAACGTGATGTCGCGTTGATCTATCACGTCCCATAAGTCCACGCACTCTTGCGTGCGTCACTCTTTTAAACACGTCTCTCAACGTTATAATAGGGCCATGCAGCACACCCTCCACGTTACAACCGAACGGATTTCTATGTTCACACAACAGATGTTGTGCTCCAACAATTCGGCACTGTACAGGCCCAGCCCACCCTGGTCCCCCACGGTTATAATAGTGCCACACCGCCAAATCATCACCGTGCCACGTTACCCTGTATAATGGTGCACCGCCAAGCCACACCTCCAAAGTTGTACCTGTTTAAATAGTGGCACATGCCAATCAACCCTCCACGTTACCCTGTTAATAATAGTGCACAATGCCAATCAAACAACTCCAAATTCCCGGTTATAATAGTGCCACGCCAATCACAACCTCCACGTTACCACTGTTATAATAGTGCACACGCCAATCACACACCTCCACGTTACCCTGTTAATAAATGTGCACAATTGCCAATCACACCTCCACGTTACCCTGTTTAATGTGCACATGCCAATCACTAAACCTCCACATTACCTGTTATAATAGTGCACAGCCCCAATCACACCACCTCCACTTACCCTGTTTTACTAAATAGTGCACAACGCCACTCACACCCCTCCCGTTACCCTGTATATAAATAGTGCACACGCCATCACACCTCCAGTTACCCTGTATAATAGTGCACAACCTGCCATCACACCCTCCACGTTTACCCTGTTTAGAATAGTTCACCATGGCCCAATCACAAACTCACATTACCCTGTTATAATAGTGCACACGCCACTCACACTCCATGTTACCCTGTTATAATAGTGCACACGCCAATCACACCTTCCACGTTACCCTATGATTAATTATCGTGCAAACGCAATCCACAACTCCAACGTTACCCTGTTATAACTGTGCACAGCCAATCACACACCTCCGTGTTTACCCCGTTTATAATATGCACATGGCACAATCACACCTCCACATTACCCTGTTATAATAGTCACACGCCAATCACAACCCTCCCGTACCCTGTATAATAGTGCACACGCCAAGTCACACCTCCACGTTACCCTGGTTATAATCGTGCAAGCACTAATCCACCTCCACGTTACCCTGTTAAAATAGTGCACCGCCTCACACCTCACATTACCCTGTTATAATAGGCACCAACCCTCCAATTACATAAAGGCACCATCCCTCACGACTAATCGTGCACCGCCTACACCTCAGTTAACTGTATAATAGTGACACATCGCCAACACACCTCCACTGTTACCCCTTTTATAATAGTTCACATTGCCAATCACACCTCCACTACGCTTCTCCCTGTTATAATATTGCACACGCCAATCACACCTCCACGTTACCCTGTTATAATAGTGCACACGCCAATCACACCTCCACGTTACCCAATCCCGTTATAATAGTGCACATGCCAATCACACCTCCACGTTACCCTGTTATAATAGTGCACACGCCAATCACCCTCCCACTTTACCCGTTATAATAGGTCACACGCCAATCACACCTCCAACGCTACCCCCTTTACTAATAGTGACCACGCCAATCAACACTCCATGTTACCCTGTTATAATAGGTGCCACACGCCAATTCACACCTCCACCGTTACGCGTTATAATAGTGCACACGCATCACCACACCTGTCCACGTTCCCCCATGTTATAATAGTGCACACGCCAATCACAACCCTCCACGTTACCCTTTTTATAAGTGCACACGCCAATCACACCTCTTACCCGTAATACAGTAACCTGTTGTCCACGCGATACCCCCTTAACCCTTGTTTATAATAGTGCACACGACCATCACCCTCCACGTTACCCCGTATAATAGTGCAACACGCCAATCACACCTTCACGTTAACCCGTTATAATAGTGGCCATCATGGCCATCACACACTTACCACTGTTTACTCGGCACAACCGTCCTCCATAACTAGTGCCACAACGCCAATCACACCCTCCACTTACCCCTGTTATAATAGTGCCACGCCAATCAACCTCCGAGTGCCCTGTTATATAGTGCACACGCCAATCACACCTCCAGTTACCTGTTTATACTAGTGCACCGCCCAAGCACACCTCCACGTTTACCCTGTTTAGAGGACACGCCTCACACCTCACGACCCATTATAATGTGCCCACGCCATCACATACGTTACCCTGTTATTTATAAGTGCACCACGCCAATCACACGACGCTCCACGTTACCCGTTATAATCGTTGACACGCCAAATCACACACCTCCACGGTACCCTGTTTAATAGTGCCCCAACACCCAATCACGCCTCCACGTGTACCCTGTTATATAGTGGCAACCAGCCAATCACACCTCCACGTACCCTACGCTGTAAATAGTGCCCACTAGCCAAATCACACCTCCACGTTACCCTGTGAATAGTGCACACACCAGCATGCTCCATTACCTGATAGTCCACTCACACCTCACGTATCCCTGATTATAATGTGCACACGGCCCAATACACAGCCCTCCAATTACCCTGTTTTATAATAGTGACACGCCAAAATCACACACCTCCAAGTTCTGTTAAAGTGACCCATACTCGATTACCTTTGTTAAATAGGCACACAGCCAGTCAACCGCCTCCACGTTAACCCTGTTTATAATATGCACACAAGGCCAATCACCCTCACGTATTACCCTGTTATATAGATAGTGAACGAGCTAATACCCCTCCACTTACCCTGGTATTAATAGTGCACACACGCCCATCAACACCCTCCACGTTACCCTGTTATAAATATGGACACAACGCCAATCACACCTCCAGTTACCCCTGTTTATAATAGTGCACCGCCCAATAAATCACATCCTCCCAGTACCTGTTAGAATTGCCTAGTGCACAGGACCCATCAGCCTCCCGTTACCCTACCGTTTAATACGTGCAAACACGCAATCAACGCTCCACGTTTACCCTGTTTTAAATAGTGGCACACGCCCAACCACCTCCATTGTATACCCTCGTAATTTAATGTGGCACACCCGCCAGTCACCGCCTCCACGTTACCTGTTAATAGTTGCACATGCCAATCACGCTCCCGTTACCGTTATAATAGTGCACACACCCATCAACCCTCCACGTTACCTTTTGTTATAAATGTGGCAACACAGCCACCAATTACACACACCTCCACGTTACCCCTGTTATAAATGTTGCACACGCCAACACAGCCTCCACGTTACCCTGTATAATAGTGCACCGCAACAACCCCGTTCCCGTTATGCACACAAACACCCTCCAAGTTACCCCTGTTATAATAGTGCCACACAAGCCAATCACCTCCACTTGTACCGCTGTTATAATAGTGCACGTCGGCTCCACTTCCTTTATAATAGTGCACACGATCCAAATCAACCTCCACGTACCGTTTATGTTGCAACATTCACTCCCCACGGTTTACCCCTGTTTATAATAGTGCACACATCACCCTCACTACCTTTATGGCACAACCTCACACCACGTTACCCGGTAATCGTGACTCAATCACCTCACTAACCTGTTATATGGCACAGCAGGCACCCTCCAGTCCGTAATGCACCCAATCACACCCACGTTACCCTGATTTATAATAGTGCCCACCCAATCACACACATCACGTTACCCTGGTTTTATAATAGTGCATACGCCCAGTCATCGCCTCCACAGTTACCCTGTTATAACTTAAGTGCACCAACGCCAATCACACACCCTCACGTTCTACCCTGTTATAATAGTTGCACACGCCAATTCACAACCTCCACGTTACCCTATTCTAAATCGTGGCCCAGCAATCACACACTCCACTTACCCCCTGGTTAATAGTGCATACATGCCAATCACGCACTCCACGTTACCCCCTGTTATAATTAGTGCCAGCCATCACACACCTCCATGATCCCTGTTATATATAGTGCACCGCCACATCACCCTCCCCCGTTACCACCACCCTGTTTATAATAGTTGCACAACGCCAATCACACCCCATCCACGTTACCCTGTTAGTATATATGCACAGCCAATCACACCTCCACTTACCCTGTTATAATAGTGCACAGATGCCAATCACCACCTCCATAGTTATGTGTACATACCCACCCCTCTTATATAATATTGGCACACTGCCCAATTCCCAGCACCTCCACGTTTACCTGTTTATAATAGTGCACACGCAAATCAACCTCCACTTAATGTACCTTTAATAATAGTGCACATGCCATCACACCCTCCTGTACCCTGTTTATAGTGACACCAGCGCTAATGTTACAAATTTGCACATGCCAATCAACATCCTCTGTTTTACCTGTTATAGTTGCACACCAATCACACCCCTCACGTTTACCTGTTATAATAGTGCACATGCCAATCACACCTCCATGTTACCCTGTTATAATAGTGCACACCGCCAATCACGCCTCCAGTTACCTGTTATAATAGTGCACATGCCAACACGCCCTCATTACCCTGTTATAAGTAGTGCACACGCAATCACGCCTATCCACGTTTACCCACCGACCCTGTTTATAATAGTGCACTACGCCAATCACGCCCTCCACGTTACCCTGTCTTAATATAGTGCACACGCCAATCACCCTCCCACGTCACTACCCATGTTTTTTTTATAATAGTGCACACGCCAATCACAACCTCCACGTTACCCTGTTTAATAGTGCACACGCAGTCACACCTCCACGTTTACCCCTGTATAATAGTGCACACGCTTTAACAGTCCCCATTCAACACACCTCCACGTTACCCTGTTATAATAGTGCACACGCCCATCAATGCCTCCACGTTACCCTGTTATAATATTGCAACCACCGCCAATCCACACCTCCACGTTTACCTTCCCTGTTATAATAGTGCACACGCCAATCAACAACACCTCCACGTTACCCTTTATAATAGTGCACACGCCAATCACACCTCCACGTTACCCTGTTATAATAGTGCAATACGCCAGTTCACGCCTCCACGTTACCCTGTTATAATAGTGCACACGCCAATCCACACCTCCACGTTACCCTGTTAAATAGTGCACACGCCAATCACACCTCCACGTTACCCTGTTATAATAGTGGCCCATGCCAATCACACTCCACGTTACCCTGTTAGTATAGTGCACACGCCAATCACACCTCCACGTTACCCTGTTATAATAGTGCACATGCCCCAATCACACCTCCATATTACCCTGTTATAATAGTGCACACGCCAGTCACGCCTCCACGTTAACCCTGTTATCATATTGCACACGCCAATCACACCTCCACGTTACCCTGTTATAATAAATGCACACGCCACTCACAACTCCATATTACCCTGTTATAATAGTGCACATGCCAATCACACCTCCATGTTACCCTGTTAGAATAGTGCACATGCCAATCACACCTCCACGTTACCCTGTTATAATAGTGCACAAGCCAATCACACCTCCACGTTACCGTTATAATAGTGCACATGCCAATCACACTCACACCTCATTGAACCTGTTAATAGTGAACATGCCAATCACACCCCTCCATGTTACTGTTATAATAGTGCACATGCCAATCATGCCTCCATGTTACTCTGTTTATAATAGTGCACATGGCAATCACACCGTCCATGTTGACCCTGTTATAATAGTGCACATGCCAAACACACCCCCATATCACCCTGTTATAATAGTGCACATGCCAATCACACCTCCATGTTACCCTGTTAGAATAGTGCACATGCCAATCACGCCTCCACGTTACCCTGTATATAATAGTTCAAAGCCAATCACACCTCCATGTTACCGTTATAATAGTGCACATGCCAATCACACCTCCATGTTACCATTATAATAGTGCATATGCCAATCACCCTCCATGTGTACCCTGTTATAATAGTGCACACGCCAGTCACGCCTCCACGTACCCTGTTATAATATTGCACATGCCAATCCACACCTCCATGTTACCCTGTTTTATAATAGTGAACATGCCAAATCACACCTCCATGTTACTGTTATAATAGTGCACATGCCAATCACACCTCCATTCCCGTTAAAAGTGCACATGCCAACACACCCCCATAACACCCTTGTGTTTATAATATGTGCACAAACGCCACTCCACCTCCATATTACCCTGTTATAATAGTGCACACTGCCATCACACCTCCATGTTTACCCTGTTTAGAATAGTGCACTGGCCATCACACCTCCACGTTACCCGTTATAATAGGTTCCCAATCCAATCACAACCTCCATGTTACACGTTATAATGTGCACATGCCCAATCACACCTCCACGTTACCCTGTTTATAATAGTCTCACATGCCAAATCACACCTCCACTTACCCTGTTTATAATTCGTGCACAATGCCAATCACACCTCCACGTACCCTGTTATAATAGTGCACAAGCACCAATCACACCTCCATGTTACCGTTTATATAGTGCACATGTGCCAAAATCACACCTCCAACGTTACCCTGTTATAATAGTGCACAAGCCAATCACACCTCCATGTTACCGTTATAATAGGCACATGCCAATCACACCTCCACGTTACCCTGTTATAATAGTGCACATGCCAATCACCTCTCCACGTTACCCTGTTAGAATAGTGCACACGCCAATCACACCTCCACGTTACCCTGTTATAATAGTGCACATGCCAATCACACCTCCACGTTACCACACGTGTTATAATAGTGCACACGCCAGTCCCACACCGTACACCTACCATCCGTTATAATAGTGCACACAACCACCAATCACAACATCCTCCAGTACCCGTTATCATAGTGCAGCCACAGAACCCAATCCAACTCCTTCCATTTTTATACCCACTGTTTTCCTATAGTGGGCACATGCGAATCACACCTCCATGTTACCCTGTTATTATAGTCGGACATCAATGATGCCCAACCAAGCGCCCATACACTTACCAATACTCGCCTGACCTGGCCGTTAATACACCATCATGAGATATTTAAAAAATCAAAACAAATACCTTTATGGGGAAAAAAACAACACAGGTCTAAGGAACCCAAACAACAGAGGGCACCAGTGAGCAGCAATGATAACCAGGCAGCAAAAACAAACCTTTGTATATTATAAAATATAACACACAGACAAGGCAGACATGTACAGGTCATTTTATTTTACTGTTTTGATCAATTCAATCAAATTGGACGAAACAACTGACCTGTGAGTTGCTTCTGTTTGACAGACTGTCAGGTAATATCAATGGTGAACACAGATATCAAACAAAAGATGAAATCAGCTCAAGATGGATGATGTAAAGGAGTTTGATTGGTCGAGATGTATTGATTGACTGTACCATTATGAAGTCATCTACTGGTGTATATTCTGTATTCACCTTGGATGTACATTACCTGTATAAAATCTCTTTCATTTTATTCTCTTCAGTGACTGTAATATCCTTATAATCCACAGTAACAGTTCCCAATGTTTTATAACGTTACCTGCATATATAATATATGTATGTATTTTATTTCTTATATAGCGCTACATATTCCGTAGCACTTTTCAATTATTTTTACTTAATTGACATCAGGCCCTGCCCCGAAAGGCTTACAATCTAATCACTTTATGTTCACATACAAGCTATCCGTATGTCTTTATTATTGTGGGGGAAACCGGAGTGTCTGGAGGAAACCCACGCAAGCACGGGGAGAATATACAAACTCCTTGCAGATGTGTCCAAGGGTGGAATCGAACTCAGGACTTCAGCGCTGCAAGGAATCAGTGCTAACCACTGAGCCACCGTGCGTATGGCGGGTACATTGGGTGGTATTTATAAAGTGTTGATATTAATTAATAATAACAAACCAGATGTAAAATAATGATCTATATCATTAATTTAAACTGCAATAATTAATTAACGGTATCAGTCATTTCCGCCATATTGGTAAAATAACAATCGATATGTCATCATAACGAAGGGATTGTGCGTTAATGACCCGTATCGTTAACATAAATAACGCCCTGTGTGCTAAAAAATCTACAGAAATATCGATTGATGTAAAATAAATAATCCCTAATTGGTAGTTATTTCGTGATATTGATCATTTGGGCCGTATTTGTAAAGGCACGGAATCGCTGTTTTGCCGTACTGCGCCTTTTTTATACACAACTACCGAACCCCGCGGCACGTGCACCCCTAGCGCGTTATGATGATGTCAGATGATGTCACGGCACGCGCATTTCAAAAGGTCTGCTTTAGTATATAGGATAAGGAAATGAAACCGTGTCATTTTTCGATTTGAAAGTGGCGGTTTTGAAAATCTGGAATTTCACTTTTTTTTTTTTAAACGTTTGCGAGCGGATTTTTAAATATCGTGGTTAAAAAAATCGCCTTTTCGGAATTTCCACACATTTCAATTTCACTACCAGCTTTACACCAAAGAACCTGCACAAGACACCTAAACACTAGGGGGCGCCGGTCTGCAGAGATAACTCAACAACAAAAACATCAGGGACATTCAATAAAAACCCCAACCAATCAGATCTTATTTAACATTTGAAAGCTAACATCTGATTGGTTGGGGCAAAATTAGCCCCATTTTAATGATAAGAACTTTTGTTGAATCTCCCTGCATCTTTGCAGTAGACATCCAAGGCGTTCCATATTTGGGCAGTGTATGCTATAAGATCCACTGGCTGTGAGAACATTTCATTAACACCATTATTAGCAGCTCGTACACTCATATCAAGGGAAGTTCTATTTTCATTAGTGCCACAAACCGTCTGTGTCATATTAGGCAATACAATTTCATGTAGCAAATCCCCCAAATATTGCAAATACAATACAAATGTCATTAGGTGGATGGAATCAGATGGTAATTGGATAGGGAAATGGTCAGCGGAAAGAAGCTGATGGACTCCGGGGAAGGAGATGGCAGCTGTAATGCAAAGTTCAATAGCGGATTGCCTGCGGGAGCTGCCATTAGATTGCTAGCTCCTCCGGACCCACTAGTGTGGGGGTGTGGCTATCAGGTAAAGAGAATGTGGGAGATTATAAATGAGCAGATAGTGGACTGAGCCAAAGTGAATATTATACAAAACCAAATCCTGTTGGATCCGAAGGGATTTATACAGGGAGATTCAATAAAGTTCTTATCGTTAAAAATGGTGCTAATTTTACCCCAACCAATCAGATGTTTGCATTTCCGTTCCTCTTTTGCGTGAGAGCTACGTTCCCAATGACCTCGCGTAAGTATTTTAGATAGAAAGAGATAGATATAGATAGATAGATAGATGGATATATATATATATATAAGAATGATAGATAGATAGGATCGATAAGATAGAAGATAGATAGATAGATAGATAGATAGATGGCTATTATATAGATAGATATGATAGAGGAGAGAGAGGACTAGGGAAGGAGAGAGAGAGAGAGGAGAGGAGAAGAGAGAAGAGAGATGATAGATAGATATGATGATTGATAGATAATAGTAGATAGATGATAGATAAGATAAGATAGATAGATAATAAAACGATAGGATTTAGATGGAGATATATATATTATAAGATATATATATATAATATAAGAGAGAGAGATGATAGACAGATAGATATATATAGATGATTGATAGATAATAGATAGATAGATATAGATAGATGAGAGATATATAGATATAGATAAATAGAGAAGATAGATAGATTTAACATAGATAAGATGATAGACAAGAAACAGAGTAGATGAGATTAGTGAAGATAATTGATAGATAGATAGTATAGATATAGATAGATAGGATAGATAGACAGATAGTTGATGAGATAGCTCTACGATGATAGATTAGTAGGATGCGAAGATATAGATATAGAGCATAGAGATGATAGATATAGATGAAGTAGAGAGATATCGATATAGAGTAGATAGATGAGATAGATAGATAGAGAGAAGGAGAGAGAGAGAGAGATAGATAGCATAGATAGATAGATAGATAGATAGTAGTATAGATATTAGATGATAGATTTAGATTGCGAATAGATAGATTTTAAGGGGATAGATAGAGGGGGGGAAGAATAGATAATAGATAGATAGAATAAGATATAGATAGATAGATAGATAGAGATAGAATCAGATAGACTAATATGATGATAGACAGAGAAAAATTGCCCGCGGTAGTATAAAGATTGTCGTTTTTCAGTCGATTTATAAACCGATAACGCTATTGGATAGAAAAACTGGGGCCTTTGTACTATTGATGGGCGGAACTTTCAAATGTATCTTCAATTCGGTAACCTCTAATGTATTGTTCAGGTAACCCTCAATGTATCGTTCGGTAACCCTCTAATGTATCGGTCGGTAACCTCTAATGTATCGTTCGGTAACCCTCTAATGCTAGTTCGGTAACACCTCTAAGTATCGTCGGTACCCTTATGTATCGTTCGGAACCTCTAAGTACGTTCGGTAACCCTCCAATGTATCGTTCGGTAACCCTCAATGATCGTTCGGTAACCCTAGTGTATCGTTTTAACCCTCTAATGTATCGGTGGTAAAACTCCTAATGTATCGTTCGGTAACCCTTAAGTATCGTTCGGGTAACCCTAATGTATCGTTCGTAACCTCTAATGTATCGTTTTGGTAAACCTCCCAATGTATCGTCGGTCACCCGCTGAATCGTATGGTTCGGTAAAACCCTCAAACCGTATGGTATCGTTCGGTAACCCTCTAATGTATCGTTCGGTTAACCCTCCAATTGTATCGTCGGAACCCTCTATGTATCGTTCGTAACCTCTAAGGATCGTTCGGTAACCCTCTAGGTATCGTTCGGTAACCCTCAATGTATCGTTCGGTAACCGCTCTAAGATGTTCGGAACCCTTAATGTATCGTTCGGTCACCCTCCAATGTATCGTTCGGTAACCCTCTAATGTATCGTCGGTAACTCCTAAGGTTCGTTCGGTAACATTAGTGGATCGTCGGTAAACCATCTAATGTATGTCGGTAAACCCTCTAATGTATCGTTCGGTAAACACCTCCTAATGTATCGTTCGGTAACCCTCTATGTATAGTTGGTAACCTCCAATGATCGTTCGGTAACCCTCTAAAAGTATCGTTCGGTAACCTCTAATGTACGTCGGTTGGGGGTAACCCTCAATGTATGTTCGGTAAACCCTCCAATGTATCGTTCGGTAACCCTCAAGGTATCGTTCGGTAACCCTCCATGTATCGTTCGGTAACCTCCAATGTAATCGCGGAACCCTCAAGTATCGTTCGGTAACCCTCCCAATGTTAGTCGGTAACCTCTAATGTATCGTCGGTACCATCTAGTAGTTCGGTAACCCTCTAAGGTATCGTTCGGTAAACCCTCAATGTATCGTTCGGTAACCCTCTAATTATGTATCGTTCGGTAAACCCTTTTCTAATGGATCGTTCGGTAACCCTCTAAGTATCGTTCGGTAACCCTCTAAGTATCGTTCGGTAACCCGCAAATGTTAGCGTTTCGGTAACCCCTAAGTCGTGAACTGTAAGTAGGTCGGTAAACCCTCTAGTACGTTCGTAACCTCCAATGTATCGTTCGGTAAACCTCCAATGTATCGTTCGGTAACCCTCTAATGTAATCGTTCGGTAACCCTCAATGTATCGTTCGGTAACCCACTCTAATATGTATCGTTCGGTAACCCTCTAATGTATCGTTCGGTAACCTCTGATGTATCTGTGCGGTACTCAATGTACGTCGGTAACCCTCCAAGGATGTCCGGTAACCTCATGATCGTTCGGTACCCTCAATGTATTCGTTCGGTAACACTCTAAGTATAGTTCGGTAAACCCTCTAATGTATGCGTCGGTAACACTCATGTTCTAATGTATCGTTCGGTAACCCTCCCAAGATCGTTCGGTAACCCTCAATGTATGTTCGGAAACTCTAAGTTAATCGTTCGGAAACCCTCAATGTTAGCGTTCGGTAAACCTCCAATGTATCGTCTCGGTGTAACCCTCCAATTGTATCGTTCGGTAAACCCCTACTAAGTATCGGTTGGGTAACCCTCTAATGTATCGTTCGGTAACTATGTATGTCGGTAACCCTCCAATGTACGTTCGGTCACCTAATGTATCGTTCGGTAACCCTTCAATGTATCGTTGGTAACCCTATAAGTATAGTTCGGTAAACCCTCTAATGTATCGTTCGGTAACCTCTAATGTACGTTCGGTAAACCCTCTCAATGTAGCGCATCGGTACCCCTCTAATGATCGTTAGGTAACCTCCTAGTATCGTTCGGTAACCCTCCAATGTATCGTTCGGTAACCCTCCAATGTATCGTTCGGGAACCCTCTAAATGTATCGTCTCGGGAAACCTCCAATTGTATCGTTCGGTAACCTCTAACTGCTAGCGTTCGGTAACCCCTCTAATGTATTGTCGGAACCCTCCAATGTAGTTCTGTAACCCTTAATGTATCGTTGTAACCTCTAATGTACCTCGGGTAACCCTCTATGTATCGTTAGGTAACCTCTAAGTGTATCGTTCGGTAACCCTCTAATGTATCGTTCGGTAACCCTCTAATGTATCAGTTCGGTAACCCTCACTGATCCGTTCGGTAAACCGCTCAATGTATGTTCGGAACCTCTAAGGTATCGTTCGGTAACCCTCTAATGTATAGTTCGGTAACCTCTAATGTATCGTTCGGTAACCTCTAATGTATCATCGGGAACCAATACGTATCAGTACGGTAACCTCTAATGTATCGTTCGGTAACCCTATATGTATCGTTCGGTAACCCTCAATGTATCGTTCGGTAACCTCCAATGTATGTCGGTAAACCTCAAGTGTTCGGTAACCTAATCGTATCGTTCGGAAACCCTCATGTATCGTCGGACCCTCCTGTTCGTTCGGTAACCCTCTAATGTATAGTCGGTAACCCTTAAGTGTATGTCGGTAACCTTAGTATGTTCGGTACCCTTAATGTATCGTCGGAAACCCTCTAATGTATCGTTCGGTACCCCTGTTGTTAGTGTATCGTTCGGTAACCCTTCTAATGTATCGTTCGGTAACCCTCTATGATCGTTCGGTACCACTCTAAGTATCGTTCGGTAACCTCTAATGTATCGTTCGGGAACCTTAAGTCGTTCGGAACCCTCTAATGTATCGTCGGAACCTCTATGTTCGTGAAACCTCTAATGTATCGTTCGGTAACCTCTCTATGTATAGTTCGGTACCCTCTAATGTACGTTCGGTAAACCCTCTAATGACGTTCGTAACCCTCTAATGTATCTTTCGGTACCCTCTTAATGTATAGTCGGTAACCATTAATGTTATCGCAAAAGATTGGTCAACCAGATCAGCTCCTCATATTTCTAATAGGGGCATAGACCCAATCAATTTGTCAACCAGATCAGCACCTTATATTCCCAATAGAGGCCTACACCCAATAGATTGGTCAACCAGATCAACTCCTCCTATTCCTAATAGTAGCCAACACCCAACTAATTGCTCAACCAAATCAACACCTAATATTCCTAACATAGGCCAACACCTAATTGATTGTTCAACCAGATCATCACCTCATATCCCTAATAGGGGCCAACACCCAATAGATTGGTCAACCAGATCACCACCTCATATTCCTAATAGGAGACTACACCCAATAGATTGGTCAACCAGATCAACCCCCCTTATATTTCTTATAGGGGCCTACAACCAATAGATTGGTCAACCAGAACAATACCTCATATTCCTAATAGGAGCCTACACCCAATAGATTGGTCAACCAGATAAACCCCCCTTATATTTCTTATAGGGGCCTACAACCAATAGATTGGTCAACCAGAACAACACCTCATATTTCTAATAGGGGCCTACACCCAATAGATTGATCAACCAAATTACCACCTCATATTCCTAAAAGATGTCTATACCCAATAGATTGGTCAACCAGGTTAGCACCCCATATTCCTAATAGGGGCCTATATCCATAATTGGTCAACCAGATCAACACCTCATATTTCCTATAGGGCCCTACAAACCCAATAGATTGGTCAAACACCTCATATTTTCTATAAAGGCCCACCTCTAAAAGATTGGTCAAACCAGATCAGCGCCTCATATTTCCTAATAGAGGCCTCACACCCAACATTGGTCAACCAGATCACACCTCATTTCCTAATAAGACCTACACACCTACATAGATTGTTCAACCAGATCAGCTCCTCGTCTTTCTCATAGAGGCCTGTACCCAATAGATTGTCAACCGATCGCACTCATATTCCCAATAGAGAACTACACCCAATAGATTGGTCAACCAGATTAGCACCCAATATTCCTAATAGGGCCTACATACCCAATCGATTGGCCACCAGATCAGTATTCATATTCTTATTGAGACCTACACCTAATAGATGTTCAACCAGATCATCACCATCATTTCCTAAGGTAGGGCCTACACCCAATAGATTGGTCAAAACCTCATATTTCTAAGAGGCCTACACTCAAAGATTGGTTCAACCAGATCACTCCTCATTTTCTAATAGGGGCCTCCACCCAATAAGATTGGTCAACCAGTACGACACCTCATATTCCTAATAGTGGCCTACACCCAATAGTCCTAGGTCACAGATTTCAACATATCATATTCCAATGATGCCAGGTGCAAACCAGACTGAACCGACGTATTCCCTAATAGGACAACCCAATGGATTGGTCAACCAGGTCACACCTCATATTCTAATAGAAGCCTACACCCAATAGATTGGTCAACCAGAATCAACACCTCATAGTTTTCTTATAAGGAGGCCTACACACAATGTGATGGTCACCGATCAACACCTGTATATTTTCTAATGGGGCCTACACCCAATAGATTGGTCAACACCTCATGATTTCTAATAGAGGCCTACCACCCAATAGTTGGTCAACAGTCAGCACTATATCTCTAATAGAGGCCCCATCAACCAGCATATTCCTAATAAGGCCTACACCCAATAGATTGGTCAACCAGATCAGCTCCTCCTATTTCTAATAGTGGCATACACCCAACAGATTGGTCACCAATCAACACCTCATATCCTAATAGGGCCTACACCAGTAAATGAGTCATACCAGATCATCACCTCATTTCATATCGAGGCCTACACCCCCAATAGATTGGCACCAGCTCACACCTCATATTCCTCAATAGGAGCCCTACACCAATTGAATTGGTCAACCAAATCAAAACTCATTTTTAAAGGTGGGCCTACACCCAAGAATGGTCACAAGATCACAACTTCATATTCTTATAAAGCCTACACCCAATAGATTGGTCAAAGCATCAACGCCCTCTATTCTAATGGTGCACACCCAATATTGGTCCCAATCAACACCTAACATTTCCAATAAGGGCCTACACCCAATAGATTGGTCAACCAGATAGCACCTCATATTTCTAATAAAGGCCTACCACCCAATAGATTGGTCACCAGATCACACCTCATATTCCTAATAAGGCCTCACACAATAATTGTCAACCAGATCCCACCTCATATTCCTAATAGGGGCCTACACCCAATAGATTGGTCAACCAGATCCACACCCAATTCCTAAGAGAGGCCTCACCCAATAGATTGGTCACCAGATCACAACCTCATATTCCTAATAGGGCCTACACCCATAGATGGTCAACCAGATCACACCTCATATTCCTAATAAGGCCGTCACCACAATAGATTGGTCAACCAGATCCACACCTCATATTCCTAATAGGGCCTACACCCAATAGATTGGTCAACCAGATCCAACCTCATATTCCTAATAGGGCTACCCCCAATAGTTGGTCAACCAGCTCCACACCTCATATCCAATAGGGCCTACACCCAATAATTGGTCACCAGATCCACACCTCATATTCCTATAGGGGCCTACCCCAATAGATTGGTCAACCAGATCCCCCCTATATTCCTAATAGGGCCACAACACCAAGATTGGTCAACCAGATCCACACCTCATATTCCTAATAAGGGCCTCACCCAATAGATTGGTCAACCAGATCCACACCTCATATTCCTAATAGGGGCCTACACCCAATAGATTGGTCAACCAGATCCACCCCTCTATCCTAATAGGGGCCTACACCCAATAGATTGGTCAACCAGATCCACACCTCATATTCCTATAAGGGGCCTACACCCAATAGATTGGTCAACCATATCCACACCTCATTTCCTATAGGGCCTACACCCAATAGATTGTCAACCAATCCACCTCATATTCCTAATAGGGCCTATACACCAAAGATGTCACAATCACCCTCAATTCCTAATGGCTACACCCAAAGATTATCAACTCATGATTTAAAAACCCGTTTCCTAAGTAAAGGAAGACCAGCAGATGTCCTATACCCCAAACCAGCTGCGCCTTAGTACAATGTCAGTACCTGGACTCTGGCCTCGGTCAGTCTATCTTTAAGCGCGTTCCTCCCGGTGTAGATATCTGGTATGGGTCGTCGCGAATACTCTCTCTAGTTTTTCCTTGAGCTGAGAACTGGTGAAGGTGTGTGCGGATTCTTCTCTGTTTCCTCTTTTCCATTGATCTGGATGGTCGGAGAAGAACTTGTAGGGAACTGGAAATTACAGTTAAGTTTACCATTAAGCTTGGTGGTTTTTAATTGGTTACAGAATAAAATGATAATATTGAACTGTGAGCTCTACAGTGTGTACATTGTTATACTAGGTAGGTATTACATTGTGTGTACAGTGTTATACACTAGATAGGTTAGTTACTTGTGTACATTGTTATAATACGGTAGGTAGTTACGTTTGTACATTGTTAATGTTAGGTAGGGAGTTACAGTGTGTACATGTTTATATACTAGGTAGGTAGTTACATTGTGTACAGTGTTTATATACTAGATGGTAGTTTACATTGTCCTTGTTTATACTGTAGGTAGTTACAGTGTGTACATTGTTATATGTTAGGTAGGGAGTTACAGTGTGTACATTGTTATATACTAGGTAGGTAGTTACAGTGTGTACATTTTTATATACTAGGTAGGTAGTTACAGTGTGTACATTGCTATATACTAGGTAGGTAGTTACATTGTGTACATTGTTATCTACGATGTAGGTAGTTACATTGTGTACATTGTTATATACTAGGTAGGTAGTTACCAGTGTGTACATTGTTATATGTTAGGTAGGGAGTTACAGTGTGTACATTGTTATATACTAGTATGGTATTACGACAGTGTGTACATGTTATATACTAGGTAGGTAGTTTACAGTGTGTACATTGTTATATCTAGGTAGGTAGTTTTACAAGTGTGTAGACAGTGTGTATATACTAGGTAGGTGTTCCAGTGTGGTACATTGTTAATACTAGGTAGGTAAGTTACATGTTGTGACAATTGTTTATGTTAAAGGTAGGTGAAGTTACAGTTGTGTACATTGTTATATACTAGGTAGTAGTTCAGTTGTACAGTGTTATATACTAGGTAGATAGTTACAGTATGTACATTGTTATATACTAGGTAGTGTAGTTTACATTGTGTACATTGTTATATACTAGGTAGGTAGTTACAGTGTGTACATTGTTATATACTAGTAGTAGATTACAGTGTTTACTTGTTATATAATAGGTTATTCACAGGTAGTTCAGGGTGGTACATTGTTATTAACTGTAGATTAGTTTCCGTGTTGTAACCTTGTTATATCTAGGTATTATATCTAGTAGGTAGTTTCGTGTGTAACATTGTTATACAATACTAGTAAGTAGTTACAGTGTTGTACCATGTTATATAGGTATTTAAGATATAGGTAGTTACATGTGGTACATTGTTATTATATAGGCTACATGGTACAGTGTATTATAATCGGGCGTGTACATTGTTTATTAGGTGTAGTTCGTGAATGAATGTGAGGAGTTACAGTGGTGTACATGTTGTTATATACTAGTAGGTAGTTTACAAGTGTGTACATTGTATATACTATGTAGGTAGTTTACAGTGTGTACTTGTTAATGTTAGGTAGGGAGTTACAGTGTGTACATTGTTATATACTAAGGTACGGTAGTTAAGTGGTGTACAGTGTTATATACTAGGTAGATAGTTCTGTGTGACATTGTTATATACTGGTAGTAGTTACATTGTGTACCATTGTTATATACTAGGTAGGTATACGTTTTAACATTGTTCTACTAGTAGGTGTCCTGTGTACTTGTTATATAACTAGGTAGGTAGTTACAGTGGTGTACATTGTTATATACTAGGTAGATAGTTACAGTTTACACTGTTAATAAGTATAGTACGTGGGATTATACTAGGTATTATATACCTAGGTAGGGAGTTTACAACAGTGTGTCATTGTTATATACTAAGGTAGATAGTTACAGTGGTGTACATTTTATATACAGGTCTTAATATCGAGTAGGTAGTTTACAGTTGTACATTGTTATATACTTGGTAGGTAGTTTACATTGTGGTACAGTTGTTATATAACTAGATAGGTACGTTAAATTGTTACATTGTTATATACTAGGTAGGTAGATTACAGTTGTGTACATTGTTATATGTTAGGTAGGGAGTTACAGTGTGGTAACATTGTTATAATATACTAGGTAGGTAGTTACAGTTGTGTACATTTTTATATACAGGTAGGTAATTATACGTGTGTACATTGCTAATACTAGGTAGGTTTATTACATGGTGTACATTGTTATTATACTTGTTAGGTATGTTAACATTGTTGGTACATGTTAATACAGGTGGTATTTATCAGTGTGTACATTTGTTATATGTTAGGTAGGGAGTTACAGTGTGTACATTGTTATATACTAGGGAGGTTTACATGTGTTACAGTGTTATGCTAGGTTGGTAGTTTACAGTGTGTAATTGTTATACACTAGGTAGTGTAGTTACAGTGTGTAAGTGTTATATACTAGGTAGGTAGTTACCTGTGTACATTGTGTTATATACTAGGTAGGTTAGTTCAGTTGTTTCATTGTTATATGTTAGGTAGGAGTACAGTGTGTACATTGTTTACTACTAGTGTAGGTAGTTACAGTGTGTATACAGTGTTATATACAGGTAGATAGTTACAGTGTGTACATTGTTTATACTAGGTAGGTATTACATTTTACATTTTATATATACCTAGGTAGGTAGTTAACAGTTGTCACATGTGTTATATATAGGTAGGTAGTGTACAGTGTGTACATTGTTATATACTAGGTAGGTAGGTTATTTACAGTTGTGTCATTGTAATATACTAGGTAGATAGTTACAGTTGTGTACGATTGTTATACTAGTATCTAGGTAGGGTTACTTACATCGGTCGGATTACAGTAAGTTACAAGTTGTATTGGTTAGACATTGTATTTATAAATACTAGGTATTTATATACTAGTAGTATTTACAGTGGTTACATTGTTATATACTAGGTAGTAGTTTACATTGTGTACCATTGTTATATACTAGTGAGGTAGTTCATTGTGTACATTTATATTACTAGGTCGGTAGTTACAGTGTGTACATTGCTACAGGTAATATTACTTGTACTTGTATAGGTAGTAGTTACATTGTGTACATTGTTATATACTAGGTAAGTACTGTGCATTGTTAACTATGTAGGTGTTACATTTGTACTGGATATGTTAGGTAGGGGGTAGTTACAGTGTGTACATTTTTATATACTAGGGTAGGTAGTTTACAGTGTGTACAGTGTTAATCTAGTAGGTATTACACGTGTGGTACATTGTTATATACTAGGTAAGGTATTTACCTTGTGTACATTGTTATATACTCGTTAGGGTAGTTTACGTGGTACAATTGTTATATACTAGGTAATTATATATTAGGTGGGAGTTACAGTGTGTAACATTGTTTATATACTAGGTATGTAGTTTACGTGTGTACATGTGTATATGTTAGTGTAGGGTAACGTGTCTTTAACAGGTGTGTACATTGTTACATTGTTAAACTAGTGTAGTAGTTACAGTGTGTACAATGGTATAATACTAGGTACTGTCGTGTACTGTATCCTAGGAGGTTACATGTGTAACATTGTTATATACTAGGTAGAGTAGTTTACAGTGTGTACATTGTTTTAAATACTGTATTATATCTAGTTGTAGGGGATTACAGTGTGTACATTGTTATATACTAGGTAGATATTTCAAGTGTGTAAGTGGTTATATAGCTAGGTAGGTAGTTACAACAACAGCGTGTTACATTGTTTAGTTATATCTAGGTATGGTTATTTACATTGGTAGCATTGTTTATACCTATGTAAGATAGCTACAGTTGTGTACATTGTTTATATACTAGGATTATTAACTAGTAGGCAGTTTACATTGGTGTGACTTGTTATATACTAGGTAGTCAGTTACCGTGTGTACATTTGTTATAATTTAGGTAGGGATTTACGTGTGTAATTTTATTACTAGGGTAGGTTAGTTTACATTGTGTTCCTGTTATATACTAGGTAGGTAGTTTACATGTGTACATTGCGTTATATCTAGGTAGGTAGTTACAATTGTGTACATGTTATATACTATAGGGTAGTTACAGTGTGTACAAATTGTTATTACTAGGTAGGTAGTTACAATTGTGTATCATTGTTATATACTAGGTAGGTAGTTATCATGTGTAACATTGTTATATACTAGGTTAGGTTCAGTTACAAGTGTGTAACAGTGTTATATACTAGGTAGTAGTGTTAACATGGTACATTGTTATATGTTTAGGTAGGTAGTTACATTGTAGTACATTGTTATATTAAGTAGGTAGTTAACAGTGTTACAATTGTTATATCCTATTGGTAGATAGTTACAGTTGTAACTGTTTATATGTTTAGGTAGGGATGTTACAGTGTTACATACTGTTATATACTACGTGGGTAGCATTAGCAGTGTGTACATTGTTATTATACGTAGATAGTTACAAGTGTGTACATGTGGATATACAGGTAGTAGTTACTGTGTAACATTGTTTATATACTAGTTAGGTGTTACAGTGTGTACAGTTGTTATATACTAAGGTAGATAGTGTTTACAGTGGTGTACTTGTTTATGTTAGGATGGTAGTTACATTGTGTACATTGTTATATACAGGTCTGGTAGTTACCATAGTGTGTACTTGTTACTCATCTAGGTAGATGTTTACCGTGTGTACACGTTATTGTTAGGTGATGGGTTCACAGTGTGTTTACATTGTTTATACTATGTGGGTAGTTACACGTTGTGTACATGTTTATATACTAGTAGGTTATTAACAATTGTGTACATTGTTATACTAAGTAGTGTAGTAAATTTACAATTGTGTACAGAGTTAAATACTAGGTAGATAGTTACAGTGTGTACATTGTTATATACTAGGTAGTTGTTACATTGTTTACATTGTTTTATACTAGCATAGATAGTTTACAGTGTGTACATTGTTATATACTAAGGTATGTAGTTACATTGTGTACAGTGTATATACTAGGTAGATATTTACACAAATTGTGCTTGTTATCATATAGGTAGTAGTTTTACATTGTGTACAGTGTTATATACTAGGCAGATAGTTACAGTGTGTACATTGTTATATGTTAGGTAGATAGTTACATTGTGTACAGTGTTATATACTAGGTAGATAGTTACACAATTGTTGCATTGTTATATACTAGTAGTTAGTTACAGTGTTACATTGTATAGCCAAGCAAACAAAGGTTGAGTGAAGCGCAACACTGGTTAATCAAGAAGAATTCTGTTTTTATTGCATCACACCACCACCAACCTTTTCGGATAACGCGATGTCTCCTCCTCCTCATCACCGTGAAATCGAAAGTCCTTCTGATTACAGTGTGCGCCTTCCCATCCAACCTTGTATGCTTGTTGCTATAGCGTGATCCCTTGAGGTCGTAACAAGGGAAGCAGCCCCTAGGAACTACACTGGCACATTCCTGAATGATGCTAGCCATAACCATACTAATAATCGACTTGTACATTGTTATATACTAGGTAGGTAGTTATATTGTGTACAGAGTTATATACTAGGTAGATAGTTACAGTGTGTACATTGTTATATACTAGGTAGGTAGTTACAGTGTGTACAGTGTTATATACTAGGTAGGTAGTTACATTGTGGATCATTGGTGATATTAGGTAGGGATTACAGTGGTGTACATTGTTTATTATACTAGTCTAGGTAAGGTATTACACTTGTGTACAGAGTTATATACTAGCAGTAGATAGTTACACGTGTGTACAGTGTTTAAATATACTAGGTAGTAGTTAACAGTTGTGTACAGTGTTTATAACTGTAGGTATGTACTTGTTACTTGTGATATTTCGGTAGGGGATTTACAGTGTGTACATTGTTATTACTAGGTAGGTAGTGTTACAACATGTGTCAGGTTATAAAAATTTAGGTATGGAGTTACATGTGTGTCATTGTTATATACTAGGTAGGAAGTTACAACTTGTGTACAGAGTTCTATACTAGGTAGATAGTTACAGTGTGTACAATTTTGATTACGTAGGTAGGTCTTACATTGGTACGAGTTTATACCTGGTAAGTTTACAGTGTGTACATTGTTTATATCCTAGGTAGGTAGTTCATTGGTGTACCATTGTGAATTGTTTAGTGGTAGGGATTTACATGTGAACATTGTATTATATACTAGGTAGGTAGTTACTTGTGTACAAGAGTTATATACTAGGTAAGGTAGTTTACCATTGTGTACAGAGTATTCTAGTTAGGTAGTTACTTGTGTACATGTTATATACTAGGTAGGTGTTGTACTTGGTGTCCTGGTGAATGTTAGTAGGGATTTAACAGTGTGAACATTGTTTAATACTTGGAGTGTAGTTACAATTGTGTACAAGTTATATTAGGTAAGGGAGTTACAGTGTGTACATTGTTTATACTAGGTAGGAGTTACATTGCTGTACAGAGTTTATATACTAGGTAGTAGTTACGTGTTGTACATGTTATATACTGGTAGTAGTTACATTGTGTCAGTGTTATATACAGGTAGGTAGTTACATGTGACAATTGTTGTATACTAGGTACTACTTACTAGTAGTAGTTAGTGTGTACAGTGTTATATTCTAGGTAGTTAGTTACGTGTGTAGCTGTTTATTACTATGTAGGTAGTACAGTGTTACATGTTATATACTATTTAGATAGTTACAATGGTGTGTACAGTGTTTACTATACTAGGTAGTAGTTTACTTGTGTACATTGTTATAATACAGTAGATGGGGTTAGATGTGGTACAGTGGCATATACTAGGTGGTAGTACATTGTGTACATTGAATATACTGGGTAGTAGTTACCGTGTGTACAGGTTATCTGGTTAAGCAGTTACATTGGTGTGCAGTGGTTATATACTAAGGTGGTAGTTAACGTTGTGTGCAGTGTTATATACTAGTAGGTAGTTACATAATGTGTACATGAGTTATCTACTAGGTAGATGTTACAGTGTGTACTGTTATATACTGTAGGTAGTTACAGTGTGTCAGGGTACATACTAGGTGGATAGTTTTCCAAGTGTGTATAGTGTTTATACCTAGGTAGATAGTTCAGTTGTGTACTTGTTATATACTAGGGTTGGTCAGTTACATTGTGTAAAGAGTTATATACTAGGTAGATCAGTTACAGGTGTGACGGTGTTATAAAACTAGTGTAAGGATAGTTACAGTTTGTACATGTTAATAACTAGCGTATGTAGTTACAGTGTGTACAGTGTTATATACTAGTATGGTAGTTACATTGTGTACATTCTATATACTCAGGTAGGAGTTAACAGTTTGTACAGTGTTAAATACTAGGTAAGTAGTTTAAGTGGTGTACATGTTATATTCTAGGTAGTATTACAGTGTGTAACTGTAATACTATGGTAGGTATTACAGTGTGTACGTGTTATATACTAGGTAGATAGTTACTATGTGTACAGTGTTTATATACTAGTAGGTAGTTACATTGTGTACATGTGTTATATACTAGGTAGGGGGTTTAGACTGTTTACAAGTGGCCTATACTAGTAGGTATGTTACATTGTGTACATTTGATAATACTAGGTGGTATTTACAGTGTGTTCCAGTTCAACAGTGGAGTTCATTGTGGCAGTTTATATCTAGGTTAGGTAGTTACCTTGTGTGCAGTGTTATATACTAAGGTAGGTAGTTACGTGTGTGCATGTTATAATACTATTAGGTAGTTACAGTGTGTACTTTTTCTAATCACTAGGTAGGTAGTTACATTGTGTACATTGTTTATATACTTGGTAGTAGTTTAACTGTGTACATTGTTATATTACTAGGTAGGGAAGTTCCAGTTGTGTACATTGGTTATATACTAGGTAGGTAATTACATTGTGTAACCGTTTATATACAGGTAGGTAGTTACCATTGTGTGCAGTGTAATATACTAGGTAAGGTAGTTACAGTGTGTATAGTGGTTTATCCTAGTAGTAAGTTACATTGTGTACAGTGTTATATTACTAGGTAAGTAGTTACTTGTGTACAGTTTTTATACTAGTAAAAGCTACATTGTGTACAGGTTGTATACTGTAGTAGTTACATTGTGTACAGTGTTTATAACTAGGTAACGTAGTGACATTGTGACATTGTTTATATCAGTAGGTAGTTACAGTGTTACATTGTTATGTACTCGGTAGTTTCAGGGTGTACAGTGTGTTTAATCTAGGTTAATAGTTGCAGTTTATACAGTTTTGTATACTAGGTAGGTATTGTCAGTGTTATTTCCTAGGTGATAGTGACAGTGGTGTACATTGTTTATTACTATGTAGTAGTTACCATGTTTACAGTGTATGTAACTAGGTAGGTAGTTACAGTGTTTTACTGTGTTATATTCTTGTAGGTAGTTACATAGTGTGTACATTTTATATCCTAGGTAATTGCAGCAAGTGTGTACAGTGTTGCTACTAGGTAGGTTGCTACAGGGCGTACAGTGTTATATACTAGGTGGTAGCAACAGGTGTTCAGTGTTAGTATACTAGGTATTAGTTACCTTGTGTACAGTGTTTATCAACCTATGTAGGTCTTTACAGTGTTTGCTGGTTTATATCCTTTTGTAGGTAGTTTCATGTGTACAGTGTTTATCATTGGTATAGTTGCCGTGTCCTACAGATGTTTATTATATGTATGGTGCCACAGTGTGTACAGTGTTTTATCTTCTAGGTAGGTAGTGACCAGTGTGTATAACAATGTTATCTACTAGTTGGGAGTTACAATGTGGTACAGTGTTAATCTAGTAGGGTAGTGACAGTGTGTACAAGGTTTATAACTAGGAGGTAGTTTACAATGTGTACAGTGTTTAATGTACTTGTAGGTCGTGACATTGTGTACAGTGTTATTTCTAGGTAGGGTAGTGATCCGTGTGTACATGTGTTATACTAGGTAGTTGCTACATTGTGTACAGTGTCATATCTAGGTAGGTATTACAACAGTGTGTACAGTGGTTATACTAGTTATTGTAGTTACAGTATGTACAGTTGTTATATACTAAGTAGGTTAGCTACATGTGTACAGTGTTATATACTAATAGGTAGTTACAGTTTTTCCATGTTATACACTAGGTTATGTAGTTACATGGTACAGTGGTAATATACATGGTGGTGTTACAACATTTTTTATTGTTTTATATACTAGGTATGTCGTTTACTTGTGGACAGTGTTTATTACTAGGTAGGTAGTTACATGGTGTCAGTGTTATATACAGGTAGTAGGACCTTTGTGTACGTGTTATATACTAGGTAGGTAGTTATACAGTGGTGTACAGTGTTTATATACTAGGTAGGTAGTGACATTGTGTACATGTTATATTCTAGGTAGGGTAGATGACAGTGTGTAACATGTTAGTACTAGTAGTAGTTAACAGTGGTTACATTGTTTATATTTAGGTTAGTAGTGGACATTGTGGACAGTGTTAATATTTTAGGTATGGTAATGACAGTGTGTACAATGTTTCATATACTAGGTAGGTAGTTACAGTGTGTACATTGTATACAGTAGGTAGGATATTAATGTGTACAGTGTATAATTTCAGGTAGGTTGTTAAGTGTGTACATTGGTTATATACAGGTGGGTAGGTTACCGTGTTACAGTTTTATATCCTTGGTATAGTTACTAGTGGTGTACAGTGTAGATTTTAGGTAGGATGTAGGTTTACAGTGTGTACAGTGTTTATCTAGGAGGGTATTTAATTGTTGTACTGTGTAATACTAGATAGGTAGTTACAGCGTGTCATTGTTATATACTAGACAGGTGTTTACAGTGGTTACAGTTGTTATGATACTATGTAAGATAGTTATCAGGTGTGACGTGTATATTCTAGGTAGGTAGTTACGTGGTACAGTTTTATAAACTAGGTGGGGAGTAACAAGCAACAGTGTACAGTTTTATATACTTGGTAGGTAGTTACACGTGTGTACCGTGTTAAGTATATTAGGTATTACAGTGTGTACAGTGTTATATACTAGGTAGGTATACAACTTGTGTAGTTTTATATCTTGGTAGGTATTACAGTGTGTACAGTGTTCTATATAGGTCGAGGTAGTTACAAGTTGTACCAGTGTTCTATCCTAGGTAGTAGTTACATTGTGTACTGTTTTAATATACTAGGTAGTAGGTTACAACAGCGTGTACATTGTTATATACTAGGCAGGTAGTTACAACAGTGTTTACAGTGTTATATCTAGGTAGATGTTTTACGTGTGTACATGTTATATCCTATGTAGTAAGTGGCGTGTGTACAGTGTTTATACTATGTAGGTTGCTACATTGTGTACATGTTTATATAGTAGATAGGTAAGTTACAATTCTGTACAGGTTTATATACTAGGTCAGTAGGTTACAAACGTGTTATATACTAGGTAGAATATTTTACAGTAGTTAAGTGTAATATAATAAGGTAGGTTTTTTAAACAGTGTTTATTCTAGTAGATAGTTTTACAGTGTGTACAGTTTTTATAGATCCTAGGTAGTATTGCGTGTGTACAGGTGTTATACTAGTAGGTTGCTACATTGTGTACAGGTTAATAACTAGTGGGTAGTGGACATTGTGTCAAGTGTAAATAGACTAGGTAGGGAGTGACCTTGTGTACGTGTAAATATTCTAGGAGGTAGTGACCTGTGTACAGTGGTATATACTAGTAGTAGTGACATTGTGTACAGTTATAACTAGGGGCCGTAGTGACATTGTGGGTACAGTGTACTATACTAGGGGGTAGTAGACATTGTGTACAGTGTAATTCCTATTAGGTCGTGACCATTGGTGTCACTGGTAATGTACTAGGGAGGTAGTGACAAATTGTGTACAGTGTAATATAACTAGGGAGGTAGTGACATTTGTGTACAGGTAATACTTGTGTAACAGTGTTATATACTAGGGTAGGTAGTTGACAGTGTGTACAGTGGTTTATACTAGGTCGTTAGGTTACAGTGGTGTACCGTGGTTATATACAAGTAGGTATTACATGTGTACATTGTAAATATACTTAGGGAGGTCGTGACTTGTTACAGTGTTAATCCTGTATACAGTGTTATATACTGGTAGGTAGTGACGTGTTGTACAGTTGGTAGTACTAGGTATGATAGGTACAGTAAAGTACATTTGTTATAATACATTTAGATGTTACAGTGTGTACAGTGTTATATACTAGGTAGATAGTTACAGTGTGTACAGTGTTATATCCATTTAGGCATTTACAGTGTGGTAAGTGTTATAAACTAGGTGGTAGTTTTACATTTGTGTAACAGCGTTATATACTAGTAGTTATTGACAAGTGTGTCAGTGTTATATATACTAGGTGGTGTTTGTCTGTCCATTTTTATATACTTAGGTAGGCATTTACCGTGTGTACATTTTATATAACAGTGGTAGTTACAGTGTGTACAGCGTTATATACCTTGGTAGGTGTTGAGCGTGTGTACAGTTTTAAAATACTAGGTAGTAGTACAGTGTGACAATTTATTTACCAGGTCTGTAGTTACCATGTTAATACTAGGTAGGTTGTGACATTGTTAAGTGTTGTAGTTCTATATCGTTAGGTTTACCGTGTGTACAGTGCTATATGTAGGTAGGATAGTTTACAATGTGGTAAACATCCATATAGTCGGTCGGTACGTTTCAATGTGTACAGTGCATATTATACTAGGTGTAGTTACAATTGTCAATGTATATAGGTTAGTAGTTACAGTGTTTGCAGTGCTTAATATATACTATTATAGGTAGTTGCAATGTGTCCAGTGTTTATATACTAGATGGTAGTTACAGTGTGGTTCAGGCCTATATAGTGGTAGGTCAGTTTTACAGTCTGTACAAGGTTATATCCCTAGATAGGTATTTAACAGTGTGTAACAGTGCTATCTAGTAGGATTAGGGCTTCCAGAAGTGTAACAGGCTATATAGTTTAAAAAAAAGGGTAGGTGTTACATGGGGTACAGTGTATATAGTAGGTAGGTAGTTACAGTGGTGTACGTGCTATAATAGTTAGGTAGTGTAGTCAGTGTGTAGCAGTGCTATATAGTAGGTAGGTATACGTTACAGTGCTAATAGTAGGTAGGAGTTACAGTGTGGACAGGGCGATATATTAGGTAGGTAGTTACAGTGTGACATTGCTAATATAGTAGTAGGTAGTTACATTGTGTACATTGCTATATTAGGTATGTAGTTACAGTTGTACGTGCTATATATGTAGGTAGTAGTTACAGTGTGTACAGTGCTATATAGTAGGTAGGTAGTTACAGTGTGTCATGTTATATACTAGTAGTAGTTAACAAGGCAGTGTTACCGTGCTATATACTAGGTAGGTATTACGTGTGTACAGTCTATATAGTAGGTAGGTTAGTTTACCAGTGTTACAGTGCTATATAGTAGGAGGTCTTTACATTGTGTACAGTTCTATATAGTAGTGGTAGTTACAGTGTGTACAGTGCTATTAGTAGGTAGGTAGTTCAGTGTTACTGCTATATATAGGTTATTTATTCAGTGTGTACAGTGCTATATAGTAGGTCGGTAGTTACAGTGTGTACAGTGCTATAGATAGTAGGTAGGTAGTTACAGTGTGTACAGTGCTATATAGTAGGTAGGTAGTTTACTTGTGTACAGTGCTATATATTAGGTAGTGTATTTACAGTGGTGTACAGTGGCTTATATGTAGGTAGGGTAGTTACGTGTGTAACAGTGCTTTATAGTAGGTAGTTATAGTATATCCTAGGTAGGTTGTGAGTTACAATATATACAAGGTATGTAGGTAGTAGGTTGTGTTGTATTGCTCCTGGTTACCTGTAGAATATGAGAAGCTGATGTCCCTCAATGGCCCCCCAGTGTGCAGTTGGCTGTAAATTCAGTGGGGGGCACCCAGGGTTGGTCCCAAAGCTGCTCCGGATGGGGTTGTACTGGAAGGTGTTTGCCCTGTTGCGGAGCTGAAGTCTGCATAGGCTGAGTCTTCCATGGCTGCCTACAGGAGTTCATAGGAGTTGGGTAGGAATAATCCATCTGTACATAGAGACTGGGACCTGGTGTGGCTGCAGCTCGGGACTTTGTTTTTGCACTTTCCAGTGTCTGACCATTCACACTGGGACATACCATGTCCTCCTGATGGCTTGTTAGGGGGTCTCTCTCCTCTCTGTCTGCCCTGGGACTTCTCAACACTTATCTCTCCTGCTGGACTGAGGGTCCCTCTAATGTCCTTCCCAGGGAGATCCGCACCAAATCAGGCGGTGGTCTGTTTTGCATTACAATACAACAACCTGAGACCATTGGGTCCCCCTCCTCCTCCCCATTTTCATTCCTCCTTTAACCTTCCAGCACAGAGCAATTGGACTGCCACTGGGAATCTCCCTCTCTTCATTGCAGTAATGGAAAATTCTATCCAGGATAATCCACTGCACCATAAATAACACCCCCCAAGTCCAGAAATCCCACATTCACACCCCTATGGTGGGATTCACTTATCGGGGATAGCTTCCAATTTCACTAAGATCTCAGTTTCTCTGACTCAATGTCTCCTTCCACTTATTTCATTAAACTAAGCAAATTAATAAAGGATTGTTTCCTTTTATTTCCCGTTAGAATTAAAGGCAGGGGGGGTAACAGACTTCATTAGAACGTTCCATGTAGCAGTTACGGGCGTCAGTTACATTGTAATCCATTCGATCCTGGTGGAAGTTCGTTACAAATTGTATCAATTTCGATCAGGGTGGGAAGATTCGTTACATTGTATCAATTCGCTCCTGGTGAGGAAGTTTCGTTTACAAATTGTATCAATTTCGATCCCTGGTGGGAATTTTCGTTACATTGTAGCAATTCGAGCCTGGTGGAATTTCGTTACAATTGTATCAATTCGATCCTGGGGGAAGTTTCGTTACATTGTATATTCGATCCTGGTGGGAAGTTCGTTACATTGTAATCCATCGATCCCGGTGGGAAGTTCGTTCAAATTGTATCCATTCGATCCCGGTGGGAAGTTTCGTTACATTGTATCATCAATTCGATCATGGTGGGAAGTTCGTTACATTTTCGCCATTCGATCCTGTGGAATTTCGTTAACATTGTATCCGTCGATCCTGGTGGTAGTTCGTTACTTAGTATCAATTCGATCCTGGTGGGAAGTTCGTGTACATTGTAATCAATTGACCTGGTGGGAAGTTCGTTTAACATTGTATCCATTCGATCCTGTTGGGAAGTTCGTTACATTGTATAATTCGAATCCTGGTGGGAAGTTCGTTACATTGTTGCCGTTTTATCCCGTCACTTGGAAGTTTCCCTTTCTTTCGGGGATCGTTGTACCACTAGATTTTTCCAATTGAGTTTCACGTCTCTCGATGTTTTCTTTATATTTTTCTATTCGTTTTAGATATGATTGTATTGGAGAGGAACGGTAGGTATATAAAGAAGACTCCCTAAACAACATTTCTAATAAATGTAACATAATACCAATGTTCTACCATTATAAAAATATTATGATTATAAATTATAGTAGTATTCGTATATTATTATAAATTATTATTATTATTTATTAGTATCACTTATCATTAATTTTATATTAATTGTTATTCTTAGTTATTATCATTTGTTACTATCATTAGTATTAGTTGGTGAATTTAGCTGTGGGAAATGGGAAATTCATCTATTTTTCGTGTTTAATTTTTTTTACTCCCCATTCTCTTGTAAACATTGTTATTAAACACTGGGACATTCGTGAATATCCAGGTTCCTATAGGTTTACAACATAGATTGAGATGATAGTATATGTGTAGGTAGGTAGATAGAGGCGAGAGATAATGATAATGATGAGGATAGATAGATGATAGATATATAGATCATAGATAAATAGATAGATAGACAGAGAGATAGATAAAATAGATCCTACATAGATAATAGCTATAGATGATAGATATATAGATAGATAGATAGATGATAGATAGATAGATGACAGAATAAATAGATCAGATGATGATAGACAGAGCGATAGATAATAGATAGATAATACTAGAATAAATAGATAATAATGATAGATATAATAGATAGATGATAGATCGCTCTATGACATATAAATAGATAGATAAATAGATAGATTAGATACTATATAGATAATACATAGTAAATAAGTAATAGATGATAGATAGATAGATGATTAAGATAGATGACAGATAAATAGAATAGATAGATAGATAGATTAGAGATATAAAATAGTAGATAATAATAGAAGATAATAGACATATAATTAGTTACAGGATAGATTAGATAGATAGATAATCATATACTAGATCGACCAGAGAGATAGATAATAGATAGATAATACATATGATAAATAGATCATAGATTGAAGATAGATAGATAGATGATAGATAGATAGATGACAGATATAGAAGATTAGATAGATAGAATAGATAATAGATGAGAAGATATAAATAGATAGATTAATAGATAGAAGATAGATCACAGATAAATTAGATTACATGGATAGATATATAATCATTAGATAGATAGATCGATTAGATAGATAGATAATAGAAAAGATAGATATACAACAGTCATGACAGATAAATTAGGATTAACATGGATAATATATATAATATATAATATAGAGAAGAGAGAGAGAGAGAGATATAGGATAATATTATAAAGATATATTGAGATAACATATAGAAATAGAATGATAGATTGAGAGATAGATATATATATGAGAGATAGAGATATATATAGCTAGATTAGATAGATAATAGAGAGATAGATAATAGAGAAATGAATAGAAGAGAAATAATAGATAGATGATATATATATAGTACTACAATAAATTAGATTAACATGGATAGTTAGATAGATAGACAGTCAGACATATTATATTAGACTTAAATAGAATATATAGATAAATGGATAATGAGAAGAGATAGATAATAGATAATAGCTAGATAATAGAAAGATATATATATATATATGATAGATAGTTATATATGAATTAGAATAGATTGAGATGAATGGGTAACTAGATGCTAGATAAGGAGATAGATAGATATATAGATCCGATCGATGAAGAATAGATGGTAGATAGATAGATAGATAGATAGAAGATAGATAGATAATAGATACATAGATAGATAGATACATAGATAGTTCGAATAATAGATAGATGATAGATAGATAGATAATGATAGATAGATAATGATAGTTAATATGCTGGTAGAAGTAATATATATAGAGAGAGACTAGACAGATAATATATAGCTATGATAGATGATATATGATATAGAGGATGAAGATAGATATAGAGAGAGATTAGATAATAGAGAGAGAGAGATAGTAGATAATAGATCGATATATGGATAGAAATGATAGATAGAAGATAGATAGATAGATGATAGATACAAATAGGATGATAATAGATAGATACATAGACATATATATTATTATATCAGATAGCATAGGATAGAATAGATAGATACATAGATAGATAAGGTTAGATAATCAGTAGATATATAGATAGATAGAAGATAAGATAGAGATAGATAGATAGATAATACGAGATCGATAGTAGATAATAGATAATTAATAGATAGATAGATCGATATATGAGAGATAAGATAGATAGATAGATACATAGATAATAATAGATGATAGAATAGATAGATACATGATGTAGTTTAGATAATAGATAGATGATAGATAGATGAGAGATAGATGGTCGATAGATGATAGATAGATAGATAGATAATCGATGAGAGGAGATAGATAGGATAAGAGAGAGATATCAGACAATCATATATAGATAGATATATGATATATAGAAGAGAGATGATATATAGATAAGAGAGATGATAGATAGATAGAGAGAGAGATGATAATATATAGATATATAGATACGATAGATTAGAATAGATAATAAAGATCGATGGTAGAATACCATAGATAAATAGATAGATAACAGAGAGATAGATCGATAAATAGAGATAATAGCTAGCAAAATTTGATAGATTAGATAGATAGATCATAGAATAGATAGATGATAGATAGATAATAGATGATAGATATATATAGATAGATTAGATGATAGATAGATGATAGATAATAGATAGATAGATATATAGAAAGAATGAACGATAGATAGATAGATAGAGATAGATAGAGAGGTAGCTAGTATAGATGATGATGATAGATGATAGATGATTAGATAATAGGTAGCTAGATAGATAGATGATTGATATATAGCATAAGATATATATAGATAGATAAAGATAGATCGATGAGAGATGATGGTAGATAAATAGATATAGATGGGGGTACTGAGAGGTTATATGGATGGGGGGGGGTATCTGAGGGGTTTATATGGATTGTGGTGGTACCTGATGGGGTTATTACTGGTGTACCTGATTGGTTATATGAATGGGGGGTACCTGAGGGTAGTTGTATACCTAAATGTTTACAGTGTACACTAAGATGTTACAGTTGTATCACTTAGATGTTACATTGTATCACTAGCTTTACAGTGTAAATCACTAATGTTTACATTGTATCACTAATTTACAGGTATCACTAATTTCTGTATCACTATATGTTTACCGTTGTATCACTAGTGTTAGCAGTGTATCACTAATGTTACAGTGTCTCACATAGAAATGTTACAGTGTAATCACTAGATTTTTACATTGGTATCACTAGATGTTCAGTGTATCACTAGATTTTACAGTGTATCACTAGATGTTACAGTGATCACTAGATGTTACAGTGTATCACTATATGTTTACCGTGTCACTAGCTTGTACAGTGTATCACTAATGTTACAGTGTATCACTAGTTTACATGTATCACTAGATTTTACAGTGTTCACTAATGCTTGTGAAGGTTCTCATTCACCCATGTCATGGTATATCTGTTGTATTCAATTAGATCAACTGGACATGAAATGTAGTTCCTTGAAGAGTTCGCTGTCATCCGACTGGCTTTCTCAATTCAGAATGACTGTACCAGAACAGGTCAATCCCATATGTACATGGGTCTCTGAGAATTAAGAAGAATTTTCATAAACATCGTATCCCTGTCTGCTTTAACCGAACAACACACTGAGCAGCAATTGGTACAAACAAATCACGAAAGACCATACCAAAACACATAAAGCACATCATATATGCAGTGCAGTGCAGTGAAGAATCTCTGCTTGTATGTGGGGGAGACCAAACAGCAACTGCATCAACGTATGTCCCAACAGAAGAGCCATTCCTCGGGTCAGACTCAGTCGTCGTAATCTGCATCTTAAGGATAAAGGACATACCTTTGAAGATTGTAAGGTTACATACTGGCGAAGGAACGTGACTGGTTCAAGAAGATGTGTTAAGAGGCCATTTATGTTAAAATAAGAAACCAAGCCTAAATAGAGGGGGGGGGGGTTTGACACAACTGTCTGCCATGTAACATGCTGTTTTAACACCTTACTCTGGCGTTCCTATAACACCTCTTGCCACTTATCTAATCACGACACCGCTTAACCACCTGCTGTTATATGCTATTGGGATTTTCCAGGGTACTATGGCCACATATTCTTACAAGTCCTTCTGAATTGAGAAAGCCAGTCGGATGACTATCGAAACGTCTTCAGAACTACATTTCATGTCCAGTTGAGCTAATTGAATACAACATATGTGATCACTAAATGTTACAGTGTATCACTAAATGTTCAGGTGATCACTAGATGGTTACAGTGTATAATTAGATGTTACAGGTATCACTAGATGTTACAGTGTATCACTAAATGTTTACAAGTATCACTAAATGTTACCGTGTATCACTGCAGATGTTAACAGTGAATCCTAATGTTAAGTGTTCAATAATGTTACAGTGTAAAGACTAGATGTTACAGTGTATCACTAGATGTTACAGTGTATCACTAGAATTTTACAGTGTACACTAAATGTTACAGTGTATCACTACCTTTTACAGTGTCATCACTAATGTTACAGTTATCACTCGATTTACAGTGTAATCACTGATGTCCAGTGTATCACTAATGTTACAGTGTAAGCACCTTTCCCAGTGCAGATCTTTCTTTAACCCTGTACTACTGTGAGCTACTTTTGGGATCAAAGTGGGAATTAAGGGTTAAAAACTTAATTGGAATTACAAGAATGTCCCTAGACATACAGCCACATATGAGAAATAATGGTTTACATTGATCATGGAAATGGATCGCATCACAGGGAGATAGGATCAGATTTAATATATTAGCCAAACATAAGGACAGTAAATCTTATTATGTCTAGACCACAAATACGGACATATTGGTATGTAGGTAGACAATATAGTTTAATATATAGCCACTAGTGTTTTGTTATATATTAATAAATTACTACATATTATATATTACTATATCTTAAGATATAGATACAGTATTGATACAGTAGAATATAGATACCGAGTTATAGAGAATAGATACGTATAGAGAACAGATACGTATAGAAAACTCGATAACAGTAAATAGAATAGCTCCTGTATAGATAAGAATAGATACCAGTAATAGAGGAAAATAGATACAGTATAGAGAACAGATACAGTTAGAAAACAGATACAGTATAAAGAATAGCTCCTGTATAGATATAGAATAGATACGTATAGAGAATAAGATACTGTATCGATACAGAATAGATACATTATAGAGAAATACAGATACTGTAAAGGATCTGAATGATACCTATAGAGAATAGATACTGTATAATCCTATTATACAGTATAGTAGAATATATAACTGTAAGATATGATAATACAGTAAGATAATAGATACTGTATAGATACAAGAATAGATACAGTAATAAGAAGAAGAGATCCAGTATAGATCGCAGAATAGATACAGTATATAGAATAGAACTTTAGAGATACATGACTAGATACAGTTATCGAGAATAGATACTGTATAGAAACATAATAGATACAGTATAGAGACTAGATACTTGTATGATCCAGAATAGAGCAGTATAGAGAATGATACTGTATAGATACAGAATAGATACAGTATAGAGAAAGATACTTATGATAAAGAGAATAATACTGTGACGAAACAGAATAGATACAGTTAGATAATAGATACGTATATATATAGAATAGATACAGTATAAAGACTAGATCTTTAAAGAGATACGAAATAGATACAGTATAGATAAGAATAGATACAGTTAATAGAGAAATAGATACTATATAGATACAGAATAGATACAGTATAGAGAATAGATACTGTATCTATATAGAATAATACAGTAATGAGCATCTATACTGTATATATATAGAATAGATACAGTATAGAGAATAAGCTACTAGTAATAGATACAGAATAGATAAACAGTATAAGAGAATAGGATACAGTATAAGATATAGTATAGATAACACAGTATAAGAATCTATTAGATACGTATAGATATAGAAATAGATACAGTAAATATAGAAATAAAAGAAAAAGAAATAGATCCTATGTGATTCAGAACCCAATACCTCCGCTAACTCCTCCAACCGACCCCGTCCTTACAATAGATTGGTCAACCAGATCCACACCTCATATTCCTAATAAGGGCCTACACCCAATAGATTGGTCAACCAGATCCACACCTCATATTCCTAATAGGGGCCTACACCCAATAGATTGGTCAACCAGATCCACACCTCATATTCCTAATAGGGGCCTACGAGAGGCCTCAACCCAACATTGGTCAACCAGATCATCACCTCATGATTCTAATTAGAGACCTACTACACTATAGATTGTTCAACAATCAGCTCCTCGTATTTCTCATAGAGGCCTGTACCCAATAGATTGTCAACCCGATCAGCACCTCATATTCCATAGAGACCTACACCCAATAGATTGGTCAACCAGATTCAGCACCTCAATATTCCTATAGGGCCTACAACCCAATCGATGGCCACCAGATCAGTATTCATATTCTTATTGAAGACCTCACCTAATAGATTGTTCAACCAGATCATCACCTCATATTCCTAAAGGGTGGGCCTACACCCAATAGATTGGTCAAACCTCATTTTTCTAATGAGGCCTACACTCAAAGATTGGTTCAACCAGATCAGCTCCTCATTTTCTAATAGGGGCCTCCACCCAATAGATTGGTCACCAAGTATACACCTCATATTCCTAATAGGGCCTACACCCAATAGTAGGTCAACAGTTCAGCATATCATATTCCAATAGAGGCCATTCAACCAGACTCGAACCCGTATTCCTAATAGGACACCCAATGGATTGGTCAACCAGGTCACACCTCATATTTCTAATAGAAGCCTACACCCAATAGATTGGTCACCAGATCAACACCTCATATTTTCTTAAAGGAGGCCTCACACAAGGAATGGTCAACCAGATCAACACCTGTATTTTTATGGGGCCTACAACCCAATAGATTGGTCAACCCTCATGTTCTAATAGATGGCCTACACCCAATAGTTAGGTCAACAAGTTCGCACATATCTCTTAATAGAGGCCATCAACCAGGCATATTCCTAATAAGGCCTACACCCAATAGATTGGTCACCAGTCAGCTCCTCTATTTCTAATAGAGGCCTACACCCAACAGATTGGTCACCAAGATCAACACCTCATATCCTAATAGGGCCTACCTCAGTAAATGAGTCATCCGAGTATCACCTTCATTTCCAAATCGAGTGCCCTACAGACCACCCAATAGATTGGCCACCAGCTCAACACCTCATATTCCTATAGGACCTACACCAAATTGAATTGTCAACCATTATATCAAAACCTCATTTTCCTAAAGGGGCCTACACCCAAAATGGTCACAAGATCAGCACTTCATATTCTTATAGAAGCCTACCACCCAATAGATTGGTCAAAGATCAACTCCTCTATTCTAATGGAGCACACCCAATAGATTGGTCCAATCAAACACCTAACCATTCCAATAAGGGCCTACACCCAATAGATGGTCCAACCAGATAGCACCTCATATTTCCTAATAAAGGCCTACCACCCAATAGATTGGTCACCAGATCACACCTCATATTCCTAATAAGGCCTCACACAATAGATTGTGTAACCAGATCCACACCTCATATTCCTAATAGGCGGCCTACACCCAATAGATTGGTCAACCAGATCCACACCCAATTCCTAAGAAGGCCTGCCACCCAATAGATTGGTCAACCAGATCCACACCTCATATTCCTAATAGAGGCCTACACCCATAGATGGTCAACCAGATCAAGCACCTCATATTCCTAATAAGGCCGCACACAAAGATTGGTCAACCAGATCCACCAACCTCATATTCCTATAGGGCCTACACCCAATGATTGGTCAACCAGATCCACACCTCATATTCCTAATAGGGCCTACCCCCAATAGATTGGTCAACCAGTCCACACCTCATATTCCTAATAGGCCTACACCCAATAATTGGGTCACCAGATCCACACCTCATATTCCTATAGGGGCCTACACCCAATAGATTGGTCAACCAGATCCACCCCTCATATTCCTAATAAGGCACAACCCCATAGATGGTCAACCAGATCCAACCTCATATTCCTAATAGGGGCCTCCACCCAATAGATTGGTCAACCAGATCCACACCTCATATTCCTAATAGGAGGCCTACACCCAATAGATTGGTCAACAGATCCACCCCTCTATACCTAATAGGGGCCTACACCCAATAGATTGGTCAACCAATCCACACCTCATATTCATAAGGGGCCTACACCCAATAGATTGGTCAACCATATCCACACCTCATATTCCTAAGGGCCTACACCCAATAGATTATCAACCAGATCCACCTCATATTCCTAATAGGGCCTAACACCAAAAGATGTCAACAATCACCCTCTTCCTAATAGGCCTACACAGATATCACTCATATTTAACCGTTTCCTAAGAAGAGCCAGCAGATGTCCTATACCCAACCACTGCGCCTAGTAGCATGTCAGTACCTGGACTCGGCCTCGGTCATGTCTTCTTTAGCGGTTCCTCCCGGTGTAGATATCTGGTATGGGTCGTGCGAATACTCTCTCTAGTTCCTGAGCTGAGAACTGGTGAAGGTGTTGTGCGGATTCTTCTCTGTTTCCTCCTTTTTCATTGATACTGGATGGTCGGAGAAGAATTGTAGGGAACTGGAAATTACAGTTAAGTTTACCATTAACTTGTGGTTTTTAATTGGTTACAGAATAAAATGATAATATTGAACTGTGATCTCTACAGTGTGTACATTGTGTATACTAGGTAGGTATTACATTGTGTGTACAGGTTATACACTAGTAGGTTATTACTGTGTACATTGTTATATACTAGGTAGGTAGTTACAGTGTGTACATTGTTATATGTTAGGTAGGGAGTTACAGTGTGTACATTGTTATATACTAGGTATGTAGTTACATTGTGTACATGTTTATATACTAGATGGTAGTTTACATGTCTGTTTACTGTATGCAGTGTGTACATTGTTATATGTTAGGTAGGGAGTTACAGTGTGTTACATTGTTATATACTAGAGTAGTTACAGTTGGTACATTTATACTAGGTAGGTAGTTACAGTGTGTACATTGCTATATACTAGGTAGGTAGTTACATTGTGTACATTGTTTATCTACGATGTAGGGTAGGTTACATTGTGTACATTGTTATATACTAGGTAGGTAGTTACCAGTGTGTACATTGTTATATGTTAGAGGTGAGTTACAGTGTTTACATTGTTTATATACTAGGTATGGTATACGACCAGTGTGTACAGTGTTATAATACTAGTAGGTAGTTACAGTGTGTACATTGTTATATCTAGGTAGGTAGTTTTACAGTGTGTAGACAGTGTGTTATATACTAGGTAGGTGATTCAACAGTGTGGTACATTGTTAATACTAGGGTAGGTAAGTTACATGTTGTAAGTATTGTTTATGTTATATAGGTAGGGTAGTTACAGTTGTGTACATTGTTATATACTAGGTAGTAGTTAGTTGTACCGTGTTATATACTGTTAGATAGTTACAGTGTGTCATTGTTATATACTAGGTAGTGTAGTTTACATTGTGTACATTGTTATATACTAGGTAGGTAGTTACAGTGTGTACATTTTGTTATATACTAGTAGTAGTTACAGTGTGTTACTTGTTATATAATAGGTTAGGTAGGTTCAGGTGTACATTGTTATATACTGTAGATAGTTTACCGTGTGTAACTTGTTTTATATCTAGGTATTATACTAGGTAGGTAGTTACAGTGTGTAAATTGTTATAATACTAGTATAGTTACAGTGTTGTACATTGTTATACTAGGTATTATATATAGGACAGTTAGGTAGTTACATGTGTACATTGTTATATACTAGTAGGTTAGTACATTGTGTACGTGTTATATTACTAGTCGGTAGTTACTTGTGTACATTGTTTATTAGGTGGTAGTTCCAGTGTGACATGTATATGAGGTAGGTTACAGTGGTGTACATGTTTTATATACTAGGTAGGTAGTTACAAGTGTGTACCATTGTATATACTAGTAGGTAGTTACAGTGTGTACTTGTTATATGTTAGGTAGGGAGTTACATGTGTACATGTTATATACTAGGTGGTAGTTAAGTGTGTACAGTGTTATATCTAGGTAGATAGTTCGTGGACATTGTTATATACTAGGTAGTAGTTACTTGTGTACCATTGTTATATCCTAGTAGGTAGTTTTACAACAAGTGGTGTACTTGTTATATAAACTAGGTAGGTAGTTTACAACAGTGTGTACATTGTTATATCTAGGTAGTAGTTACAGTTGTTACATGTTATATACTAGTGTAGTACATGGTAAGTATATACTAGGTATTATATCTAGGTAGGAGTTACAGTGTGTACATTGTTTTATATACTAGGTAGATAGTTACAGTGTGTCCTTGTTATATACAGGTATTAATACGGTGTAGGTAGTTATAGTGTGTACAGTGTTATATACTAGGTAGGTATTGACATTGTGTACAGTGTTATATAACTAGTAGGTAGTTAATTGTGTAATTGTTATATACTAGGTAGGTAGTTACAGTGTGTACATTGTTATATGTTAGGTAGGGATTACAGTGTGTACATGTTTATACTAGGTAGGTAGTTACATGTGTACATTTTTATATACTAGGTAGGTAGTTACAGTGTGTACATTGCTATATACTAGGTAGGTTTTACATGGTGTACATTGTTATATACTATTAGGTATTACATTGTGTACATGTTATATACAGGTGTTTTACAGGTGTGTACATTGTTATATGTTAGGTAGGGAGTTACAGTGTTACATTGTTATATACTAGGGTAGGGTTACAGTGTGTACGTGTTATCTAGTGGTAGTTGCAGTGTGTACAGTGTTATACTAGGTAGGTAGTTACAGTGTGTACAGTGTTATATACTAGGTAGGTAGTTACAGCGTGTACATTGTTATATACTAGGTAGGTAGTTACAGTGTGTACATTGTTATATGTTAGGTAGGGAGTTACAGTGTGTACATTGTTTAATACTAGTTAGGTAGTTACAGTGTGTACAGTGTTATATACTAGGTAGATAGTTACAGTGTGTACATTGTTTATACTAGGTAGGTAGTTACATTGTGTACATTGTTATATACTAGGTAGGTAGTTACAGTGTGTACATTGTTATATACTAGGTAGGTAGTTACAGTGTGTACATTGTTATATACTAGGTAGGTAGTTACACAGTGGTGTACATTGTTATATACTAGGTAGGTAGTTACAGTTGGTACATTGTTAGTACTAGTTTATATACTAGGTAGGAGTTACTGGGTACATGGTATTACTAGTTATAGTTACAGTGTGTACATTGTTATATACTAGGTATTTATATACTAGTAGTATTTACAGTGGTTACATTGTTTATATACTAGTAGTATTTACATTGGTGTACATTGTTTATATACTAGTAGGTAGTTACATTGTGTACAGTGTTATAAACTAGGTAGGTAGTTACAGTGTTGACATTGCTTATAGGTAGGTAGTTACTTGTGTACTTGTATATACTAGGTATGTAGTTACATTGTGTACAGTGTTATAAACTAGGTAGGTAGTTACAGTAGGTGTACATTTTCATAATGTTAGGTAGGGAGTTTACAGTGTGTACATTTTTAAATACTAGGGTAGGTAGTTACAGTGTGTACAGTGTTATATACTAGGTAGGTATTACGTGTGGTACATTGTTATATACTAGGTAAGGTAGTTACTTGTGTACATTGTTATATACTCGTTAGGTAGTTAGTGGTACAATTGTTATATACTAGTATTATATTATTAGGTATGGTAGTTACAGTGTGTACATTGTTTATATACTAGGTAGAGTAGTTTTACAGTGTGTACATGTGGTATATGTTAGGTAGGGTACGTGTGACTTGACAGGTTGTGTACATTGTTGGAATTAAAACTAGTTAGGCTAGTTACATGTGTACAATGTATAATACTAGGTACGTCCGTGACTGCTATCCAGTTGAGCATGTGTAACATTGTTATATACTAGTGTAGAGTAGTTTACCAGTGTGTACATTGTTATTAATACTCGGTAATTATATCACTATGTAGGGAGTTTACAGTGTGTAACATTGTTATATACTAGGTAGATAGTTAACAAGTGTGTAAGTGTTATATACTAGGTAGGTAGTTACAACAACAGCGTGTACATTGTTTGTTATACTAGGTAGGTTTACATTGTGGTACATTGTTCATATACTATGTAAGATAGCTACCGTTGTGTACATTGTTTATATACTGGGATTATTATACTAGGTAGGGGTTTACATTGGTGTGACATTGTTATTACTAGGTTAGTAGTTACAGTGTGTACATTTGTTATATTTAGGTAGGGATTTACCGTGTGTAATTCATGTTATTAACTGAGGTAAGGTAGTTTACATTGTGTCACGTGTTATATATAGGTAGGTAGTTTACATGTGTACATTGTTATATACTAGGTAGGTAGTTACATGTGGTACATTGTTATCTACTAGTAGGGTAGTTACAGTGTGTACAACTTGTTATTACTAGGTAGGTAGTTACAATTGTGTATCATTGTTATATACTAGGTAGTAGTTACATGTGTACATTGTTTAATACTAGGTAGGTCGTTACAGTGTGTACAGTGTTCATATACTAGGTAGAGTTGTAACATGTGTACTTGTTATATGTTTAAGGTAGGTAGTTACATTGTGTACTTGTTATATTAGTAGGTAGTTACAGTGTTACAATGTTTCATATACTATGGTAGATAGTTACAGTTGTACACTGTTATATGGTTTTTCGGTAGGGATTTACAGTGTTACATTGTTATATACTACGGTGGGTAGATTACAGTGTGTACATTGTTATTATACTCGTAGATAGTTACAGTGTGTACATGTTGGATATACAGGTAGGTAGTTACTTGTGTACATTGTTATATACTAAGTTAGGTAGCTTACAGTGTGTACATGTTATATACTAAGGTAGATAGTGTACAGTGTGTACATTGTTATATGTTAGTGAGTAGTTACATGTGTACATTGTTTATATACAGGTAGGTAGTTACATTACAGTGTGTACTTGTTATACTAGGTAGATGTTTACCGTGTGTACACTGTTCATATGTTAGGTATGGGTTCACAGTGTGTTACATTGTTATATTACTAGTGGTAGTTACAGTTGTGTACATGTTTATATACTAGGTAGGTATTATACATTGTGTACATTGTTATATAAGTAGTAGGTAAATTACATTGTGTACAGAGTTAAATACTAGTAGATAGTTACAGTGGTGTACATTGTTATATACTAGGTAGTGTTACATTGTTGTACATTGTTTTATATAGCATAGATAGTTACAGTGTGTAACATTGTTATATACTAGGTAGTAGTTACATTGTGTACAGTGTATATACTGGTAGATAGTTTACACAAATTGTGCTTGTTATATACTAGGTAGTAGTTTTACATTGTGTACAGTGTTTATATACTACGGCCAGATAGTTACAGTGTGTACATTGTTATATGTTAGGTGATAGTTACAATTGTTACATGTTATATACTAGGTAGATAGTTACACAATTTTGCATTGGTTATATACTAGTAGTTAGTTACAGTGTGTACATTGTATGCCAAGCAAACAAAGGTTGAGTGAAGCGCAACACTGGGTTAAGCAAGAAGAATTCTGTTTTTTATGTGCATCACACACACCACCAACACTGTTTCGGATAACGCTATGTCTCCTCCTCCTTCATCACCTGAAATCAGAATGTCCTTCTGATTAACCAGTGTGCGCCTTCCATCCAACCTTGGTAGCTTTTCTATAGCGTGGAGTCCTTGAACGGTCAGTAGAAAGAGGGAACAGCCACCTGGACTACACTGGCACATTGCCTGAAGATGCCTAGCCATAACCATACTAATAATACGGACTTGTACATGTTTTATATACTAGGTAGGTATTTATAATTGTGTACAGAGTTTATATACTAGGTAGATAGTTACAGTTGTGTACATTGTTTTATACTAGGTAGGTAGTTTACAGTGGTACAGTGTTATAATACTAGTAGGTAGTTAACATTGTGGCATTGGGATATTAGGTAGGGATTTACGTGTGTACATTGTTTATTATACTAGTTAGGTAAGTAGTACACTTGTGTACAGAGTTATAACTACAGTAGATTAGTTACAGTGTGTACAGTGTTATAATATACTAGGTAGTAGTTACAGTGTGGACAGTTTTATAACTGTGGTATGTACTGTTACCTTGTGACTGATTTATCGGTAGAGGGGATTTACAGTGTGTACATTGTTATTACTAGTAGGTAGTTACAACTGTGTACAGGTTTTATACAAATTTATTAGGTATGGAGTTACAGTGGTGTCATTGTTATATACTAGTAGGAAGTTACACTTGTGTACAAGTTTATAACTAGGTAGATAGTTACAGTGTGTACAATTTTGATTACAGGTAAGGTAGTTACATTGTGGTACGAGTTTATACTAGGTAAGAGTTACAGTGTGTACATTGTTATATCACTAGGTAGGTAGTTACATTGTGTACCATGTGTGAATGTTTAGGTAGGGATTTTCCATTGTGAACATTGTTAATACTAGGTAGGTAGTTTACATTGTGTACAGAGTTATATACTAGGTAAGGTAGTTACATTGTGTACAGAGTGTATATACTAGTTAGGTAGTTACTTGTGTCGATGTTATATACTAGGTAGGTACGTTGACATTGTGTACCATGGTGAATGTTAGTAGGGATTTACGTGTGAACATTGTTTAAATACTTGGGAGTAGTTACAATTGTGTACAGAGTTATATTAGGTAAGGGTGAGTTACAGTGTGTACATTGTTTATACTAGGTAGGCAGTTACTTGCTGTACAGAGTTTATATACTAGATAGGTAGTTACAGTGTGTACAGTGTTATTACTGGTAGGTAGTTTACATTGTGTCAGTGTTACTATACTAGGTAGGTAGTTACATGTGTACATTGTTGTATACTAGTAACTACTTACTAGTAGTAAGTTAGTGTGTAACAGTGTTATATTCTAGGTAGTTAGTTACCGTGGTGTAGCTGTTATTACTACTAGTAGGATTGTTACAGTGTGTACATGTTATATACTAGTAGATAGTTACATTGGGTTACAGTGTTTCTATACTAGGTATGTAGTTTACCTTGTGTACAGTGTTATAATACAGTAGAGGGGTTAGATGGTGTACAGTGGCATATACTAGGTGAGGTAGTTACATTGTGTACATTGAAATACTCGGTAGTAGTTACCGTGTGTACAGTGTTAATACTCGGTTAAGAAGTTACATTGGTGTGCAGTGGTTATATACTAAGGTGGCTAGTTAACGTGTGTGCAGTGTTATATACTAGGTAGGTAGTTACATAATGTGTACATAGTTATCTACTAGGTAGATGTTACAGTGTGTACATGTTATAACTAGTAGTAAGTACAGTGTGTACAGAGTTACATACTAGGTAGATAGTTTCAAGTGTGTATGTGTTATATCCTAGTAGATAGTTACAGTTGTGTACTTGTTATATACTAGGTTGTCAGTTACATTGTGTAAAGAGTTATATACTAGGTGATCATTACAGTGTGACGGTGTTATAAACTATGTAAGATGTTACAGTTTGTACAGTGTTAATAACTAGCGTATTTAGTTACAGTGGGTAACAGTGTTATATACTAGTATGGTAGTTACATTGTGGTACATTTGCTATATACTCAGGTAGGTAGTTAAAGTTTTGTACAGTGTTAAATACTAGGTAAGTAGTTAGTGTGTACAGTGTTATATTCTAGGTAGTAGTTACAGTGTGTACTGTTATATACTATGTAGGTAGTTACAGTGTGTACAGTGTTATATACTAGGTAGATAGTTACATTGTGTACAGTGTTATATACTAGGTAGGTAGTTACATTGTGTACATTGTTATATACTAGGTAGGTGTTTAGACCCTTTGTACAAGTGGCTATACTAGGTAGGTATTACATTGTGTAACATTGATATATACTAGGTGGTATTACAGTGTGTTCAGGTTCTATAGTAGAATTCATTGTCATTATATCTAGGTAGGTATGTTACTCTTGTGTGCAGTGTTATATACTAGGTAGGTAGTTACGTGGTGTACATGTTATAATACTATTAGGTAGTTACAGTGTGTACATTTTCTATCCTAGGTAGGTAGTTACATTGTGTACATTGTTTATATACTATGTAGGTAGTTACTGTGTACATTGTTATATGTACTAGGTAGGGAAGTTCCAGTTGTGTACATTGGTTATATACTAGGTAGGTAATTACATTGTGTAACCGTTTATATACAGGTAGGTAGTTACCATTGTGTGCAGTGTAATATACTAGGTAAGGTAGTTACAGTGTGTATAGTGGTTTATCCTAGTAGTAAGTTACATTGTGTACAGTGTTATATTACTAGGTAAGTAGTTACTTGTGTACAGTTTTTATACTAGTAAAAGCTACATTGTGTACAGGTTGTATACTGTAGTAGTTACATTGTGTACAGTGTTTATAACTAGGTAACGTAGTGACATTGTGACATTGTTTATATCAGTAGGTAGTTACAGTGTTACATTGTTATGTACTCGGTAGTTTCAGGGTGTACAGTGTGTTTAATCTAGGTTAATAGTTGCAGTTTATACAGTTTTGTATACTAGGTAGGTATTGTCAGTGTTATTTCCTAGGTGATAGTGACAGTGGTGTACATTGTTTATTACTATGTAGTAGTTACCATGTTTACAGTGTATGTAACTAGGTAGGTAGTTACAGTGTTTTACTGTGTTATATTCTTGTAGGTAGTTACATAGTGTGTACATTTTATATCCTAGGTAATTGCAGCAAGTGTGTACAGTGTTGCTACTAGGTAGGTTGCTACAGGGCGTACAGTGTTATATACTAGGTGGTAGCAACAGGTGTTCAGTGTTAGTATACTAGGTATTAGTTACCTTGTGTACAGTGTTTATCAACCTATGTAGGTCTTTACAGTGTTTGCTGGTTTATATCCTTTTGTAGGTAGTTTCATGTGTACAGTGTTTATCATTGGTATAGTTGCCGTGTCCTACAGATGTTTATTATATGTATGGTGCCACAGTGTGTACAGTGTTTTATCTTCTAGGTAGGTAGTGACCAGTGTGTATAACAATGTTATCTACTAGTTGGGAGTTACAATGTGGTACAGTGTTAATCTAGTAGGGTAGTGACAGTGTGTACAAGGTTTATAACTAGGAGGTAGTTTACAATGTGTACAGTGTTTAATGTACTTGTAGGTCGTGACATTGTGTACAGTGTTATTTCTAGGTAGGGTAGTGATCCGTGTGTACATGTGTTATACTAGGTAGTTGCTACATTGTGTACAGTGTCATATCTAGGTAGGTATTACAACAGTGTGTACAGTGGTTATACTAGTTATTGTAGTTACAGTATGTACAGTTGTTATATACTAAGTAGGTTAGCTACATGTGTACAGTGTTATATACTAATAGGTAGTTACAGTTTTTCCATGTTATACACTAGGTTATGTAGTTACATGGTACAGTGGTAATATACATGGTGGTGTTACAACATTTTTTATTGTTTTATATACTAGGTATGTCGTTTACTTGTGGACAGTGTTTATTACTAGGTAGGTAGTTACATGGTGTCAGTGTTATATACAGGTAGTAGGACCTTTGTGTACGTGTTATATACTAGGTAGGTAGTTATACAGTGGTGTACAGTGTTTATATACTAGGTAGGTAGTGACATTGTGTACATGTTATATTCTAGGTAGGGTAGATGACAGTGTGTAACATGTTAGTACTAGTAGTAGTTAACAGTGGTTACATTGTTTATATTTAGGTTAGTAGTGGACATTGTGGACAGTGTTAATATTTTAGGTATGGTAATGACAGTGTGTACAATGTTTCATATACTAGGTAGGTAGTTACAGTGTGTACATTGTATACAGTAGGTAGGATATTAATGTGTACAGTGTATAATTTCAGGTAGGTTGTTAAGTGTGTACATTGGTTATATACAGGTGGGTAGGTTACCGTGTTACAGTTTTATATCCTTGGTATAGTTACTAGTGGTGTACAGTGTAGATTTTAGGTAGGATGTAGGTTTACAGTGTGTACAGTGTTTATCTAGGAGGGTATTTAATTGTTGTACTGTGTAATACTAGATAGGTAGTTACAGCGTGTCATTGTTATATACTAGACAGGTGTTTACAGTGGTTACAGTTGTTATGATACTATGTAAGATAGTTATCAGGTGTGACGTGTATATTCTAGGTAGGTAGTTACGTGGTACAGTTTTATAAACTAGGTGGGGAGTAACAAGCAACAGTGTACAGTTTTATATACTTGGTAGGTAGTTACACGTGTGTACCGTGTTAAGTATATTAGGTATTACAGTGTGTACAGTGTTATATACTAGGTAGGTATACAACTTGTGTAGTTTTATATCTTGGTAGGTATTACAGTGTGTACAGTGTTCTATATAGGTCGAGGTAGTTACAAGTTGTACCAGTGTTCTATCCTAGGTAGTAGTTACATTGTGTACTGTTTTAATATACTAGGTAGTAGGTTACAACAGCGTGTACATTGTTATATACTAGGCAGGTAGTTACAACAGTGTTTACAGTGTTATATCTAGGTAGATGTTTTACGTGTGTACATGTTATATCCTATGTAGTAAGTGGCGTGTGTACAGTGTTTATACTATGTAGGTTGCTACATTGTGTACATGTTTATATAGTAGATAGGTAAGTTACAATTCTGTACAGGTTTATATACTAGGTCAGTAGGTTACAAACGTGTTATATACTAGGTAGAATATTTTACAGTAGTTAAGTGTAATATAATAAGGTAGGTTTTTTAAACAGTGTTTATTCTAGTAGATAGTTTTACAGTGTGTACAGTTTTTATAGATCCTAGGTAGTATTGCGTGTGTACAGGTGTTATACTAGTAGGTTGCTACATTGTGTACAGGTTAATAACTAGTGGGTAGTGGACATTGTGTCAAGTGTAAATAGACTAGGTAGGGAGTGACCTTGTGTACGTGTAAATATTCTAGGAGGTAGTGACCTGTGTACAGTGGTATATACTAGTAGTAGTGACATTGTGTACAGTTATAACTAGGGGCCGTAGTGACATTGTGGGTACAGTGTACTATACTAGGGGGTAGTAGACATTGTGTACAGTGTAATTCCTATTAGGTCGTGACCATTGGTGTCACTGGTAATGTACTAGGGAGGTAGTGACAAATTGTGTACAGTGTAATATAACTAGGGAGGTAGTGACATTTGTGTACAGGTAATACTTGTGTAACAGTGTTATATACTAGGGTAGGTAGTTGACAGTGTGTACAGTGGTTTATACTAGGTCGTTAGGTTACAGTGGTGTACCGTGGTTATATACAAGTAGGTATTACATGTGTACATTGTAAATATACTTAGGGAGGTCGTGACTTGTTACAGTGTTAATCCTGTATACAGTGTTATATACTGGTAGGTAGTGACGTGTTGTACAGTTGGTAGTACTAGGTATGATAGGTACAGTAAAGTACATTTGTTATAATACATTTAGATGTTACAGTGTGTACAGTGTTATATACTAGGTAGATAGTTACAGTGTGTACAGTGTTATATCCATTTAGGCATTTACAGTGTGGTAAGTGTTATAAACTAGGTGGTAGTTTTACATTTGTGTAACAGCGTTATATACTAGTAGTTATTGACAAGTGTGTCAGTGTTATATATACTAGGTGGTGTTTGTCTGTCCATTTTTATATACTTAGGTAGGCATTTACCGTGTGTACATTTTATATAACAGTGGTAGTTACAGTGTGTACAGCGTTATATACCTTGGTAGGTGTTGAGCGTGTGTACAGTTTTAAAATACTAGGTAGTAGTACAGTGTGACAATTTATTTACCAGGTCTGTAGTTACCATGTTAATACTAGGTAGGTTGTGACATTGTTAAGTGTTGTAGTTCTATATCGTTAGGTTTACCGTGTGTACAGTGCTATATGTAGGTAGGATAGTTTACAATGTGGTAAACATCCATATAGTCGGTCGGTACGTTTCAATGTGTACAGTGCATATTATACTAGGTGTAGTTACAATTGTCAATGTATATAGGTTAGTAGTTACAGTGTTTGCAGTGCTTAATATATACTATTATAGGTAGTTGCAATGTGTCCAGTGTTTATATACTAGATGGTAGTTACAGTGTGGTTCAGGCCTATATAGTGGTAGGTCAGTTTTACAGTCTGTACAAGGTTATATCCCTAGATAGGTATTTAACAGTGTGTAACAGTGCTATCTAGTAGGATTAGGGCTTCCAGAAGTGTAACAGGCTATATAGTTTAAAAAAAAGGGTAGGTGTTACATGGGGTACAGTGTATATAGTAGGTAGGTAGTTACAGTGGTGTACGTGCTATAATAGTTAGGTAGTGTAGTCAGTGTGTAGCAGTGCTATATAGTAGGTAGGTATACGTTACAGTGCTAATAGTAGGTAGGAGTTACAGTGTGGACAGGGCGATATATTAGGTAGGTAGTTACAGTGTGACATTGCTAATATAGTAGTAGGTAGTTACATTGTGTACATTGCTATATTAGGTATGTAGTTACAGTTGTACGTGCTATATATGTAGGTAGTAGTTACAGTGTGTACAGTGCTATATAGTAGGTAGGTAGTTACAGTGTGTCATGTTATATACTAGTAGTAGTTAACAAGGCAGTGTTACCGTGCTATATACTAGGTAGGTATTACGTGTGTACAGTCTATATAGTAGGTAGGTTAGTTTACCAGTGTTACAGTGCTATATAGTAGGAGGTCTTTACATTGTGTACAGTTCTATATAGTAGTGGTAGTTACAGTGTGTACAGTGCTATTAGTAGGTAGGTAGTTCAGTGTTACTGCTATATATAGGTTATTTATTCAGTGTGTACAGTGCTATATAGTAGGTCGGTAGTTACAGTGTGTACAGTGCTATAGATAGTAGGTAGGTAGTTACAGTGTGTACAGTGCTATATAGTAGGTAGGTAGTTTACTTGTGTACAGTGCTATATATTAGGTAGTGTATTTACAGTGGTGTACAGTGGCTTATATGTAGGTAGGGTAGTTACGTGTGTAACAGTGCTTTATAGTAGGTAGTTATAGTATATCCTAGGTAGGTTGTGAGTTACAATATATACAAGGTATGTAGGTAGTAGGTTGTGTTGTATTGCTCCTGGTTACCTGTAGAATATGAGAAGCTGATGTCCCTCAATGGCCCCCCAGTGTGCAGTTGGCTGTAAATTCAGTGGGGGGCACCCAGGGTTGGTCCCAAAGCTGCTCCGGATGGGGTTGTACTGGAAGGTGTTTGCCCTGTTGCGGAGCTGAAGTCTGCATAGGCTGAGTCTTCCATGGCTGCCTACAGGAGTTCATAGGAGTTGGGTAGGAATAATCCATCTGTACATAGAGACTGGGACCTGGTGTGGCTGCAGCTCGGGACTTTGTTTTTGCACTTTCCAGTGTCTGACCATTCACACTGGGACATACCATGTCCTCCTGATGGCTTGTTAGGGGGTCTCTCTCCTCTCTGTCTGCCCTGGGACTTCTCAACACTTATCTCTCCTGCTGGACTGAGGGTCCCTCTAATGTCCTTCCCAGGGAGATCCGCACCAAATCAGGCGGTGGTCTGTTTTGCATTACAATACAACAACCTGAGACCATTGGGTCCCCCTCCTCCTCCCCATTTTCATTCCTCCTTTAACCTTCCAGCACAGAGCAATTGGACTGCCACTGGGAATCTCCCTCTCTTCATTGCAGTAATGGAAAATTCTATCCAGGATAATCCACTGCACCATAAATAACACCCCCCAAGTCCAGAAATCCCACATTCACACCCCTATGGTGGGATTCACTTATCGGGGATAGCTTCCAATTTCACTAAGATCTCAGTTTCTCTGACTCAATGTCTCCTTCCACTTATTTCATTAAACTAAGCAAATTAATAAAGGATTGTTTCCTTTTATTTCCCGTTAGAATTAAAGGCAGGGGGGGTAACAGACTTCATTAGAACGTTCCATGTAGCAGTTACGGGCGTCAGTTACATTGTAATCCATTCGATCCTGGTGGAAGTTCGTTACAAATTGTATCAATTTCGATCAGGGTGGGAAGATTCGTTACATTGTATCAATTCGCTCCTGGTGAGGAAGTTTCGTTTACAAATTGTATCAATTTCGATCCCTGGTGGGAATTTTCGTTACATTGTAGCAATTCGAGCCTGGTGGAATTTCGTTACAATTGTATCAATTCGATCCTGGGGGAAGTTTCGTTACATTGTATATTCGATCCTGGTGGGAAGTTCGTTACATTGTAATCCATCGATCCCGGTGGGAAGTTCGTTCAAATTGTATCCATTCGATCCCGGTGGGAAGTTTCGTTACATTGTATCATCAATTCGATCATGGTGGGAAGTTCGTTACATTTTCGCCATTCGATCCTGTGGAATTTCGTTAACATTGTATCCGTCGATCCTGGTGGTAGTTCGTTACTTAGTATCAATTCGATCCTGGTGGGAAGTTCGTGTACATTGTAATCAATTGACCTGGTGGGAAGTTCGTTTAACATTGTATCCATTCGATCCTGTTGGGAAGTTCGTTACATTGTATAATTCGAATCCTGGTGGGAAGTTCGTTACATTGTTGCCGTTTTATCCCGTCACTTGGAAGTTTCCCTTTCTTTCGGGGATCGTTGTACCACTAGATTTTTCCAATTGAGTTTCACGTCTCTCGATGTTTTCTTTATATTTTTCTATTCGTTTTAGATATGATTGTATTGGAGAGGAACGGTAGGTATATAAAGAAGACTCCCTAAACAACATTTCTAATAAATGTAACATAATACCAATGTTCTACCATTATAAAAATATTATGATTATAAATTATAGTAGTATTCGTATATTATTATAAATTATTATTATTATTTATTAGTATCACTTATCATTAATTTTATATTAATTGTTATTCTTAGTTATTATCATTTGTTACTATCATTAGTATTAGTTGGTGAATTTAGCTGTGGGAAATGGGAAATTCATCTATTTTTCGTGTTTAATTTTTTTTACTCCCCATTCTCTTGTAAACATTGTTATTAAACACTGGGACATTCGTGAATATCCAGGTTCCTATAGGTTTACAACATAGATTGAGATGATAGTATATGTGTAGGTAGGTAGATAGAGGCGAGAGATAATGATAATGATGAGGATAGATAGATGATAGATATATAGATCATAGATAAATAGATAGATAGACAGAGAGATAGATAAAATAGATCCTACATAGATAATAGCTATAGATGATAGATATATAGATAGATAGATAGATGATAGATAGATAGATGACAGAATAAATAGATCAGATGATGATAGACAGAGCGATAGATAATAGATAGATAATACTAGAATAAATAGATAATAATGATAGATATAATAGATAGATGATAGATCGCTCTATGACATATAAATAGATAGATAAATAGATAGATTAGATACTATATAGATAATACATAGTAAATAAGTAATAGATGATAGATAGATAGATGATTAAGATAGATGACAGATAAATAGAATAGATAGATAGATAGATTAGAGATATAAAATAGTAGATAATAATAGAAGATAATAGACATATAATTAGTTACAGGATAGATTAGATAGATAGATAATCATATACTAGATCGACCAGAGAGATAGATAATAGATAGATAATACATATGATAAATAGATCATAGATTGAAGATAGATAGATAGATGATAGATAGATAGATGACAGATATAGAAGATTAGATAGATAGAATAGATAATAGATGAGAAGATATAAATAGATAGATTAATAGATAGAAGATAGATCACAGATAAATTAGATTACATGGATAGATATATAATCATTAGATAGATAGATCGATTAGATAGATAGATAATAGAAAAGATAGATATACAACAGTCATGACAGATAAATTAGGATTAACATGGATAATATATATAATATATAATATAGAGAAGAGAGAGAGAGAGAGATATAGGATAATATTATAAAGATATATTGAGATAACATATAGAAATAGAATGATAGATTGAGAGATAGATATATATATGAGAGATAGAGATATATATAGCTAGATTAGATAGATAATAGAGAGATAGATAATAGAGAAATGAATAGAAGAGAAATAATAGATAGATGATATATATATAGTACTACAATAAATTAGATTAACATGGATAGTTAGATAGATAGACAGTCAGACATATTATATTAGACTTAAATAGAATATATAGATAAATGGATAATGAGAAGAGATAGATAATAGATAATAGCTAGATAATAGAAAGATATATATATATATATGATAGATAGTTATATATGAATTAGAATAGATTGAGATGAATGGGTAACTAGATGCTAGATAAGGAGATAGATAGATATATAGATCCGATCGATGAAGAATAGATGGTAGATAGATAGATAGATAGATAGAAGATAGATAGATAATAGATACATAGATAGATAGATACATAGATAGTTCGAATAATAGATAGATGATAGATAGATAGATAATGATAGATAGATAATGATAGTTAATATGCTGGTAGAAGTAATATATATAGAGAGAGACTAGACAGATAATATATAGCTATGATAGATGATATATGATATAGAGGATGAAGATAGATATAGAGAGAGATTAGATAATAGAGAGAGAGAGATAGTAGATAATAGATCGATATATGGATAGAAATGATAGATAGAAGATAGATAGATAGATGATAGATACAAATAGGATGATAATAGATAGATACATAGACATATATATTATTATATCAGATAGCATAGGATAGAATAGATAGATACATAGATAGATAAGGTTAGATAATCAGTAGATATATAGATAGATAGAAGATAAGATAGAGATAGATAGATAGATAATACGAGATCGATAGTAGATAATAGATAATTAATAGATAGATAGATCGATATATGAGAGATAAGATAGATAGATAGATACATAGATAATAATAGATGATAGAATAGATAGATACATGATGTAGTTTAGATAATAGATAGATGATAGATAGATGAGAGATAGATGGTCGATAGATGATAGATAGATAGATAGATAATCGATGAGAGGAGATAGATAGGATAAGAGAGAGATATCAGACAATCATATATAGATAGATATATGATATATAGAAGAGAGATGATATATAGATAAGAGAGATGATAGATAGATAGAGAGAGAGATGATAATATATAGATATATAGATACGATAGATTAGAATAGATAATAAAGATCGATGGTAGAATACCATAGATAAATAGATAGATAACAGAGAGATAGATCGATAAATAGAGATAATAGCTAGCAAAATTTGATAGATTAGATAGATAGATCATAGAATAGATAGATGATAGATAGATAATAGATGATAGATATATATAGATAGATTAGATGATAGATAGATGATAGATAATAGATAGATAGATATATAGAAAGAATGAACGATAGATAGATAGATAGAGATAGATAGAGAGGTAGCTAGTATAGATGATGATGATAGATGATAGATGATTAGATAATAGGTAGCTAGATAGATAGATGATTGATATATAGCATAAGATATATATAGATAGATAAAGATAGATCGATGAGAGATGATGGTAGATAAATAGATATAGATGGGGGTACTGAGAGGTTATATGGATGGGGGGGGGTATCTGAGGGGTTTATATGGATTGTGGTGGTACCTGATGGGGTTATTACTGGTGTACCTGATTGGTTATATGAATGGGGGGTACCTGAGGGTAGTTGTATACCTAAATGTTTACAGTGTACACTAAGATGTTACAGTTGTATCACTTAGATGTTACATTGTATCACTAGCTTTACAGTGTAAATCACTAATGTTTACATTGTATCACTAATTTACAGGTATCACTAATTTCTGTATCACTATATGTTTACCGTTGTATCACTAGTGTTAGCAGTGTATCACTAATGTTACAGTGTCTCACATAGAAATGTTACAGTGTAATCACTAGATTTTTACATTGGTATCACTAGATGTTCAGTGTATCACTAGATTTTACAGTGTATCACTAGATGTTACAGTGATCACTAGATGTTACAGTGTATCACTATATGTTTACCGTGTCACTAGCTTGTACAGTGTATCACTAATGTTACAGTGTATCACTAGTTTACATGTATCACTAGATTTTACAGTGTTCACTAATGCTTGTGAAGGTTCTCATTCACCCATGTCATGGTATATCTGTTGTATTCAATTAGATCAACTGGACATGAAATGTAGTCCTTGAAGACGATTTCGCTAGTCATCCGACTGGCTTTCTCAATTCAGAATGACTGTACCAGAACAGGTCAATCCCATATGTACATGGGTCTCTGAGAATTAAGAAGAATTTTCATAAACATCGTATCCCTGTCTGCTTTAACCGAACAACACACTGAGCAGCAATTGGTACAAACAAATCACGAAAGACCATACCAAAACACATAAAGCACATCATATATGCAGTGCAGTGCAGTGAAGAATCTCTGCTTGTATGTGGGGGAGACCAAACAGCAACTGCATCAACGTATGTCCCAACAGAAGAGCCATTCCTCGGGTCAGACTCAGTCGTCGTAATCTGCATCTTAAGGATAAAGGACATACCTTTGAAGATTGTAAGGTTACATACTGGCGAAGGAACGTGACTGGTTCAAGAAGATGTGTTAAGAGGCCATTTATGTTAAAATAAGAAACCAAGCCTAAATAGAGGGGGGGGGGGTTTGACACAACTGTCTGCCATGTAACATGCTGTTTTAACACCTTACTCTGGCGTTCCTATAACACCTCTTGCCACTTATCTAATCACGACACCGCTTAACCACCTGCTGTTATATGCTATTGGGATTTTCCAGGGTACTATGGCCACATATTCTTACAAGTCCTTCTGAATTGAGAAAGCCAGTCGGATGACTATCGAAACGTCTTCAGAACTACATTTCATGTCCAGTTGAGCTAATTGAATACAACATATGTGATCACTAAATGTTACAGTGTATCACTAAATGTTCAGGTGATCACTAGATGGTTACAGTGTATAATTAGATGTTACAGGTATCACTAGATGTTACAGTGTATCACTAAATGTTTACAAGTATCACTAAATGTTACCGTGTATCACTGCAGATGTTAACAGTGAATCCTAATGTTAAGTGTTCAATAATGTTACAGTGTAAAGACTAGATGTTACAGTGTATCACTAGATGTTACAGTGTATCACTAGAATTTTACAGTGTACACTAAATGTTACAGTGTATCACTACCTTTTACAGTGTCATCACTAATGTTACAGTTATCACTCGATTTACAGTGTAATCACTGATGTCCAGTGTATCACTAATGTTACAGTGTAAGCACCTTTCCCAGTGCAGATCTTTCTTTAACCCTGTACTACTGTGAGCTACTTTTGGGATCAAAGTGGGAATTAAGGGTTAAAAACTTAATTGGAATTACAAGAATGTCCCTAGACATACAGCCACATATGAGAAATAATGGTTTACATTGATCATGGAAATGGATCGCATCACAGGGAGATAGGATCAGATTTAATATATTAGCCAAACATAAGGACAGTAAATCTTATTATGTCTAGACCACAAATACGGACATATTGGTATGTAGGTAGACAATATAGTTTAATATATAGCCACTAGTGTTTTGTTATATATTAATAAATTACTACATATTATATATTACTATATCTTAAGATATAGATACAGTATTGATACAGTAGAATATAGATACCGAGTTATAGAGAATAGATACGTATAGAGAACAGATACGTATAGAAAACTCGATAACAGTAAATAGAATAGCTCCTGTATAGATAAGAATAGATACCAGTAATAGAGGAAAATAGATACAGTATAGAGAACAGATACAGTTAGAAAACAGATACAGTATAAAGAATAGCTCCTGTATAGATATAGAATAGATACGTATAGAGAATAAGATACTGTATCGATACAGAATAGATACATTATAGAGAAATACAGATACTGTAAAGGATCTGAATGATACCTATAGAGAATAGATACTGTATAATCCTATTATACAGTATAGTAGAATATATAACTGTAAGATATGATAATACAGTAAGATAATAGATACTGTATAGATACAAGAATAGATACAGTAATAAGAAGAAGAGATCCAGTATAGATCGCAGAATAGATACAGTATATAGAATAGAACTTTAGAGATACATGACTAGATACAGTTATCGAGAATAGATACTGTATAGAAACATAATAGATACAGTATAGAGACTAGATACTTGTATGATCCAGAATAGAGCAGTATAGAGAATGATACTGTATAGATACAGAATAGATACAGTATAGAGAAAGATACTTATGATAAAGAGAATAATACTGTGACGAAACAGAATAGATACAGTTAGATAATAGATACGTATATATATAGAATAGATACAGTATAAAGACTAGATCTTTAAAGAGATACGAAATAGATACAGTATAGATAAGAATAGATACAGTTAATAGAGAAATAGATACTATATAGATACAGAATAGATACAGTATAGAGAATAGATACTGTATCTATATAGAATAATACAGTAATGAGCATCTATACTGTATATATATAGAATAGATACAGTATAGAGAATAAGCTACTAGTAATAGATACAGAATAGATAAACAGTATAAGAGAATAGGATACAGTATAAGATATAGTATAGATAACACAGTATAAGAATCTATTAGATACGTATAGATATAGAAATAGATACAGTAAATATAGAAATAAAAGAAAAAGAAATAGATCCTATGTGATTCAGAACCCAATACCTCCGCTAACTCCTCCAACCGACCCCGTCCTTACAGTAATAACATAGAGAGAGAGAGACGGGAGAGAGAGAGAGAGAGGAGAGAGGAGAGAGAGAGGAGAGTGAGGGCACGAGGAAGAGACGAGGAGATAGAGAGGATGATCATTCGGTAACCCTCTAATGTATCGTTCGGTAACCCTCTAATGTATCGTTCGGTAACCCTCTAATGTATCGTTCGGTAACCCTCTAATGTATCGTTCGATAGATAGATATAGATATAGATAGATAGATAGATAGAGATAGATAGATAGATATAGATGATAGACAGATAAATTGCCCGCGGTAGTATAAATATTGTCGTTTTTCAGTCTATTTATAAACCTAACCGCTATTGGATAGAAACTGGGGCTCTGTACTAATGATGGAGCCGAACTTTCAAATGTATCCTTCAATTTCGGTAACCCTCTAATGTATTGTTCGGTAACCCTCTAATGTATCGTTCGGTAACCCTCTAATGTATCGTTCGGTAACCCTCTAATGTATCGTTCGGTAACCCTCTAATGTATCGTTCGGTAACCCTCCAATGTATCGTTCGGTAACCCTCTAATGTATCGTTCGGTAACCCTCTAATGTATCGTTCGGTAACCCTCTAATGTATCGTTCGGTAACCCTCTAATGTATCGGTTAATTTTGGTAACCGTTGAATGCATCGTTTGGTAACCCTCAAAAGTATCCTTTGGTCATCCTTGAATTGGCCATAACCCTTGAATGTAGCGTTTGCCGGATCGTTGGGGAAAGAAGTGTTTAAACGCATTTTGGTGACAGTGACGTGTTCCCCAGACCATTTCCCAGGTGCCACAGCCATTTACAGTAAGTTACCATTGTTATTTTAACTGGAATTTATCTAAACTTCTGTAATTTTACTGAAGTTCAGAAATGAAAGGAACTTCCGGAAATTCGTCTCTCTCTACTCTGTACTCCCTGCACACGAGACTGAACGTTATCGGTATTTTACATCCATGTTGTTATTTTTTCGGTGTGTGTTTTTAATCCCACGGGGCAAAATACATTTGTAAAATATCAATACTGTGCGGTACTTTATAACATTGTATCGCAATGTCACTGTATAAATATGCCCCAGTGATTACATTGTATAATACATCTCGTTATAACATTGCCCAGTGCATCCGCATACTGCGGCGTATGAGGAACGAGACCCCAACACAACATAACGAAGATGGAAGTCAGGCTAGAGGAGGAATTATGTGGTAGCCGAGGATTCTAAGACCTTCTATACTTAAAATCGAGACGTTACTGTGAAGTTCCTCTACACATCATCCTTCCACGCCGGTACAGGCAGCGGTGGCCCATCCAAAGGAAATTAAGGCAAATAAATAAAGATCTTGCCGGGGGCTATAAAAAGAAAGCCTGACACACGTTTAAAGCAATAACTCAGAGGGGGCGCAGATGGATCAGAGGCATAGCAGTGCATCTTCCAAACCTCGGCCTACAGAAATGGATGAACCGCAAGCCTCCCGTTACGGCAGCGTTTCCAGAGATTTACTCGCCTTCTCTCGCTTTCAATTATTAACCACAACGCAGCGACTCAGAGCAAATATATACAAAGTTCCATATTCAAACATGTGGGTTATTTTAATTCCCTCAGTAAATCACCCGCTGGTGTGGAGTGTGTTGCCTTTAATCGGCTGCCATGACAGTCGGGAAGGAGACAGGAATAAGAATTCAGATTCGCCGTTTGATTATTTATTTACCGTCTCCTTTCCCTAGAAATACGTTTAAAGACACAGCGCGCCGACAGCGTAAGGTCTGTCCGGGAAACAGGGAGTGAGGAAATCATCGTTTTGGTTATTTCAGCCATTGATCTAAATACGTTAGACGTTGCGTTTCCAGGCGTTTTTGTCGAGATTTTCTCCTTTGTTGTTTGTCTCTTTGAAATGAAATCGCGTTCGATAGCGGACTGATACGCATGGCGCAATGATTATATACGGGGGAATTATTTCAGTGCATGAGGAATTTTATTCCCAAGACCAATAAATAACATGGGATATGGATAGGAAATCTTCAGGGCCAGTCAATTATATAGTGGATAATGCACCCCCAACAGTAAATTATAAGGATATTAGAAGTCACTGAGGAGTTCTGTGTCTATATAAAAGGTACAAGGACACAGACTGAGTTATACAGGGAACTCTGGTACCACTCATGTATTATAAGGGATAATGTATCCCTACTGTAATTATAAGGATATTAGAAAGTCACTGAGGAGTTCTGTGTCATATAAAGGGTACAAGGACAAGACTGAGTTATACAGGGAACTTGGGTACCACTCATGTATTATAAGGGATAATGTATCCCCTACTGTAAATTATAAGGATATTAGAAGTCACTGAGGAGTTCTGTGTCTATATAAAGGTACAAGGAACACAGACTGAGTTATACAGGGAACTCTGGGTACCATCATGTATTATAAGGGATAATGTATCCCCTACTGTAAATATAAGGATATTAGAAGTCACTGAGGAGTTCTGTGTCTATATAAAGGTACAAGGACAGACTGAGTTATACAGGGAACTCTGGGTACCACATGTATTATAAGGGATAATGTATCCCCTACTGTAAATTATAAGGATATTAGAAGCACTGAGGAGTTCTGTGTCCATATAAAGGTACAAGGACACAGACTGAGTTATCGGGAACTCTGGGTACCACTATGTATTATAAGGGATAATGTATCCCTACTGTAAATTATAAGGATATTAGAAGTCACTGAGGAGTTCTGTGTCCATATAAAGGTACAAGGACACAGACTGAGTTATACAGGGAACTCTGGTTACCACTTATGTATTATAAGGGATAATGTATCCCCAACTGCATATTAATATTAGATGTCACTGAGGAGGTCCGTGACTATATAAAAGCACGAGGACACAGGCCGAGTACCTTTTATACAGGGCACGGAACTCCAAGATGACATCTAATATCCCTATAATTTACAGTTGGGGATACATTATTATTATAACCTACCCCTTTGTGGCTTCTGGTTTCCTTCTCCTCCTGGAACTGTAAGATTATAAGGCTATAATCTTACAGTTGCGATATTCCTTCTCCTGGAAATGTAAGATTATAAGGCTATAATCTTACAGTGATGCGATATTCCACAGCAACGGAAAACAAAAATTATTGCATCCGTTAACGTGTTAAGCTGGGTACACACAGAGCGATTTTCCTCCTGACTGACCGTTCGATACTTTCGACAGATTAGGACGAACGTGGTCGGACATGGCCAAAGCGAATGCGATAATTTTGGTCCGATCGACCCATACACTGAAATATTGGTCGATTGGACCGAAATATCTCATCGTGTGTACCCAGCGTTAACCTCACAATGAATGGTACCTGAACCAATGATATAATACTCATTTTATATTTAACCCTCGCGGTTAAAATGACATCATTTTCCAATGACAATAAAACGAAGCCTTTTGATTGCACCTTATCCACGGTTAGATTTCCTACTTGGTCCACTTTACAGTGTACAGTACCGGGATTGGAATCTTTCAATCTCTGCTCTAGAGGCAACTCAATTTCTGTTTACTTTGCCTTTCCCCCCCGTGTGTCTCCCTTCCATATTGTCTCTGTTGTGAATCCCCTATGAAGGTTTCTCCGCAATAAGATCTTAATAAATACGAAGAATAAATCACCCGCGACATTAACACTTTAACTTAAAGTTCAGCATCATCAATACAAGCCAATTAGGGGCTGGCGTAGCCTGGATGTTCCTGGTTTGATTCTCTTCTTTCCCTCCGGCTAAATTAATGATCATTCCTCATCTTCCCTCCGCGATTTGCACATGTTACCAAGGGCAGGCCCCCATTTAGCAGACAGAGATTAGTAATACAATTTAGCAGGCTGACATACTGAGAGGGATTTAATTCACGGTTCCTAATATGAACAATTTAGGTCGATATGTATCTATAAGGAGATGCGATCCAGGGAAGGATATTTCTGGATGCGGCGAAACATTAGAACTTCTTTTTCTAGTCGCTTGTTTTCCAACTAAACTTCTTCTGAACGAAGGCACATTTATAAACGAGCAACATTGGTCGCTATTTTCCGATAACGATCGTTATTTTGCAATATCGTAAAATAGCAATCGTTATCGGAAAAATAGAGATTGTTATCGAAAAAAAACGATCGTTATTTTCCGATAACGATCGCTATTTTACGATAACGATCGTTATTTTTCCGATAACGATATCGAGGTTTTATAAATATGGCCCTTGGTGAGAAGTTAGGGTTTCCTTTAACACAGGGATCTTTATCAGCCATGGGGGAAGTTGGATGGGGGAAGTTTCAGTTGGGAAGGGGGCACCAGAAAGACCAATATGGCTAGAAGCAGCCCGGCCCCACTGCATACACTTTCCGTTATAGGCAGAAAATAATGTAATTCTCATGGTGAAACTTGTTTTGGGTGGACTCCCCCCTTACATGGTATAATGAAAAATCGCAAGGAAAAGAAAAGAATGGGGAAAGCCAGCATGGTGTTGAATAGCACAGTACACACAGGTCAGTTGTGAGTCTACAGGTTGGAAATAAACAGGGCACTAATATTTTGTCCGGTTGTGGCCCTATAAAAACCATTGCCCCCAGATATTTGGACCCAGTTGGACAAGAATGTGGAGAGTTATAAGTAGGTCCTTATTATGTTATATTGCACCATTTTAGACATAAAGGAAAAAGAGGCACAGCACTCAATCTAGAAAAGATAAAAATAATATATACACACACCTTTATTTAGTCAAAAGAATATGGGGTCTAGATGAAGAAAAATATTAAAACCAATTAAAAACATATTGACACATACACAGTTCCCCAACCCTGGTAAATTTATAGCAAGTGCCACCCTCCACGAGAAAGCCTTCCGCGTTCCGCATTCTGCTTCAACTTCTTGTCCTCAACCGGGGATTCCCTCAACTGTTCAGTAATATGTGCCCTCTGGTGACTGTGATTGACAGACATTTAGGTGTATGATCCAGCTGGAAGTCCTTGTTGGGGGTTACTGAGTTTGGAGGGTGGCAATTGCTATATATTTACCAGGGTTGGGGAACTCTGTATTTGTCAATATGTTTTTATCTATACCCACATTCTATCGGACTAAATAAAGGGTGTGTATGTATTTATCTTTAGATTGAGTGCTGTGCCTCTTTTTCCTCTTTGTCTAAAATTTCTTTTATGCCACATGTACCCTCGCCCACTGAGGGCAGTTATGTTTATTGTCCTGTGCCCTGGCACACAATATAATCTTAGAATGTCAGGTTTATCTTACTGGGAAATGTCGGAGCCAATGAAATACAATCATACCAACCACTTGGTAAACTAACGCACAGGGGTCTAGTGGACCGCACTACAGGTTAAGGCAAACTGACAGCTCGGGCTATTTTTGCCACAACGTCAGTGATTCGCCCCCGCTAACAGGGTGGGTGGGGGTATGTATCAGCCCTAACTGTTATTAAGACCCTGGGACATCAGAAAGGTTCATCCAGCCAGGTGATCAATTGGTTTCTTTTATCTGGTCCTCATTCCCAGTGCTTTCTAGTGTATAGAGAAGACCAAGGTTTACCGACTGCACCAAGCAGACAGAACTTTACCGACTGCACCAAGCAGAGTTATTTTTAGCCATCTTGGTGCCTAACCCTAAAACTGTAATACAATTAATTTATGTGATTAGAAAACATTATCCATTCCCATACCTGCAGCTGTGATAGAGGATCCCACAGCTCCACTGAACACAGCAAAAGCTCAGAGAACTTTAGAGCATGCTCAGTGGAGGAACCTCTAGTCATTGGTTGTGACAGAATTGTTATGGCCATGACTGACAGGTTTGTTTGACAGGAGTCGGAGCACCTGGGCAGTGCAGGTTCATCAGATTATTACAGGACATTAGGCACCAGGTGAGAGGAGTTTGCAGCTTTATCTATGGGTCCCCAGGCAGACAGAGATAAAAGGACCTGGGATTGGTCTGTTTCCTGTCATGTCAGCACAATCTTCCCCTTGTGATAACTGGATCTGTTTCTACTAGTGGGGCTCATTATTATATCGTGTACCACCCGCCACGTGGAGTAAAGCTGGGTACACACATTAGCCATATGGGGCTTTGAGATTGGCCCTATATTGATAATGTGTGTGCGGCCGAAATGACAGTTTCTGATGCTGACAAACGTTTGATGTCGGCATCAGAAACAGTCGTTCTGACTGGAAAATATCCCTCTGGCGCAGGTGGCCCCGTGTATTAAGTTATAGGGAGTCGGCCGTGATCGTAGGGAGTATCGCAGTCACACAAAATCTCCCTTTACTTATATATACCTTTATATATCATAGTAACATAGCAATTGAGGTTGAATAAAGACATACGTCCATCAAGCCCAACCTATTTCTTACACAGAGAATCAATATGGCACCTCCAACCCCTATGTATATATACTAATACTGAGGGAGGGAGTAACGGAGTGCAGGATAAATTATAGGATAGAAAGTATCGGATATGCAATAATCAATATTTTAGTAAATTAGAGAAAACAATATGGCAGCTCCCTCCCAACATATATAAATATATATATAGATACAAACACACAGCAGAGGGAATATTCTTACAAGCAATACCTTCATATATATGTACGGGAGCTTCCATACTGTTTAACAAGGTTATGAAAGGAATGCACAGTGAACTATACCATATTATTTCCCAAGCCTAAAGGCTTTTAACCATTTATTCAGTCCAGGTTAGCTGGGTTATTTAGAACCGGGCGTAATGGGGTGTAACAGGGCGTACTTCGAGTCGTATCAGCCATTGTCTGTCTGTAGAAGGCATCAAGCTCTGCTCTGTGCAGCCTGCCTGTCCTAATCGAATTACCCCCCCACTCAACACCACGAGGGGCCGAGCGATGCCCCTAATTGAATTGCTCTCGTCACAAGACGATATTTCTCCCCTTTGGTCCTTTCTTTATTGTTTTTTCGGACGGACTAAACTGCCACATTTATTTGATCAGTCACGAGGAGCCCTGATCTGTTTGCTTAAAGGGACAACAGCCCCTTTCCTGATACACAATTAAAAACAAATAAAACAATCTGGGAGCTTTTGTTCCTCTTTCTTTTGGCAATAAATTCTACCCAATGACAAATACATTCCAGCCAGCAGAACCTAGGGAGCGCACGCTTAGGAAAGGGCAAGGAATGCATTCGCTTCTTTATTTTAAACAAACCAAAGAGATTCCATATTATATTACATTACATATTATACCTATATAAACTATATAACCTATATAAACAATGTTACCTATATAAACTATATAACCTATATAAACAATGTAACCTATATAAACTATGTAAACCTAAATAAACAATGGAACCGTATATAAACAATGTAACCTATATAAACAATGTAACCTATATAAACGAGACATATGATGAGAAAAAGGGAAATCCGAGAGATAACGAGGGGATACCTGAGAGAAACAAGGGAACCGAGAGAAACGAGAGAACCAGATAGAACAGAGAGAAAAGAAGAAAACCGAGAGAACGAGAGTATACAAGAAAGGGAAACCGAGAGAAACGAAGAACGAGTACGACAAAGAAACGATGAACAGGAGAGACCGAGAGAAACGAGAGAACCGAGAGAAACAATGTGAGATAAAACTAAAGAGAGAAACAAGAGTAACCAGAAAACTATATAACCCACAGAGAATATATAAACGAGAGAAACAAACCGTAACAGAGACGAGAAAAGCGGTATAGAACCGATAGAAACGTAGATAACCGATATAAACAAAGGTACCGATATAAACTATATAACCTATAGAGTTAACCTGAGAACTAGAGAACAATGGAACCGAGTAGAAAAAAGAGAGAACCTAGAAAACAAGGGAAACCTAGAGAAAACAGAGAACCGGAGAGAACAATGTAACCGAGAGTAAAACGATATTCCACCGAGAGAAACGAGGATAAACCGATAGCAACAAGTGAACCGAGATACAACGAGAGAACTAGATAAAAAACTATTACCTAGAGAAAGATAGAACCTAGATGAAACTAAGGAACCGAGAGAACTGAGAGGAAACATAGGATAAAACAAGATGTAACCTATATAAACTATATAACATTATAAACAATAACCTATAGAAACTATATAACCTATAAACATATAACCTATATACAGAACATAAAAAACACAAGACCTATAAACGTATAACCTATATAAAACGAAGAACTATATAAACTATATAACCTATATAAACAATGTAACCTATATAAACACTATATAAACACCACACCATCGTCCATGATTTACCAGCATACCGAATTGGCTATTCACCCGACCTGGATGAACCGGCGACCAAGATTGGTCGCGGCCGTTACCACCCACATGGCTGCAAAATGTTGTATGGTGTGTACCCAGCCTAAAGGAGAATTTATTGATCACCAGATGTGGGGTTTATAAAGGGGGTTTCATTTCTATTTATTATTCCTTGGACTGTTAAGTTCCGGTGAGGACAGACAGAACTATATAAACCAATACACTGATACTAGTGCGAGCAGCCATATTGTTTCTTACACTAATAGTATAAGTGTGTAACTTCTGTTCGATCCACTGCTCAGTTATATTTGTGAATCTGATCAGAGCAAATGGATGAAAAATGTTCCCCTGTGTCTAATCCCTATCGTAATCCTCACAATGCACTGGAGTTATCCAGCCAGATCTCTGCAGCTGTGATAGGGGACCCCCCAGCACCAGAAAAAGCTCAGAGACCTTCTGAACATGCTCAGTGCCGGGTAGATCCTGTAATCACTGGGAGTGACATCATCAGTCATGGCCATGACTGTCAGGTTTACCCAGAAGTGCCGGGTGCAGGCTTCGGGCTGGATAACTTCATACACACAATGCATAGTCTCATTACGGTCTCTAGACAGACACACACACATCACACACAAGATTGCTACAATCCTGACATTTCCACAAACTAAAATGGTTTTAATTTAATAATAAATTTGCATAAACCCCATCAGGAACAGTTATAAACCATCCCGTGTAAACAGCAAATGTGCAAAGTCGTCCTTAAACTCATAAAATAACATTCCTCTTGGATTGAACCACAACTTATCATTGGCTGCAGGGGAGGTTGGGAATTGTAGTATAAACAGCGGCTGCATTTTTACCATCCCAGCAGGCGATCCCTACAGGGTTCGGATTATTTGGGTTGCAGAACGTGCTGCTGGTTTAGGGGGTAGGACACAGGTGGGAAGTTTTTATCACTGGGAGGTCTGTTTCTTAACGGTGTGGGAGGGAAATAGGAATATTCTCCCCCATTCCCTTTATACAGTAGGAATCTCCCATTACAATGGGAAACACTGGGAAAACATGTGTGGAATGAAGGGAATGGCATGATTCCATCTCCCAGAATTCCCTGCAGGGCTCTCTCTCCAGCACCTGCTGTAAACCTCATCTGATTGATAGGGAAGGTCCCAGGGACCAGACAGGGGAAGTAAACGGAACAAGTCCACCTTGAAAGACCCATGAGGGCTTGACAGTACTTTGCATTGTACCGGGAGCCATAATCCCTGCAGTCACCGATCCCCCATCGCGGGGAATCAGAAGGAGATATCCTCCGGGGTGATTGGCTCCTGGATATCCAGTTTTCGGCTCTTGCTCCCCTGCTCCACGATTTCCAGACGCAGCCGAGACCCTTTCTGTCCCTCCACCACATTCCCACTTTCCCCTTGGATGAGACATTTTCCGGAACTTTCTACGGTGATCCTGAGGGTGCAGCCTTTGGGCAGGAGGTCCTGTTCGTATGCGGCTGCCAGCTGGTTCACCACGCGTCTCTCCACCTGAGTAGGGAGAGAACCAAGAGACAGTTCACCTGAAAGAGACAGTTCGCCAGACAGTTCGCCTGCAAGAGACAGTCCGCCTGCAAGAGACAGTCCGCCTGCAAGAGACAGTCCGCCTGCAAGAGACAGTCTGGGACACTTTATTACTAGAGATAAGGTTTTGTTTTTAAAGGGGAAGTTAAAAATGGTCTATTTTCCATGGCTAATTTGTATTTTTAGCGTCAGTAGGTAGTACACGAGGTCAGGATTTCTTCACTCTAACAATGAATTATACCAGAGCTTAGAAGAAAACCATAAACAATTGAAAGTTATAAATGTGTTACTGGTGTACGTACCTCGTGTTTGACGGAGCGCGCTCCGTAGTGAACGTTGTAGCCATCGGCAAGAACATCCATAACTTCTCCATCCCAGAGCAACGTGATGTTGTGTCTCTGTTTTGCCTGCAGGTATGGAGAGTTATCAAACCAACATTTACTACATCTCCCAGCATTCTCCACTAGCCATCAATTTGCTGAGCTAATTCTTATATTAAAAAGTTACAATATAGTGAAGAATACAGGTCTATTGTAAAATATAATATATAAGTCACCAAGGAGTTTAATGACCACATAAAGCAAGAAGCCTTCTAGTTACTTATATTTCACAATACTGGGCTGATTATTAAATGGAAGACACGTTGTTTTAATTGGTCATGTGACACTGATGACCTCATTAAGTGCTGATTATAACAGATAATCTCCAAATGTCCATTATAGGAGGTTTGTGGCTATTGTGTATTTGTATGGTATACACATTGTAGTCCCCACAATATGAATGAAATGCATCGCTTGCTATGATTGGGCACATTGGCGATACCCAACAAATCCCGAGCATTGGCAAGGTGCAGAGACCAAAACTGCCTGGCAATGACACGGACAAACTACCACTACTGGCATTGTTGTCAATGGTGTCGGCCATTATTGGCATCCTCTACTATAGTAGAGAGACCCAATGTTGTCAGACAAATGTGTGGGTGCACAGCTGATCACGTATGGGGAACGGTCAGGGCTGTGTATGCGGTTACTACCGCACATGTATTGATAGATTCCAACAGGATCCGCCAGTACACGTACAATCGTAATCACGTGTGTATGGGGTCCTTATGAGATAACAGGAAGTGCACAGTACACAAATAAAGGGCTTTACCCAGCACAATGAATGATCGGTTATGTGTTATATAGTCGCATTATCCGCTGTCCCTTTAAGAGAGACCACACACCACAGACTAGGGGGTAAAGTTCTGCTCCTCTCCCTAATTACAGTTGCCCTGATAATTTCAGTGGAGGTTACAGACAGCGACCCAATCAGGATGTACAAGGCCAGAGTTTCCTTACAGACACAAGGGCCCATTCACTGGGGTCCATCCTGTCTGTAAAGATGAACCCTGGGGTCACTATATACATATCCCCCCTACACACTCCATGTATCCTACTAAATGATCAGCAATTTCCCACTAATTACCATTTGTCTTCATTATTCCATATCTATTTATAGGTCTCCACCACCCAGGAGCCTTACAGTAAATATCACGCAAAGACCAGACCCAGGAGCTTACACTCTACATGAAAACTGAAACATACCGAGCGCCACTCATTAAAGTAAAAACATTGAGTAATAAATGGTGTTATTATTATTGTGCTTTACAATGACATGTATTCATTCACATTCCGTGTCGGGGGGAGGGGCGAGCAGTATGTGTTATTGGGGTACATGGGGTAATTACGTGTTCTAACAATACATGGTGGATCCAGCAGGGTTAATAGACCCCCAAAGAACCCACCCGGCAGGGGGTAAAATAAGGGGCGGGACGGGTTAGTAGTAATTTAAAGAATTCTCTGCCCCTGTCAGGAACCAATTAGCAGGTGAATAGATGGATTTACAATGCGAATAAACCACATAGACAAGAGGGAGAGAAATGGCCACATTATTACATCAGGGGGATTCCTTCAGTTACAGGGACCCTAATATGGAGATACACAGGGGGATTCCTTCAGTTACAGGGACCCTAATATGGAGATACACAGGGGGATTCCTACAGTTACAGGGACCCTAATGGAAGATAACAGGGGGATTCTTCAGTTACAGGGACCCTAATATGGAGATACACAGGGGGATTCTACAGTTACAGGGACCCTAATAGAGATACACAGGGGGATTCCTTCAGTTACAGGGACCCTAATATGGAGATACACAGGGGGATCCTAAGTAACAGGGACCCTAATATGGAGATACACAGGGGGATTCCTACAGTACAGGGACCCTAATATGGAGATACACAGGGGGATTCCTACAGTTTACAGGGACCCTAATATGAGATACACAGGGGGATTCCTACAGTTACAGGGACCCTAATACAGAGATACACAGGGGATTCCTCAGTTACAGGGACCCTAATATGGAGATACACAGGGGATTCTACAGTTACAGGGACCCTATATGGAGTACACAGGGGGATTCCTCAGTTTCAGGGACCCCTAATACAGAGATACACAGGGGGATTCCTACAGTTACAGGGACCCTAATATGGAGATACACAGGGGGATTCCTACAGTTACAGGGACCCTAATATGGAGATACACAGGGGGATTCCTACAGTTACAGGGACCCTAATATGGAGATACACAGGGGGATTCTACAGTTACAGGGACCCTAATATGGAGATACACAGGGGGATTCCTACAGTTACAGGGACCCTAATACAGAGATACACAGGGGGATTCCTTCAGTTTCAGGGACCCTAATACAGAGATACACAGGGGGTTCCTACAGTTACAGGGACCTAATATGGAGATACACAGGGGGATTCCTACAGTTACAGGGACCCTAATATGGAGATACCAGGGGGATTCCTACAGTTACAGGGACCCTAATATGGAGATACACAGGGGGATTCCTACAGTTACAGGGACCCTAATAGAGATACACAGGGGGATTCCTTCAGTTACAGGGACCCTAATACAGAGATACACAGGGGGATTCCTTCAGTTACAGGACCCTAATAAGAGGATTACACAGGGGGATTCCTTCAGTTACAGGGACCCAATAAGAGATACACAGGGGGATTCCTCAGTTACAGGGACCCTAAACAGAGATACACAGGGGGATTCCTTCAGTTACAGGGACCCTAATACAGAGATACACGGGGGATTCTACAGTTACAGGGACCCTAATATGGAGATACACGGGGATTCCTCAGTTACAGGGACCCTAATACAGAATACCAAGGGGGATCCTACAGTTACAGGGACCTAATATGGAGATACACAGGGGGATTCCTTCAGTTACAGGGACCCTAATACAGAGATACACAGGGGGATTCCTACAGTTACAGGGACCCTAATACAGGGATACACAGGGGGATTCCTACAGTTACAGGGACCCTAATGGAAGATACACAGGGGATTCCTACAGTTACAGGGCCCTAATACAGGAGATACACAGGGGGATTCCTACAGTTACAGGGACCCTAATTACAGGAGATACACAGGGGGATTCCTACAGTTACAGGGACCCTAATATGGAGATACACAGGGGGATTCCTCAGTTACAGGGACCCTAATAAGGATACACAGGGGGATTCCTACAGTTACAGAGGACCCTAATAGGGATACACAGGGGGATTCCTACATTACAGGGACCCTAATATGGAGATACACAGGGGGATTCCTACAGTTACAGGGACCCTAATATGGAGATAAACAGGGGATTCCACAGTTACAGGGACCCTAATATGGAGATACACAGGGGGATTCTACAGTTACAGGGACCCAATATGGAGATACACAGGGGATTCCTTCAGTTACAGGGACCCTAATATGGAGATACACAGGGGGATTCCTACAGTTAAAGGGACCCTAATATGGAGATACACAGGGGGATTCCTACAGTTACAGGGACCCTAATATGGAGATACACAGGGGGATTCCTTCAGTTACAGGGACCCTAATATGGAGATACACAGGGGGATTCCTACAGTTACAGGGACCCTAATATGGAGTACACAGAGGGGATTCCTTCGTTACAGGGACCCTAATATGGAGATACACCGAGGGATTCCTACAGTTACAGGGAACCTAATAGGAGATACACAGGGGGATTCCTACAGTTAAAGGGACCCTAATAGGAGATACACAGGGGATTCCTACAGTTACAGGGACCCTAATATGGGAGATTACACAGGGGGATTCCTACAGTACAGGGACCCTAATATGGAGATACACAGGGGATTCCTACAGTTACAGGGACCCTAATATGGAGATACCACAGGGGGATTCCTACAGTTACAGGGACCCGAATAGGAGATACACAGGGGGTTCCTACAGTTAAGGACCCTAATATGGAGATACACAGGGGGATTCCTACAGGTACAGGGACCCAATATGGAGATACACAGGGGGATTCCTACAGTTACAGGGACCCTAATAGGAGATACACAGGGGGATTCCTACAGTTACAGGGACCCTAATATGGAGATACACAGGGGGATTCCTACAGTTACAGGGACCCTAATATGGAGATACACAGGGGGATTCCTACAGTTACCGGGCCCTAATATGGAGATACACAGGGGATTCCTACAGTTACAGGGACCCTAATATGGAGATACACAGGGGGATTCCTACAGTTACAGGGACCCTAATATGGAGATACACAGGGGGATTCCTACAGTTACAGGGACCCTAATAGAGATACACAGGGGGATTCCTACAGTTACAGGGACCCTAATATGGAGATACACAGGGGATTCCTACAGTTACAGGGACCCTAATATGGAGATACACAGGGGGATTCCTACAGTTACAGGGACCCTAATATGGAGATACACAGGGGGATTCCTACAGTTACAGGGACCCTAATATGGAGATACACAGGGGGATTCCTACAGTTACAGGGACCCTAATATGGAGATACACAGGGGGATTCTACAGTTACAGGGACCTAATATGGAGATAACAGGGGGATTCCTACAGTTACAGGGACCTAATATGGAGATACACAGGGGGATTCCTACAGTTACAGGGACCCTATATGGAGATACACAGGGGGATTCCTACAGTACAGGGACCCTAATATGGAGATACACAGGGGGATCCTACGTTACAGGGACCCTAATAATATGGAGATACACAGGGGATTCCTACAGTTACAGGGACCCAATATGGAGATACACAGGGGGATTCCTACAGTTACAGGGACCCATACAGAACACAGGGGGATTCCTACAGTTAAGGGACCCTAATATGGAGATACACAGGGGGGATTCCTACAGTTACAGGGACCCTAATATGGAGATTACACAGGGGGATTCCTACAGTACAGGGACCCTAATATGGGAACACAGGGTCTGTCGTAGGAATCCCCGGGTATCTCCATTAGTCCTGTAACGTGGACCCCAATGGAGATACACAGGGGATCCCTAAGTTACAGGGACCCGAATATGAAGAACACAGGGGGATTCCTACAGTTACAGGGACCCTAATATGGAGATACACAGGGGGATCCTACAGTTACAGGGACCCTAATAAGGGATACACAGGGGGATTCTTACAGTTACAGGGACCCTATAGGAGATACAGGGGTTCCTACAGTTACAGGGACTATATGGAGATACACAGGGGATTCCTACAGTTACAGGGACCCTAATATGGAGATCACAGGGGGATTCCTTACAGTTACAGGGACCCTAATATGGAGATACACAGGGGGATTCCTTACAGTTAACAGGGACCCTAATATGGAGATACACAGGGGATTCCTACAGTTAAGGGACCCTAATATGGAGATACACAGGGGATTCCTACAGTTACAGGGACCCTAATATGGAGATACACAGGGATTCCTACAGTTACAGGGACCCAATATGAAGATACACAGGGGGATTCCTACAGTTACAGGGACCCTAATAGGAGAACAACAGGGGGATTCTACAGTTATAGGGACCCTAATACGGGAGATACACAGGGGGATTCTACAGTTATAGGGACCCTAATACGGAGATACACAGGGGGATTCCTACAGTTACAGGGACCCTAATATGGAGAGTAACAGGGGGATTCTACAGTTACAGGGACCCAATATGAGAGTACACAGGGGGTTCCTACAGTTACAGGGACCCTAATATGGAGATACACAGGGGATTCCTACCAGTTACAGGGACCCTAATAAGGATACACAGGGGGATTCCTACAGTTACAGGGACCCTAATATGGAGATACACAGGGGATTCCTACAGTTACAGGGACCCTAATATGGAGATACACAGGGGGATTCCTACAGTTACAGGGACCCTAATATGGAGATACACAGGGGGATTCCTACAGTTACAGGGACCCTAATATGGAGATACACAGGGGATGTCCTACAGTTACAGGGACCTAATATGGGAGATAAACAGGGGGATTCCTACAGTTACAGGGACCCTAATATGGAGATACACAGGGGGATTCCTACAGTTACAGGGACCCTAATATGGAGATACACAGGGGGATTCCTACAGGTTACAGGGACCCTAATTGGAGATACACAGGGGGATTCCTACAGTTACAGGGACCCTATATGGAGATACACAGGGGATTCCTACAGTTACAGGACCCTAATATGGAGATACACAGGGGGATTCCTACAGTTACAGGGACCCTAATATGGAGATACACAGGGGGATTCCTACAGTTACAGGGACCTAATTGAGATACACAGGGGGATTCTACCGTTACAGGGACCCAATATGAGATACACAGGGGGATTCCTACAGTTACAGGGACCCTAATAGGAGATAACAGGGGATTCCTCGTACAGGGACCCTAATATGGAAACCAGGGGGATTCTACAGTTACAGGGACCTTATATGGAGATACACAGGGGGATCCTACAGTACAGGGACCCTAATATGGAGATACACAGGGGATTCCTACAGTACAGGGACCCTAATATGGAGATACACAGGGGGATTCCTACAGTACAGGGACCCTAATATAGATAACAGGGGGATTCCTACAGTTACAGGGACCCTATATGGAGATACACAGGGGGATTCCTACAGTTACAGGGACCCTAATATGGAGATACACAGGGGGGATTCCTACAGTTACAGGGACCCTAATATGGAGATACACAGGGGATTTCTACAGTTACGGGACCCTAATAGGAGATACACAGGGGATCCTACAGTTACAGGGACCCTAATATGGAGATACACAGGGGGATTCCTACAGTTACAGGGACCCTAATATGAGATACACAGGGGATTCCTACAGTTACAGGGACCTATATGGAGATACACAGGGGATTCCTACAGTTACAGGGACCCTAATATGAGAATACACAGGGGGATTTCATACGTTACAGGGACCCTAAATGGAACACAGGGGGATTCCTACAGTTACAGGGACCCTAATATGGAGATACACAGGGGGATTCCTACAGTTACAGGGACCCTAATATGGAGATCACAGGGGGATTCCTAAGTTACAGGGACCCTAATATGGATATCACAGGGGGATTCCTACGTTACAGGGACCCAATAGGAGATACACAGGGGATTCCTACAGTTACAGGGACCCAATATGAGAACACAGGGGGATTCCTACAGTTACGGGACCCTATATGAGATACACAGGGGGATCCTACAGTTACAGGGACCCTAATATGGAGATACACAGGGGGATTCCTACAGTTACAGGGACCCTAATATGGAGATACACAGGGGGATTCCTAAGTTACAGGGACCCTAATATGGAGATACACAGGGGGATTCCTACAGTTACAGGGACCCTAATATGGAGATACACAGGGGGATTCCTACAGTTACAGGGACCCTAATATGGAGATACACAGGGGGATTCCTACAGTTACAGGGACCCTAATATGGAGATACACAGGGGGATTCCTACAGTTACAGGGACCCTAATATGGAGATACACAGGGGATTCCTACAGTTACAGGGACCCTAATATGGAGATACACAGGGGGATTCCTACAGTTACAGGGACCCTATATGGAGATACACAAGGGGGATTCCTACAGTTACAGGGACCTAATATGGAGATACACAGGGGATTCCTACAGTTACAGGACCCTAATATGGAGATTACACAGGGGGATTCCTACAGTTACAGGGACCCTAATATGGAAGTACACAGGGGGATTCCTACAGTTACAGGGACCCTAATATGGAGATACACAGGGGATCTCTACAGTTTAAGGACCCTAATATGAGATACACAGGGGTTCCTACATTACGGGACCCTAATAGGGATCACAGGGGATTACAGTTACAGGGACCTAAAGGGATACACAGGGAGGATTCCTACAGTTACAGGGACCCTAATATGGAGATACACAGGGGATTTCTACAGTTACAGGGAACCTAATAGGAGATACACAGGGGGATTCCTACAGTTACAGGGACCCTATAGGAGATACACAGGGGGATTCCTACAGTTACAGGGACCCTATATGGAGATACACAGGGGGATTCCTTCAGCTTACAGGGACCCTAATATGGAGATACACAGGGGGATTCCTACAGTTACAGGGACCTAATATGGAGATACACAGGGGGATTCCTACAGTTACAGGGACCCTAATATGGAGATACACAGGGGGATTTCCTACAGTTACAGGGACCCTAATATGGAGATACACAGGGGATTCCTTACAGTTACAGGGACCCTAATAGGAGATACACAGGGGGACTACAGTTACAGGGACCCAATATGGAGATCAAGGGGATCCTACAGTTACAGGGACCCTAATATGAGTACACAGGGGGATTCCTCACAGTTACAGGAACCCTAATATGGAGATACACAGGGGGATTCCTACAGTTACAGGGACCCTAATATGGAGATACCAGGGGGATTCCTACAGTTACAGGGACCCTAATATGTGGAGATTACACAGGGGGGATTCCTACAGTTACAGGGAACCCTAATATGGAGTACACAGGGGGATTCCTACAGTTACAGGGACCCTAATAAGATACACAGGGGGATTCCTTCAGTTACAGGGACCCTAAAATGGAGATACACGGGGGATTCCTTACAGTTACAGGGACCCTAATAAGAGATACACAGGGGGATTCCTACAGTTACAGGGACCCTAATAGAGATACACAGGGGGATTCTCTCAGTTACAGGGACCCTAATAAGAGATACACAGGGGGATTCACAGTTACAGGGACCCTAATATGGAGATACAAGGGGGATTCCTACAGTTACAGGGAACCCAATAGGGTACACGGGGGATTTCCACGTTACAGGGGACCCATATGGAGATACACAGGGGATCCTACAGTTACAGGGACCCTAATATGGAGATACACAGGGGGATTCCTACAGTTACAGGGACCCTAATAGAGAGATACACAGGGGGATTCCTACAGTTACAGGACCCTAATAGAGAGATACACAGGGGATTCCTTCAGTTACAGGGACCCTAATATGGAGATACACAGGGGATTCCTACAGTTACAGGACCCTAATATGGAAGATACACAGGGGTTCCTACAGTTACAGGGACCCCAATTGGAGATACACAGGGGGATTCCTTACAGTTACAGGGACCCTAATTGGAGATACACAGGGGGATTCCAGTACAGGGACCCTAATATGGATACACGGGGGATTCCTACAGTTACAGGGACCCTAATACAGAGATACACAGGGGGATTCCTACAGTTACAGGGACCCTAATGGAGATACACAGGGGGATTCCTACAGTAAGGGACCCTAATATGGAGATACACAGGGGGATTCCTACAGTTAAGGGACCCTAATATGGAGATACACAGGGGATTCCTACAGTTTAAGGGACCCTAATATGGAGATACACGGGGGATTCTACAGTTACAGGGACCTAATATGGAGATACACAGGGGGGATTCCTACAGTTACAGGACCCTAAATGGAGATACACAGGGGATTCCTACAGTTACAGGGACCCTAATATGGAGATACACAGGGGGATTCCTACAGTACAGTTACACAGGGACCCTAATATGGAGATACACAGGGGGATTCCTACAGTTACAGGGACCCTAATATGGAGATACACAGGGGATTCCTACAGGTACAGGGACCCTAATATGGAGCCTACAACGGGGGTTCCTACAGTTACAGGGGACCCTAATATGGATATAACACAGGGGGATTCCTACAGTTACAGGGACCCAATATGAGATACACAGGGGGATTCTACAGTTACAGGACCCTAATATGGAGATACAACAGGGGGATTCCTACAGTTACAGGGACCCTAATATGGAGATACACAGGGGATTCCTACAGTTACAGGGACCACTATACAGGGATACACAGGGGGATTCCTACAGTTACAGGGACCCTAATATGGAGATACACAGGGGGCTTCTACAGTTACAGGGACCCTAATATGGAGATACACAGGGGGGATTCCTTCCAGTTACAGGGACCCTAATATGGAGAACACAGGGGGATTCCTACAGTTACAGGGACCAATATGGAGATACACAGGGGATTCCTACAGTTAAGGGACCCATAGGAGTACACAGGGGATTCCTACAGTTACAGGGACCCTAATATGGAGATACACAGGGGGATCTACAGTTACAGGGACCCTAATATGGAGATACACAGGGGGATTCCTACAGTTACAGGGACCCTAATATGGAGATACAAGGGGGTTCCTACAGTTACAGGGACCCTAATATGGAGATACACAGGGGGGATCCTAGTTACAGGGGACCCTAATATGAGAGATACACAGGGGGATTCCTACAGTTACAGGGACCCAATAAGAGATACACAGGGGGATTCCTACAGTTACAGGGACCCTAATATGGAGATACACAGGGGGATTCCTACAGTTACAGGGACCCTAATAGGAGATACACAGGGGGATTCCTACAGTTACAGGGACCAATAAGGAGATACACAGGGGGATTCCTACAGTTAACAGGGACCCTAATATGGAGATACACAGGGGGATTCCTACAGTTACAGGGACCTAATATGGAGATACACAGGGGGATTCACAGTTACAGGGACCTAATATGGAGATACACAGGGGGATTCCTACAGTTACAGAGGAACCTAATGGAGATACACAGGGGGATTCCTACCGTTACAGGGACCCTAATATGGAGATACACAGGGGGATTCCTACAGTTACAGGGACCCTAATATGGAGATACACAGGGGGATTCCTACAGTTACAGGGACCCTAATATGGAGATACACAGGGGGATCCTACAGTTACAGGGAAACCTAATATGGGCGATACACAGGGGGATTTCCTACAGTTACAGGGGACCCAGGGACCCTAATATGGAGATACACAGGGGGATTCCTACAGTTACAGGGACCCTATAGGGAGTACACAGGGGGATTCCTACAGTTACAGGGACTAATATGGAGATAACAGGGGGATTCCTACAGTTACAGGGACCCTAATACAGGAGATACACAGGGGGATTCCTACAGTTACAGGGACCCTAATAGGAGATACACAGGGGGATTCTACAGTTACAGGGACCCTAATATGGAGATACACAGGGGGATTCCTCAGTTACAGGGACCCTAATATGGAGATACACAGGGGATTCCTACAGTTACAGGGACCCTAAATAGAGATACACAGGGGGTTCCTACAGTTACAGGGACCCTAATAATGGAGTACACAGGGGGGATTCCTACAGTCAGGGACCCTAATATGGAGATACACAGGGGGATTCCTACAGTACAGGGACCTAATATGGAGATATACACGGGGGATTCTACAGGGTACAGGGACCCTAATATGGAGATACACAGGGGGATTCCTACAGTTACAGGGACCCTAATATGGAGATACACAGGGGGATTCCTTACAGTTACAGGGACCCAATATGGAGATGACACAGGGGGATTCCTACAGTTACAGGGACCCTAATATGAGATACACAGGGGGATTCCTACAGTTACAGGGACCCTAATTAGGGAGTACACAGGGGGATTCCTACAGTTACAGGGACCCTAATATGGAGATACACAGGGGGATTCCTACAGTACAGGGACCCTAATACAGGGATACACAGGGGGATCTACAGTTAAGGACCCTAATATGGAGATACACAGGGGGATTCCTACAGTTACAGGAACCTAATACAGGAGATACACAGGGGGATTCCTACAGTTACAGGGACCCTAATATGGAGATACCAGGGGGATTCCTACAGTTACAGGGACCCCTAATATGGAGATACACAGGGGGATTCCTACAGTTACAGGGACCCTAATACAGGGATACACAGGGGGATTCCTACAGTTACAGGGGACCCTAATACAGAGATACACAGGGGGATTCCTACAGTTACAGGGACCCTAATACAGGAGATACCAGGGGTGATCCTACAGTTACAGGGACCCTAATAAGGAGATACACAGGGGATTCCTACATGTTACAGGGACCCTAATTACAGAGAGCACAGGGGGATTCCTACAGTTACAGGGACCCTAATACAGGGATACACAGGGGGATTCCTACAGTTACAGGGACCCTAATATGGAGATACACAGGGGGATTCCTACAGTTACAGGGACCCTAATATGGAGATACACAGGGGGATTCCTACAGTTACAGGGACCCTAATACAGGGATACATGGGGGATTTCTACAGTTACAGGGACACATGGGAGATTCCTAGTGATACTAATACGGGGATCCATGATGAATACATGCGATTATTATAATCTCCTGCCTTGACTAAAGGTTCGTACACATGTTCTATCATAGAGCCAACCTGCTACGCATAAGTGTGTTCCGATTGGCCGTTCCGATTGGCCGTTCCGGCCAGCCAATCATTTAATGTAAAGGCGTTCAGTCAGGCGTCATTGATGAAAAGCTAGATAGGTATTTCTAAGTTACTTATTTTAGGCAGGGACAATGGCTTAAATTAACTACATAGATTTAATGTTAAATTACAAGGGGAAAAACCTTATACATTATAAGAAATAATTTGCCATTAAGGCGGGTCACACGGAGGACTTTGTCCAAGCAAGCGCTCCACCGGGACAAATGTCTGTCGGTCGCAACAAATTCGCCGCACAACCGCACAATCGATCTGAATTTTCCGACATGCCCGATCGTTCGTTTGTCCGGATCGGTGTCGGCTGATAATATTGGCTGGTGTGTACCCAGCCCAACATTATAAAATAAGAATTAATGTCACCTGTTCAGGGAACTTCTCGGTAGCATAATATCCTTATAATACACTGCAAGGGGTGTGATATCCTTTATAAATGGTCCAACACAACCCACTAAAATGTGTTTATTACGGAGAATGTGTACATAGGACTAATATCTTACAATGAGGGTGCATTTTATCTGTAGCACCTATTGAGCCAACCTGTCTGTTGTCCAGATAGAGGGCAGTCACCTAAATTGTAAGCTCTGTGGGTCCTGTCTTCCTGATGATTCAAGGTTTCAAACATTTTTATGAGATGTATAAAGCAATGATGTATTTAATACTTATTCATGTCTAAGTTCATGTATTGTAACAATATACGGTGATGATCCCAGGTGGCGCTATATAAAGGAAAATTATACCTATGTAGATACCTTTTAGCCCACGAGTTCAGCTCCAACTAATACCAACTGTGAGAGCTCCGAGTGAGAGAAGGGGAGAAATAAACAATTTCATTGATCTGCCAAGAAACGTCCCCGTAAAGTGAGCCTGCCAATAGCAAGGGAACAGTCATGAAACATATTATTTATGGCTCCTCTGTGATTGGCTAAATTACAACTGTACTATATTGTTATGTACATCAGTAATGAGTATATCCGGTCCAGGAGGAGCGATTTTATTATAGGCACAACAACAAAACCGTATGCAAAGTAATAGTTACCAGGGCTAATATTTCACACATCCATAGTGTAGTAGTGGTACAAACCACATTATATTACATACATGTATGGGTCGGGCGGAAAATATTGTATGGTGTAGATCTAGTGCCTGGTCGTCCTAATTGGATGAACGGGTGATCGGGTATGTTGGTAAATCAAGGGCGATTGTGCAGTTCCCTATGGGTCTCTATACTCAATACCCCTCTCACCGTATAACACAATACCCTCTCACCGTATAACACAATACCCCTCTCACCGTATAACCAAACCCCTCTCACCGTATAAACACAATACCCCTCTACAGTATAACACAATACCTCTCACGTTAACACAATACCCTCTCACGTATAACACCAATACCTCTCACCGTATAACAAAACCTCTCATCACGTATAACACAATACCCCTCTCACCGTATAACACAATACCCCTCTCACCGTATAACACAATACCCCCTCACCGTATAACACAATACCCCTCTCACCGTATAACTCAATACCCCTCTCACCTCCCTGTATAACCACAAATACCCTCTCACCGTATAACACAATACCCCTCTCACCGTATAACTCAATACCCCTCTCACCGTATAACACCAATACCCCTCTACCGTATTAACTCAATACCCTCTCACGTAAACTCAACCCCTCTCACCGTATAAAATCACAATACCCCTCCCAACGTTGACTTTTATAACCCACAATAACCCAACTCACGTTATAAATCAATACCCCTCTCACCGTATTAACACAATACCCCTCTCACCGTATAAACTCAATACCCCTTCACCGTATAACACAATACCCCTCTCACCGTATAACTCTAATACCCCTCTCACCTGATAACTCAATACCCCTTACCGTTAACACAACCACTACAGTATAACTCAATACCCCTCTCACCGTATAAATCAATACCCCTCTCAACGTATAACATCAATACCCCTCTCACTGTATAACTCAATACCCCTTCGCGTATAACGCAGTACTCTCCTCTCGCGTGTATACAGAGAATGGTGGTGTGTGTGCATTCTGGGGGCCCCTTCATTTGTTGGGGACACAATTAACCATTTAGATAAGGGTAGGAGGAAAACATGGATTTACGCTTTTTCTGCCTCAATATGTTAATGTAGAGTTTCTATTTTATTTATTCATGTAAATGGGAGCTGCCATACTGCTCACTGGGAGCTCCTTAGCAGCAGCAGATGATGACAACGTAACATGTATGAAAATGATTGCCAGACACACTGGTTATTAAGTATGTACCTGGACATTGCCACAGACTACGTGCACCCACATCCTATCATCTCATCCTCTGCCTGTTACTGGATCAGAGCCCAGGGGTTATGAATTGTGGGCAGATGTGGCCAAACCTAATTACCCTCCTGGAAATACAAATCTATTCTTAGTATCAGTTGCAGTTCATTAAGATTCTATTATTTGCTACATTTCCCATCATCCTCTGAGAGCCAACCCTTACAGGATGCTGTGAATAGTTGGTTAGTAATAAGAGGGATGGGTTACAAATAGAGGTGAAGGATTACGTTACTACAGAGTTACTGCCCCCTGGTGTTGGTTAAAGCAGAAAGGGGTACTACTGATCTGCCTATACACTGGGGTAGGATAAGGAAATTAATCAACGATTATTCCCTAATCTTCCATCACCGCAAGCCATAGGCACTGACCGCCAGATTAATATAAATGCCGGTAAGAGAAATCAATTGGTATCTATGAAATGGCCATTAATCGGGCTCCTGCCCTGTTCCATTAAGCAGTGAACTCTCCACCAGGAACTGGAATAATTGCGGAACATTTTATTATTAAGCCGGGAAATCAGATTTCGCTCTGAGTACGAAGGGTCTGGGAGCGTCCAAAACCGCCGGAAACATTAGGCAGAAGACAAACTTCTCCCCAGACCAACGGCGATGTTCATACTGGTACCAAAACGCCAGCGCCACTTACGCACTACCATAGCTACCATATACGCTTTATTATTTAACGGCTACCAAAGACGAGTTTGTCTTTACCTTTAATATTGGACGGATGACATTTTCTTTGAATTTCTTGGAAATGGTTGATCTGGTCCTTTGTGGATGTCATCTGTAAAACAGGAAACATTATTACACATTGGCTGTACTTGTACATGTATTGTGGAGTGTACAATAAGCTATGGGTTCTAACCCAGTCAAGCCTTAAAGGGTTAAAGGTCCATCCCAAAAAATGCCCTGCAGAGTAGAGGATCACTAACAGTACAAATGCTATCCATGAATGCTATCATTTTTGGGGTGGACATTCCCTTTAGTGCAGAATTTAGTTTAAACTCGTGTAGCAGCTTTGATTGTTTCTGGCACTGTGGTGTGGTGGTGCATTCTGGGACCCTTTCCTGTGTCAGGGGCATGTTTGGGGGGGAGGAGTAGTTGCGTCCCTTTTGACTGCTCAGAGCAATCTGCTGTTCACTTTCTCCTGGTGTCCATAGACCAGGGTGTGACTTCAAAGAGACAGAGGTTGTGCCTTACTTACCGACTACTTTTTTATTATTTGTACTCAAAATATATATATGATACATTCAACACAGTCAACGTAGTGTAACGTTACACTACATTGATTTGAATACAATATACAACTGTAAAGTGCATAAAATATGGGTAATTACAACTTGTAAGTCCAACATTAAGTCACAGGGGTGCCACAAGGAAAAATTCGCCAAGTGTGCCATGGTCAGAAAAAGCTTGAGAACCACTGCATAGGTTTACAGATTGTACATTGTTAAGATTGTAACACATGTATATAGATGTTACATGTTAATAGATATGTTAAATATGTTACATGTATATAGATTGTTACATTGTTATGATAGATTGTTACATTGTGATAGATGTACATGTTACTATTAGACTTGTAGTAATAGACGATATAAGATCTGTTACATTGGTATATAGATTGTTACATTGTTATGATAGATGTTACACAGCCTTGATGATATAGATGTTTACATTGTTATAGATTGTTACATTGTTCTAGCTGTTACACAGATGATATATAGATTGTTACATTGTTATAGATTGTTACATGTTATAAGACTGTACACAGACTGAGTATATAGATTGTTACATTGTTATAGATTGTTACATTGTTATATAGACTGTTACACAGCCTGATATATAGATTGTTACATTGTTATAGATTGTTACACAGACTGATATATAGATTGTTACATTGTTATATAGATTGTTACATTGTTATATAGATTGTTACATTGTTATATAGATTGTTATTAATTGTTCATTTATTGATTGTTACATTGTATAGATTGTACATTGTTATATAGACTGTACAGACTGATTATATAGATTGTTACATGTTATAGATTGTTACATTGTTATATAGACTGTTACACAGACTGATATATAGATTGTTACATTGTTATAGATTGTTACATTGTTATATAGACTGTTACACAGACTGATATATAGATTGTATCATTGTTAAGAGTGTTACACAGATGAGATATATGAGTGTTACATTGTTATATAGATTGTTACATTGTTATATAGATTGTTACATGTTTATTATAGATTGTTACATTGTTATATAGATTGTTACATTGTTATAGATTGTTACATTGTTATATAGACTGTTACACAGCCTGATATATAGATTGTTACATGTATATAGATTTACATTGTTATATATTGTTACATTGTTATATAGATTGTTAATTGTATAAATAGACGTGTTACATTGTTATAGATGGACATTGTATATAGACTGTTACACAGCCTGATATATAGATGTTTACATTGTTTATAGATGTTACACAGACTGATATATAGTGGTACACTGTTATATTAGATGTACATTGTTATATATTATTATGTATTAGGTTATATAGACTGTTACTGTTACTTGCCCAGGTGTCCTCTTTTTTGCCCTTATGGCTGTTGCTTGTGAACTGATTGGCATTAAGCAGAGTAGGGCAGAGCCAAACCAAACACCACCCAATCTATAGATTTCACCACACAATCCCCATACATGCCATGGTCTTAGGACATCACTTAACCAACACAGCCAAATGTACTCTCCATCATTACAGTACGCAAATCGGGAACATATCCTAGACTCCCCTTACCGAGATTCTCTGCGCAAGACGCTCTTTTGCCTCATTCTTGGGCTTCTTGTCTGAGCTGCAGGGCGTATTGTGCTATCTCGTCGCTGCCTGCGTTACAGGTCATGATAAAGATGGCGTCTTTACAATCTATCGTCTTCCCCTTCCCATCGGTCAGCCGACCCTGAAGAAAGGAAATCATTTCACATCAGAAAAGAAAAAATGACATGTCAAAGTGAACAAGTCAAAGTGAACAAGTCAAAGTGAACAAGTCAAAGTGAGCAAGTCAAAGTGAACAAGTGAAAATGAACAAGTGAACAAGTGAACAAGTGAAAGTGAACAAGTGAAAATGAACAAGTGAATGTGAACAAGTGAAAGTGAACATGTGAAAGTGAACAACGTGAAAGGTACAAGTGAAAGTAACAAGTCAAAGTGAACAGTCAAAGTGAACAAGTCAAAGTGAACAAGCCAAAGTAACAAGCCAAAGTGAACAAGCCAAGTGAGCAAGTCAAAGTGAACAAGGCAAAAGTGAAACAAGCCAAGTAGGAACAAGTCAAAGTAGTAAGTGAACAAGTCAAAGTGACAAGTCAAAGTGAACAAGTCCAAGTGACAAGTCAAAGTGAACAAGCCAAGTGAACAGCAACAGTGAAAAAGTAACAAAGTGACAACACAGTCAAAGTAGTGAACAAGTCAAAGTGAACAAAGTCAAAGTGAACAAGCGAAAGTGAACAAGCGAAAGTGAAACAAGTGAAAGGGAACAAGCCAAAGTGAACAGTGAAAGTGAACAAAGTGAAAGTGAACAAGCGAAGTGAACAAGCGGAAGTGAACAAGCGAAAGTGAACAAGCAAAAGTGTATAAGTGAAAGTGAACAAGTGAAAAGTGAACAAAGTGAAAGTGCAAAGTGAACAAAGTGAAAGTGAACAAGTGAAAGTGTGCAAGTCAAGTGAACAAGTGAAAAGTGAAACAAGCCAAGTGAAACAAGCCAAAGTGAACAAGTCAAAGTGTACAAGTCAAAGTGAACAAGTGAAAGTGAGCAAGTGAAAGTGAACAAGTGAAAATGAACAAGTGAACAAGTGAAAGTGAACAAGGGAAAGTGAACAAGTCAAAGTGAACAAGTCAAAGTGTAACAAGTGAAAGTGCAAGCAAGTGAAAGTGAAAGTGAAAAGTGAACAAGGAAACAGTGAAAGTGAACAAGGGAAAGTGAACAAGTCAAAGTGAACAAGTCAAAGTGTACAAGTCAAAGTGTACAAGTCAAAGTGAACAAGTCAAAGTGAGCAAGTGAAAGTGAACAAGTGAAAGTGAACAAGTCAAAGTGAACAAGTCAAAGTGTACAAGCGAAAGTGAACAAGCCAAAGTGAACAAGCCAAAGTGAACAAGCCAGTGAACAGCCAAAAGTGAACAAAACAAGCAACAAGTCAAAGTAGTGAACAAGTCAAAGTAGTGAACAAGCAAAGTAGTGAACAAGTGAAAGTGACAAGCCAAAGTGAACAAGCGAAAGTGAACAAGACAAGGACAGTCAAAGTGACAAGTCAAAGTGAACAAGTCAAAGTGAACAGCGAAGTGAACAAGACAAAGTGAACAAGTCAAAGTGAACAAGTCAAGTGAACAAGCCAAGTGAACAGCCAAAGTGAACAAGTCAAAGTGAACAAGTCAAAGTGAACAAGTCAAAGTGAACAAGTTAAAGTGAACAAGCCAAAGTGAACAAGCCAAAGTGAACAAGTCAAAGTGAACCTAATTAATTAATAAACAGCCTTGGGAAGGAAAATAATCCTATCCATGCCTGTTATGGGACTAGGTTTAATTGTTGTGGGGACTGGTTGTACCCGTCATGTGACGCACCCTGGGGTCAATCAATGGGCTTGGTACAATGATGAATGGCCAGTCTACACCATACTAGTGGCCAACTATGAGACCTCTCTCTATAATGGCAACAGTAAAATAAACCCAATAATAGAATAGCAGAGGCTCCATTTTTACCGCAACTTATAAAATGAACCGATTCCCCAGCTGCTTTGCAGGGTTCGGTGACAGATTGGAAGGCGCGGGGAGAAATCCTTCTCGGCGCGGAGTGAAGATTAACAGCCGTTTATTGCCTTGTCGAGCTGCTGCTCCAGACATTGATTTGCCATTTAGCTGCGCAGAAATGATCTATGCAAGAAGAAGGTATTTTTATTAATCTTCCAGATGAAAGAAACAGAAAAATCCAAAGAAAGATGGGAATAAAGTTTTATTAGCGAGTGGAGGGAGGGAGGGCGTGAGGAGCCTCGGAGGAGCGATAGATACTTAAAACTCATATGCTGTTTGCCATCTCCAGTGCAGTAGAGTAATGATACCAGGGGACGTGGGGATTTTTTTTTCCCTGGGATATTGACTGAACACTTTGCTTTAAGCAAAGGGGGGCACAGAGGGGGGCACAGTGCCACTAACAGACAGACGGGAAACCTGCCCTAGGACGCGATGCAGAGTAACACTAAACCTCAAGGGACGGGGTGGAATTTTATTACCCATATTATAGGTGAAAGTAAGGCTTTTTATTAACATCAATTTGTTTCCATAATTCATAGCCTCGTACATTTACCCAGAATTTGAGGCCCTGAACTGATATAGTCCTAAATATGAGAATATAGGGAACAGACCTCATCCATAAATAAACAATGGATGATCTCAGTTAAGGGGCATCGAAAATATTTTTTTTTTAATTTGCCCATTACTGGAAACCCTAATCCTTCCCAACTATCATGTACTATTTATGTGTTGGTCTGTCCTCTATTTCTTTAGATAGAATCTGAACCATCTTACAGTTCAGTCGTCAATCAACAGCCTTATCATCATAAACCTTTCTGCTGTGTGCAGTTTTGTGTTAATAGAATGGTAACAGAGTGTGTATGTGTGAACTGCATGGTGGGAAATTCTCTCTTTCAATGCTGCCTCATAGTGATTACTGAGCATGCTGACCTCATGAAAAAGTGTCAGAAGGAAGGAGGTGTCAATTAAGATAGGGTGGGGGGATAATAAGCTGCTGAGCAAATCAAGTCCTGGGTTTAAGCGCAACACTCAGCGCTACTTAATGGAGTTTCTTTTTTTTTAATTCCCTCGAAATGGAGGTATTTTATTAAAACATTTAAACATGTAGTAATTTAAAGATAAGTTGAGGCAAAGTCTCAAGTTTTAACTTATAATTGACCCCCTCCATCCAATAAGCCAATGACAGGGGCCCGCAAATTCATATGATAAGGATCATCCAACAGAAGAGAAATAACATTGACATCACCTCATCAAACAGCTGCAGCATGACAGTAAGAACGTCGGAGGGCTGTCCACCTCGTCAAATAGAACCACTGCATTGGGGCACTGCTTCAGCTTCTAGTCAGCTGCCCTCCTCTTCGTGGCCTACATAGCCCGGGGGGAAACCGATGAACTTGCTACCTGGTGAAGGAAGAGAAATTAGGGCGGCAAATGACACTGGGCCCTGTCAAAGAGGATTCTGGGGTAATGGCAGCGCCCATGAGGCCAACGTTTTGTACTGTAAGCGCAAGAGGCAACATAGTGTCCAATTATAAAGTTAGAATGGCTCGTGACCTATATGGTGTGTGATTGTGATTTGAGGACACCTTAGAGTGACCTGTAAAGAAAGAACTAATCCCAGTCACTCTGCTTTTCCTGAAACTCGGACATGTCCATTCGGATGAAGCCCTGGAGAGGGAACAATAAATTAAAACATTAAAGAGAATAGAATTCTTCTATCACAGACGTTTGTGTTGATCCGTCCCCTATTTCTTTAGAATCCAATCCACGACCATCTTATATTTCAACTGTCAATCAAGTGCCTTATTATCATATCTCTCTTCTCTCTTATTTGCGCAGTGGTAGTGGAAAATTTGTCTCCCAGTGTTGCCTGAGTGATTACCGAGCATGCTTGACTATGAGATAGTGAGCAAACGCAAGTACTGGGTTGAATACAAAACAACACACCTCAGCGTATGTGCTGCTAGGAATTAATTATAGATTATGATGGGGGCAAAGTCGTTTTTCAGCTATCCCGAAACTAAGCCTGATAATAGTCAATAACAGTCTTAGGTAAAGGTACCGGTTAGCATCACCCTGACATATATAAAACTCATTTTATCCATAGGATATGATGTACCTTCTTAATGTCTTTGTGTAGACCGCGATGTCTGTGGCTAGTTCGGTTTTACCTGTGCAGATAATCAGATCGTTAGCGAACGGTTACAGATACCACAGAACCCCAAAATGATTTCTAATCCCTTACAGCAAGAATCATGGCAAAACTGTTATTCTTGGGATTAACATGAAAATCCCAATCCCAAAGGCCACACAGAGAAACGTAAAGACCCATAGTGCAGTTTGTCAAGTCCGAGATTGGCGGCTAAGGAAACAAAATAAGACGGAAGGCAATGAGAGACATGGAAAATAAAATACACTGCGGAGAATAGTCAACCAACACCCCTTTAATTAATCCCGGAAGCGACGCCCACGGGGAAATCACACCTCGGAGAGACCTAACTAAAGTACTACCCCTTTAATCTACCCCCTGTAATCATACCCTTAATCTACCTCCCGGCATCCACAACCCAACACACCTTTAATATACACCCTGTAACGAACTCCCTTCGTCATTACTCCCCTTAATATCTCCCCTTTAATCTACTCCCCTGTTCATATGTTTGATGATCAGTCAGGGCACGATATCTAAGGATGTGTTTGTGACAATAACGGGGAAATATCAAACAGATTCCGCTCATATTTGTATTTTCACAAGTGGCGAGTCACTTAATTAGATTAATAGTCTAGTAAAGTAATTATAATCCCCTAATATCAGTTTAACCATTTCCACCCCAAACCAGGATCTTTAAAACCGTTTAAGGGGATACGATGAAGAAATAGTTCTACACCTATTCCCGATGGACCGAGGAAGAGGAAGACAAGGGGGTGCTCTTCGTTCGTAACATACGATTCTCCTTTCCTGCGAAGTTATATCGGTGATAAGGGGTATTGAGTTATACGGTGAGAGTGGTATTGTGTTATACGGTGAGAGGGGTATTGAGTTATACGGTGAGAGGGGTATTGAGTTATACGGTGAGAGGGGTATTGTGTTATACGGTGAGAGGGTATTGAGTTATACGGTGAGAGGGGTATTGTGTTTATACGTGAGAGGGGTATTGAGTTATACGGTGAGAGTGGTATTGTGTTATACGGTGAGAGGGGTATTGTGTTATACGGTGAGAGGGTATTGAGTTATACGGTGAGAGGGGTATTGAGTTATACTTGAGAGGGGTATTGTGTTATAACGGTGAGAGGGGTATTGAGTTATACGGTGAGAGGGGTATTGGTGTTTATACGGGGAGAGGGGTATTTGTGTTATACGGTGAGAGGGGTATTGTGTTATACGGTGAGAGGGGTATTGTGTTATACGGTGAGAGGGGTATTGAGTTATAACGTGAGAGGGGTATGTGTTAGAGCGGTGAGAAGGGGTCATTGTGTTATACGGTGAGAGGGGTATTGTGTTATACGGTGAGAGGGGTATTGTGTTATACGGTGAGAGGGGTATTGTGTTATACGGTGAGAGGGGTATTGTGTTACGGTGAGAGGGGTATTGAGTTATACGGTGAGAGGGGTATTGTGTTATACGGTGAGAGGGGTATTGTGTTATACGGTGAGAGGGGTATTGAGTTATAGAGACCCATAGGGACCTGCACAATCGCCCTTGATTTACCAACATACCCGATCACACCCGTTCATCCAATTAGGACGAACAGGCGACTAGATCTACACCATACAATATTTTCGCCCGACCCATACATGGTAATATAATATTGGTGTGTACCCAGACATCACACTATGGATGTGTGAAATATTAGCCCTGGTAACTATTACTTTGCATACTGGTTTGTTGTTGTGTAGCCTAATAATAATCAACATGCCTCCTGGACCGGATATACTCATTACTGATGTACATAACAATATAGTACAGTTGTAATTTAGCCAATCACAGAGGAGCCATAAATAATATGTTTCATGACTGTTCCCTTGCTATTGGCAGGCTCACTTTCGGAGGGACGAGTTTCTTGGCAGGATCAATGAAATTGTTTATTTCCTCCCCTTCTCTCACTCGGAGCTCTCACAGTTGGTATTGATGGAGCTGAACTCGTGGGCTAAAAAGGTATCTACATAGGTATAATTTCCTTTATATAGCGCCACCTGGGGGAGCATCACCGTATAATGTTACAATACATGAACTTAGACATGAATAAGTATTAAATACATCATTAGCTTTATACATATCATAAAAATGTTTGAAACCTTGAGACATCAGGAAAGACAGAGACCCACAGAGCTTACAATTTAGGTGACTGCCCTCTATCTGGACAACAGACAGGTTGGCTCAATAGGTGCTACAGATAAAATGCACCCTCATTGTAAGATATTAGTCCTATGTACACATTCTCCGTAATAAACACATTTTAGTGGGTTGTGTTGGACCATTTATAAAAGATCATCACCCCCTTGCAGTGTATTATAGGATATTATGCTACCCAGAAGTTCCCGAACGGTGACATTAATTCTTATTTTATAATGTTGGGCTGGGTACACACCCAGCCATATTATCAGCCGACACCGATCCACAACGAACTATCGGCGTGTCGGAAAATTCAGATCGATGTGTGCGGTTTGTCGGCGAATTTGTTGCGACCGACAGACATTTGTCCCGGTGGAGCGCTTGCTTGGGACAAAAAGTCCCTCCGTGTGTACCCAGCCTTAATGGGCAAATTATTTCTTATAATGTATAAGGTTTTTCCCCTTGTAATTTAACATTAAATCTATGTAGTTAATTTAAGCCATTGTCCCTGCCTAAAATAACTAACTTAGAAATACCTATCTAGCTTTTCATCAATGACGCCTGACTGAACGCCTTTACATTAAATGATTGGCTGGCCGGAACGGCCAATCGGAACGGCCAATCGGAACACTCTTATGCGTAGCAGGTTGGCTCTATGATAGAACATGTGTACGAACCTTTAGTCAAGGCAGGAGATTATAATAATCGCATGTATTCATCATGGATCCCCGTATTAGTATCACTAGGAATCCTGCCCTACTGGTGCCCTTGTAGTCCCACTGTGGAAATCCCCCATATTAGGGTCCCTGTATTAGGGTCCCTGTAACTGTAGGAATCCCCCTTGTGTATCTGCCATATTAGGGTCCCTGTAACTAGGAATCCCCCTGTGTATCTCCATATTAGGGTCCCTGTAACTGTAGGAAAATCCCCCTGTGTATCTCCATATTAGGGTCCCTAACGTAACTGTAGGATCCCCCTGGTATCCACCCTTATTAGGGTCCCTGTAAACCTGTAGGAATCCCCCTGGTGTATCTCTGTATTAAGGGGTCCCCTGTAACTGTAGGATACAATACCCCTCTCACCGTATAACACAATACCCCTCTCACTGTATAACTCAATACCCCTCTCCGCGTATAACGCAGTACTCTCCTCTCGCTGTATACAGAGAATGGTGGTGTGGTGCATTCTGGGGGCCCCTTTCATTTTGTCTGGGGACACAATTAACCATTTAGATAAGGGTCGAGGAAACTATGGATTTACGCTTTTTCTGCCTCAATATGTTAATGTAGAGTTTCTATTTCTATTTATTCATGTAAATGGGAGCTGCCATACTGCTCACTGTGACGCCTCCTTAGCAGCAGCAGATGATGACAACGTAACATGTATGAAAATGATTGCACAGACACACTGGTATACTGTATGTACCTGGACATTGCCACAGACTACGTGCACCCACATCCTATCATCTCATCCTCTGCCTGTTACTGGATCAGAGCCCAGGGGTTATGATATTGTGGGCAGATGTGGCCAAACCTAATTACCCTCCTGGAAATACAAATCTATTCTTAGTATCAGTTGCAGTTCATTAAGATCCTATTTATTGCTACATTTCCCATCATCCTCTGAGAGCCAACCTTACAGGATGCTGTGAATAGTCTGGTTTAGTAATAAGAGGGATGGGTTACAAATAGGGTGAAGGATTACCGTACTACAGAGTTACTGCCCCCTGGTGTTGGTAAAGCAGAAAGGGGTACTACTGCTCTGCCTATACACTGGCGGTAGGAATAAGGAAATTAATCAACGATTATTCCCTAATCTTCCATCACCGCAAGCCATAGGCACTGACCGCCAGATTAATATAAATGCCGTGTAAGAGAAATCAATCTGGTATCTATGAAATGGCCATTAATCGGGCTCCCTGCCCTGTCCATTAAGCAGTGAACTCTCCACCAGGAACTGGAATTAATTGCGGATACATTTATTTATTAAGCCGGGAAATCAGATTTCGCTCTGAGTCACGAAGGGTCTGGGAAGCGTCCAAAACCGCCGGAAACATTAGGCAGAAGACAAACTTCTCCCCAGACCCAACGGCGATGTTCATACTGGTACCAAAACGCCAGCGCCACTTACGCACTACCATAGCTACCATATACGCTTTATTATTTAACGGCTACCAAGAGACTTTTGTCTTTACCTTTAATATTGGACGGATGACATTTTCTTTGAATTTCTTGGAAATGGTGATCTGGTCCTTTTGCTGGATGTCATCTGTAAAACAGGAAACATTATTACACTATTGGCTGTACTGTACACTGTATTGCTGGCTGTACAATAAGCTATGGGGTTCTAACCCAGTCAAGCCTTAAAGGGCTTAAAGGTCCATCCCAAAAAATGCCCTGCAGGTAGAGGATCCCTAACATGTACAAATGCTATCCATGAATGCTATTCATTTTTGGGGTGGACATTCCCTTTAGTGCAGAATTTAGTTTAAACTCTGTTAGCAGCTTTGATTGTTTCCTGGCACTGTGGTGTGGTGCATTCTGGGACCCCTTTCCTGTGTCAGGGGCATGTTTGGGGGGGAGGAGTTGCGTCCCTTTTTGCCTGCTCAGAGCAATCTGCTGTTCACTTTCTCCTGGTGTCCATAGACCAGGGTGTGACTTCAAAGAGACAGAGGTGTGCCTTACTTACCGACTTACTTTTTTATTATTTTGTACTCAAAATATATATTATGATAACATTTCAACACAGTCAACGTAGTGTAACGTTACACTACATTGATTTGAATACAATATACACTGTAAAGTGCATAAAATATGGGTAATTACAACTTTAAGTCCAACATTAAGATCACAGGGGTGCCACAAGGAAAATTCGCCAAGTGTGCCATGGTCAGAAAAAGCTTGAGAACCACTGCCATAGAGTGTTACAGATTGTTACATTGTTATAGATTGTTACACAGACTGATATATAGATTGTTACATTGTTATATAGATTGTTACATTGTTATATAGATTGTTACATTGTTATATAGATTGTTACATTGTTATATAGACTGTTACCAGAGCTGATATATAGATTGTTACATTGTTATAGATTGTTACATTGTTATATTAGACTGTTACACACTGTATATGATGTTACATTGTTATAGATTGTTACATTGTTATATAGACTGTTACACAGCCTGATATATAGAATTGTTACTTGTTATAGATTGTTACATTGTTATATAGACTGTTACACAGACTGATATATAGATTGTTACATTGTTATAGATTGTTACATTGTTATATAGACTGTTACACAGCCTGATATATAGATTGTTACATTGTTATAGATTGTTACACAGGACTGATATAAGATTGTTACATGTTATAGATTGTTACATTGTTATATAGATTGTTTACATTGTTATATAGATTGTTACATTGTTATATAGATTGTACATTTATAGATTGTTACAATTGTTATATAGGACTGTTACACCAGACTGATATATATGATTGTTTACATTGTTAGTAGATGTACTTGTTATATAGACTGTTACACAGACTGATATATAGATTGTTACATTGTTATAGATTGTTACATTGTTGTATATAGCTGTTACACAGCCTGATATATAGATTGTTACATTGTTATAGATTGTTACACAGACTGATATATAGATTGTTACATTGTTATATAGATTGTTACATTGTATATAGATTGTTACATTGTTATATGATTGTTACATGTTGATAGATTGTTACATGTTATAGATTGTTACATTGTATATAGATGTTACACAGCCTGAATATAATTGTTTAAATTGTTTAATGTTACATTGTTATATAGATTGTTACATGTTATATAGATTGTTACATTGTATATAGATGTTACATTGTATAGATTGTTACATTGTTATATAGACTGTTACACAGCCTGATATATAGATTGTTACATTGTTATAGATTGTTACACAGACTGATATATAGCTTGTTACACTGTTATATAGATTGTTACATTGTTATATTAGTTATATTATGGTATTAGTGTTATATAGAATGTTACTGTTACTTGCCCCAGTGTGTCCTCTTATTTTGCACCTTATTGGCTGTTGCTTGTGAACTGATTGGCATTAAGCAGAGTAGGGCAGTAGTACCAAACCAAACACCACAATCTATAGATTTCACCAAACAATCCCCATTACATGCCATGGTATCTAGGACATCACTTAACCAACACAGCAAATGTACTCTCCATCATTACAGTACGCAACTCGGGAACTACATATCCTAGACTCCCCCTTACCGAGATTCTCTGCCAGACGCTTTTTGCTCATTTCTTGGGTTCTTGTCTGAGCTGCAGGGCGTATTGTGCTATCTCGTCGCTGCCTGCGTTACAGGTCATGATAAAGATGGCGTCTTTACAATCTATCGTCTTCCCCTTCCCATCGGTCAGCCGACCCTGAAGAAAGGAAATCATTTCACATTCAGAAAACACTGACATGTCAAAGTGAACAAGTCAAAGTGAACAAGTCAAAGTGAACAAGTCAAAGTGAGCAAGTCAAAGTGAACAAGTGAAAATGAACAAGTGAACAAGTGAACAAGTGAAAGTGAACAAGTGAAAATGAACAAGTGAATGTGAACAAGTGAAAGTGAACATGTGAAAGTGAACAAGTGAAAGTGTACAAGTGAAAGTGAAACAGTCAAAGTGAACAAGTCAAAGTGAACAAGTCAAAGTGAACAAGCCAAAGTGAACAAGCCAAAGTGAACAAGCCAAAGTGAGCAAGTCAAAGTGAACAAGTCAAAGTGAACAAGCCAAAGTGAACAAGTCAAAGTAGTGAACAAGTCAAAGTGTACAAGTCAAAGTGAACAAGTCAAAGTGAACAAGTCAAAGTGAACAAGCCAAAGTGAACAAGCCAAAGTGAACAAGTCAAAGTGAACAAGTCAAAGTAGTGAACAAGTCAAAGTGAACAAGTCAAAGTGAACAAGCGAAAGTGAACAAGCGAAAGTGAACAAGTGAAAGTGAACAAGCCAAAGTGAACAAGTGAAAGTGAACAAGTGAAAGTGAACAAGCGAAAGTGAACAAGCGAAAGTGAACAAGCGAAAGTGAACAAGCAAAAGTGTATAAGTGAAAGTGAACAAGTGAAAGTGAACAAGTGAAAGTGAACAAGTGAAAGTGAACAAGTGAAAGTGTGCAAGTCAAAGTGAACAAGTGAAAGTGAACAAGCCAAAGTGAACAAGCCAAAGTGAACAAGTCAAAGTGTACAAGTGAAAGTGAACAAGTGAAAGTGAGCAAGTGAAAGTGAACAAGTGAAAATGAACAAGTGAACAAGTGAAAGTGAACAAGTGAAAGTGAACAAGTCAAAGTGTACAAGTCAAAGTGAACAAGGGTGAAAGTGCAGAAAGTGAGAAGTGAAACAAGTGAAAATGAACAAGTGAAACAGTAAGGAACAAGGAAGTAACAGTACAAAGTGAACAAGTCAAAGGTACAAGTCAAAGTGTACAAGTCAAAGTGAACAGTCAAAGTGAGCAAGTGAAAGTGAACAAGTGAAAGGAACAAGTCAAAGTGACAAGTCAAAGTGTACAAGCGAAAGTGAACAAGCCCAAAGTGAACAAGCCAAAGTGAACAAGCCAAAGTGAACAAGCCAAAGTGAACAAGCCAAAGTGAACAAGTCAAAGTAGTGAACAAGTCAAAGTAGTGAACAAGTCAAAGTAGTGAACAAGTGAAAGTGAACAAGCCAAAGTGAACAAGCGAAAGTGAACAAGACAAAGTGAACAAGTCAAAGTGAACAAGTCAAAGTGAACAAGTCAAAGTGAACAAGCGAAAGTGAACAAGACAAAGTGAACAAGTCAAAGTGAACAAGTCAAAGTGAACAAGCCAAAGTGAACAAGCAAATGAACAAGTCAAGTGACAAGTCAAAGTGACAAAGTCAAAGTGAACAAGTGTAAAGTGAACAAGCCAAAGTGAACACCAAAGTGAACAAGTCAAAGTGAACCTAATTAATTAAAACAGCTTTGGGAAGGAAAATAATCCTATCCATGCCTGTTATGGGCACTAGGTTTAATCTGTGTGGGGACTGGTTGTACCCGGTCATGTGACGCACCCTGGGGTCAATCAATGGGCTTGGTACAATGAATGAATGGCCAGTCTACACCATACTAGTGGCCAACTTATGAGACCTCTCTCTATAATGGCAACAGTAAAATAAAACCCAATAATATGAATAGCAGAAGGCTCCATTTTTACCGCAACTTATAAAATGAACCGATTCCCCAGCTGCTTTTCGCAGGGTTCGGTGACAGATTGGAAGGCGCGGGGAAGAATCCTTCTCGGGCGCTGAAGATTAACAGCGCGTTTATTGCCTTGTCGAGCTGCTGCTCCAGACATTGATTTGCCATTTAGCTGCTGCAGAAATGATCTATGCAAGAAGGTTTATTTTATTAATCTTCCAGATGAAAGAACAGAAAAATCCAAAGAAAGATGGGAATAAAGTTTTATTAGCGAGTGGAGGGAGGGAGGGCGTGAGGAGCCTCGGAGGAGCGATAGATACTTAAAACATATGCTGTTTGCCATCTCCAGTGCAGTAGAGTAATGATACCAGGGGACGTGGGGATTTTTTTTTCCCTGGGATATTGACTGAACACTTTGCTTTAAGCAAAGGGGGGGCACAGAGGGGGGCACAGTGCCACTAACAGACAGACCGGGAAACCTGCCCTAGGACGCGATGCAGAGTAAACACATAAACCTCAAGGGACGGGGTGGAATTTTATTACCAATATTATAGGTGAAAGTAAGGCCTTTTTATTAACATCAATATTGTTTCCCATAATTCATAGCCTCGTACATTTTACCAAGATCCTTTGAGGCCCTGAACTGTATTATAGTCCTAACTATGAGAATATGGGAACAACCTATCCATTAAATAAACAATGGATGATCTCAGTTAAGGGGCATCGAAAATATTTTTTTTTTAAATTGCCCATTACTGGAAACCCTAATCCTTCCCAACTATCATTGTACTATTTATGTATTGGTCTGTCCCTTATTTCTTTAGATAGCCAATCTGAACCATCTTACAGTTCAGTCGTCAATCAACAGCCTTATCATCATAAACCTTTCTGCTGTGTGCAGTTTTGCTGTTAATAGAATGGTAACAGTTGGTATGTGTGAACTGCATGGTGGGAAATTCTCTCTTTCAATGCTGCCTCATAGTGATTACTGAGCATGCTTGACCTCATGAAAAGTCTTGTCAGAAGGAAGGAGGTGTCAATTAAGATAGGGTGGGGGGATACTAAGCCTGAGCAAATCAAGTCCTGGGTTAAAGGCAACACTCAGCGCTACTTACATGTAGTTTCTTTTTTTTAATTCCCTCGAAATGGAGGTATTTTATTAAAACATTTAACATGTAGTAATTTAAAGATTAAGTTGAGGCAAAGTCTAAGTTTTAATTAAATTGACCCCCTCCATCCAATAAGCCAATGACAGGGGCCGCAAAATTCATATGATAAGGATCATCCAATCAGAAGAGACAATAAAATTGACATCCCCTCATCAAACAGCTGCAGCATGACAGTAAGAACGTCTGGATGGGCCTTGTCCACCTCGTCAAATAGAAACACTGCATTGGGGCACTGCTTCAGCTTCTTAGTCAGCTGCCCTCCCTCTTCGTGGCCTACATAGCCCGGGGGGGAACCGATGAACTTTGCTACCTGGTGAAGGAAGAGAATATTAGGGCGGCAAATGACACTGGGCCCTGTCAAAGAGGATTCTGGGTAATGGCAGCGCCCATGCTGGCCAACGTTTGTTACTGTAAGCGCAAGAGGCACACATAGTGTCCAATTATAAAGTTATAAATGGTGCTACGTCATTGGTGTCATGTGATTTGAGGACACCTTAGAGTGACCTGTAAGAAAGACTAAATCCCAGCTCACCTCGTGCTTTTCCTGAAACTCGGACATGTCCATTCGGATGAAGCCCTGGAGAGGGAACCAATAAAACATTAAAGAGAATAGAATTCTTCTATCACTAGACCGTTTTCTGTTGATCCGTCCCCTATTTCTTTAGATATCCAATCACGACCATCTTATATTTCAACTGTCAATCAAGTGCCTTATTATCATATCTCTTCTTCTTATTTGCCAGTTGGTAGTGGAAAATCTGTCTCCCAGTGTTGCCTCGTAGTGATTACCGAGCATGCTTGACCTATGAGATAGTCTGAGCAAAGCAAGTACTGGGTTGAATACAAAACACACACTCAGCGTATGTGCTGCTTACTGGAATTAATTTATAGATTATGATGGGGCAAAGTCGTTTTTCAGCTTATCCCGAACTAAGCCTGATAATAGTCAATAACAGTCTTAGTTAAAGGTAACGGTTAGCATCACCCTGACACTATAAAACTCATTTCTCATCCCTAGGTTATGATGTTACCTTCTTAAGTCTTTGTGTAGGTACCGCGCTGTCTGCTTAGTTCGGTTTTACCTGTGCAGATAAATCAGATCGTTAGCGACGGTTACAGATACCACCAGACCCCCAAAATGATTTCTAATCCCTTACAGAAGAATCATGGCAAAACTGTTATTCTTGGGTTATTAACATGAAAATCCCAATCCCAAAGGCCTACAAGAGAAACGTAAAGACCCATAGTGCAGTTTGTCAATTCCGATTGGCCGGCTAAGGAAACAAATATTTAATGACGGAAAGGAAGTGAGAGCCCTGGAAAATCAAAAACACTGCGGAGATTAGTCAACCAAACACCCCTTTAATCTACTCTTTAATCTACTCCCCTTTAATCTACACCCCTTTAATCTACAACCCCCTTTAATCACTCCCCTTTAATCTACACCCCTTTAATCAAACCCCTTTAATTACTCCCCTTATCTACACCCCTTTAATCTACACCCCTTATCTACACCCCTTTAATCTACTCCCCCTAATCTACTCCCCTTTAATTTACTCCCTTTAATCTACTCCCCTTTAAATTTGATGATCAGTTCAGGGCACGATATCTAAGGATGTTTGTGACAATAAAGGGGAAATATCAAACAGATTCACGCTCACTATTTGTATTTTCACAAGTGGAGATGTCACTTAATTATATTATAGTCTATAATAGTAATTATCATCCACATAATATCAGTTTAACCATTTCACCCCAAACCAGGATTCTTTAAAACCGTTAAGGGGATACGATGAAGAAATAGTTCTACACCCTATTCCCGAGGACCCGAGGAAGAGGAAGACAAGGGGGTGCTCTTCGTCGTACCATCCGTTCTCCTTCCTGCGAATGGCTGCGACCGCACCGCGACATATGGAGGGAGAGAGAGAAGAAAGAAAAAAAACCTCTTATAAATCAATGACACAAACCAAGTCTAATTATCACTAAGTATACACAAATGTTTCACTGCTCTGCTCTACTCAAAGTCTCCAGTACCATTAGAGGAGCCTAATTCGATTAACTGGCACTGCCCCAGGAGGAGGCTAATCACGTTAGCATAGATAAAGAGCGCTGCCCACAGCCCATCTCAGATAAACTTTTCCTGGATGTGCTCTCCAGGTTGCCAGGGAGATTGGGGGGGATGTAAAGAGAGAGATGGATGCAGAGAGGGTGGCGTAGGGGGGGAGCTCAAGGGTGACTCTTGTTAGGAGTGATTTGGAGAGAGTGTGTTGCCTGTTTGTCTTACACAGCATCGGAGGATGAAAACTTGGGCCCCAAGGTTACTGTGACCTTGAACAGAGGGTTTGTGTATGAAGGGTCGTGTAGAGAGAATTAACCCTAAACCCCTATAATGTCATTTATATTTCTAGACAAACCAATGTCCTTCAACAAATGTGTAGGGAACACAAGCACGGCCATGTTGTCTTGTGATGCGTAATGAACTATTCCATACCTGCAACCAAGCAAGTAACTTAAAAGGGAGATGTATTTGCCAGCAATGAAATTCATTAAGGGACTGGGACGTCATTTTACTGGCTCCCAATGGGGTGAATTTTATATAACATGTCCACAACTGGATGGAGAGGATTGCGGCAAATGGTTCCAGTGTCTACCAATAACACTTACAAAAAAAATACACTTAATACTATAGGGTCTAAGGGAAAACACTATGGCAGCTCCCACCCATATGTATAATATAAATACAGAGAAGGAATGTTCTGTACATACAATAAGCTTTACCCTCATACTGTACTGTCTAAGGGAAAAAATATGGCAGCTCCCACCCATATGTATAATATACAGAGAAGGAATGTTCTGTACACACAATAAGCTATACCCTCATACTGTACTGTCTAAGGGAAACAATATGGCAGCTCCCACCCATATGTATAATATAAATTACAGAGAAGGAATGTTCTGTACACACAATAAGCTATATCCTCATACTGTACTGTCTAAGGGAAACAATATGGCAGCTCCCACCCATATGTATAAATATACAGGAAGGAATGTTCTGTACACACAATAAGCTTAATCCATACTGTACTGTCTAAGGGAAACAATATGGCAGCTCCCACCCATATGTATAAATATACAGAGAAGGAATGTTCTGTTACACACAATAAGCTATACACTCATCTGTACTGTCTAAGGGAAACAATATGGCAGCTCCCACTATATGTATAAATATACAGAGAAGGAATGTTCTGTACACACAATAAGCATATACCTCATACTGTACTGTCTAAGGGAAACAATATGGCAGCTCCCACCCATATGTATAAATATACAGAGAAGGAATGTTCTGTACACACAATAAGCTATACCTCATACTGTACTGTCTAAGGGAAACAATATGGCAGCTCCCACCCATATGTATAATATAAATATACAGAGAAGGAATGTTCTGTACACACAATAAGCTATATCCTCAAACTGTACTGTCTAGGGAAACATATGGCAGTCCCACCATATATAAATATAAATTACAGAAAGGAAGTTCTGTACACACAATAAGCTATACCTCATACTGTACTGTCTAAGGGAAACAATATGGCGCCACCCCACCCATATGTATAATATACAGAGAAGGAATGTTCTTACACACAATAAGCTATACCCTATCTGTACTGTCTAAGGGAAAACACATGGCAGTCCTCCACCATATGTATAAATATACAAGAAGGAATGTTCGTAAACAATAAGCTATACCCTATACTCTACTGTCTAAGGGAAACACTATAGCAGCTCCCACCCATATGATAAATTAAATATACAGAGAGGAATATTCTGTACATACAATAAGCATACCCGCATACTGTACTGTCTAAGGGAAACAATATGGCAGCTCCACCCATATGATTAAATATTACAGAGAAGGAATGTTCTGTACACACAATAAGCTATACTCTCATACTGTACTGTCTAAGGGAAACACTATGGCAGCTCCCATCCATATATATATAAATATACAGAAAAAGGAATGTTCTGTACACACAATAAGCTATACACTCATACTGTACTGTCTAAGGGAAACAATATGGCAGCTCCCACCCATATATATATATAAATATACAAAGAAGGAATGTTCTGTACACACAATAAGCTATACTCTCATACTGTACTGTCTAAGGGAAACAATATGGCAGCTCCCTCATATTATATATAAATATACAGAGAAGGAATGTCTCTTACACACAATAAGCTATACCCTTATAGTAGCTGTCTAAGGGAAAAAATATGGCAGCTCCCACCATATGTATAAATATACAGAGAAGGAATGTTCTGTACACACAATAAGTATACCCTCATACGTGCACTGTCTAAGGGAAACAATATGGCAGCTCCCACCCATATGTATAATATAAATATACAGAGAAGGAATGTTTGTACACACAAAAAGCTATACCCTCATACTGTACTGTCTAAGGGAAACATATGGCAGCCCCACCTATATGTATAAATATAATATACAGAGAGGAATGTTCTGTACACACAATAAGCTATACCCTCATACTGTACTGTCTAAGGGAAACAATATGGCAGCTTCCACCAATATGTATAAATATACAGAGAAGGAATGGTCTGTACACACAATAAGCTATACCTCATAACTGTACTGTCTAAGGGAAAACAATGGCAGCTCCCATCCATATATATATAAATATACAGAAAAAGGAATGTTCTGTACACACAATAAGCTATACACTCATACTGTACTGTCTAAGGGAAACAATATGGCAGCTCCCACCCATATGTATAAATATAAATATAGAGAAGGAATGTTTTGTACATAACATAACTATACCTCATACTGTACGGTCTAAGGGAAACAATATGGCAGCTCCCACCCATAGTATAAATATAAATATAGAGAGAAGGAATGTTCTGTACACACAATAACCTATACCCTCATACTGTACTGTCTAAGGGAAACAATATGGCAGCTCCCAATCATATGTATAAATATACAGAGAAGGAATGTTCTGTACATACAATAAGCTATACTCTCATACTGTACAGTCTAAGGGAAACAATATGGCAGCTCCCACCCATATATATATAAATATACAAAGAAGGAATGTTCTGTACACACAATAAGCTATACTCTCATACTGTACTGTCTAAGGGAAACAATATGGCAGCTTCCTCCCATATATATACATAAATATACAGAGAAGGAATGTTCTGTACACACAATAAGCTATAACCTCAAACTGTACTGTCTAAGGGAAACAATATGGCAGCTCCCACCCATATGTATAAATATACAGAGAAGGAATGTTCTGTACACACAATAAGCTATAATCTCAAACTGTACTGTCTAAGGGAAACAATATGGCAGCTCCCACCCATATGTATAAATATACAGAGAAGGAATGTTCTGTACATACAATAAGCTATACACTCATACTGTACGGTCTAAGGGAAACACTATGGCAGCTCCCACCCATATGTATAAATATACAGAGAAGGAATGTTCTGTACACACAATAAGCTATACCCTCATACTGTACTGTATAAGGAAAACAATATGGCAGCTCCCACCGGTATGTATAAATATAAATAGTAAGGAATGTCCTATACACACAGTAATGTATGAATTAACAATCTGAATAGAAACATTATAACACAGATTCTATTATGAAAATAGAAGTTATTTTAAAATCCCCAGAGGTAGATGTCCTGGGGTTGCCATACTGAGCTTACATCAATTACCATGGAATTATCTAGACATATCAAAACCAAAAACACACAAGATAATTAGGAATATACACAAAAAGGGTTACAACACAGGGGCAAGTACAATATATAAACTATTCACCCTTCCCCTGCCAGAGAGAGGAATATGGAAGGATTTTTATCAGTGTATTTCGCAGACACAGACTCATTTAAAGGAAATGACAAGATCTCGGTACAAATCTAATCCCCCTCCCGTCTTTATCTCGTACTTTACACAGCCTCATATCGAACGGATAATTCTCTGTATTGTTTTACACAAATCAATAGAGCTGCAGTTATCAGCCCTTCATACGACTCAAATTGCTTTCAGCCAATATGTGAGTGTAATAAATGTTCCTTATAAAGTCTTTATATTTCACACTGGGCAAGAGTTTACTGAAAATGGACCTTTAAATTAAAGGGACGCCTGCACCCAAATAGAATAGTGCTGCATTGCATATTTTGTTTCTTATTCTTTACTTTTTAATAGAAGGGTTGTGGGTGTCCCTTTAACCACAACAGTAAACGATTCACAAGTTCGGCTATAGTACAGCTATGAAATCCCTATTGTCAAAAGGCACCAATATATCGGCCATAGCCATTTCCTTCCACACCCCAACAGATCAGTTCACAGTCAGGGAACATAGGGTTTAAATGGACCCATGTGTACCAGGCTATAAAGGGAAAGAGCTTTTGTACAGCCTTCAATGGACTATTTAATCCCCATCTGAACAACGACCGATTGGTTTATCGTTGACCTGTGTGTACCAGGTCTAACAGCCTTTCCCCCTCTCTTTCAATACAGTAGAGCAATCAGGGAATAATTTACCGTCTGTTTACATTGCAGCTTGGACCGCTGATAATTCAGCCAATCAAAGAGCTATGCAAACAGCCAATCAGTCACAAAGGTTCCAATGTATGTAAACCTGTTGCTAAACATTTCAGACATTTGATAAATTAAAACACTGAACCTATGGAATATCCAAAGGACCATTAGATTTACCTCCTGACATTCTCCGTACCGGTAACGCGAAGGGCCAGGCGGTAGTAAATGGGCAGTAGAAATGAAGATCAGGGGAAAATGTGTAAATGTTACACTACAATTGTTCATTGTATGTTTTGGGGTTAGTGGCGTGTTTTGGGGTTACTGGTATCTGGTGTGTTTTAGGGTTACTGGCTTGTTTTTGGGTTAATGGTTTGTTTTGGGGTTACTGGCGTGTTTAGGGGTTACTGGCATGTTTAGGGGTTACTGGTGTGATTTGGGGTTACCGACGTGTTTTGGGGTTACTGGCATCTGACGTGTTTTGGACTTACTGGCATGTTTTTGGGATACTTTTGCATGTGTAGTCACAGGAGAAATGAATGGGTGCTTAAAGGAATAGTTCACTGGAAAAGAACTATTCCTTACATGCTTCGATGGAAGAACTTAAGGTTAGGGAGCTATGCCTTACCTCCCGTTCTTCAATCAATTTTACAGGGGTCAGGAACAAAGTGTAAGAGATTTACCTTTTTACGCGATCCACCGCAGCCGCACTGACAGGTCCCTTTCTGTTTCCCTTTAACTATAGTGCGCATTATCATGCGTGCGTGCAATAGTTATAATGAAGCAGGAAGTGGTCGGGACCTGTCAGTGTGGCCGCGGTGGATCTTATACTTTTCATTCCTGGCTCCAATTGATTAAAGAACCGGAGGTAAGGCATAGCTCCCTAACCTCCCGTTCTTTCATCAATGCATTTAAGGAATTTACATTATTCCTTTAATATCTGACTTAAAACCAATTCCACTGTTTGGGGACCCTTTAAGAAATTGTTATTTGAGGCCCGAGATCCCATGATTATCCCACTTTTCCTAGGGTACCTGCATTTGGGTGCTGTGACCATCTGGAGCAGATGTCACATGTATGTACAAAACATTAAAGTGGTAAATGTATCTCTACCGCAACCTGTCACCTGACCCTTAAACAATCTGAAGGTATCCCGCCCTTGGGCCATGGCCCTCTCACAGACAGACGGGATCACGACAATTCCCAGGAACCTCTATGGAGATTGTTTTACAGCCATTCCCATCCGTAATCACAACTTCTCTATTTACAGAGAAAGAAACGACGCAAACCCATTGTAACACAGGCTTTTGTGTACTTAGCTTTTGTGAAGGATTTGGTACAGTCCAGGGATGTGGTATGTTCCTGGACAGTGTTAATGTGCCGCAGGTAAAGCCGGATCTCATCTTTATATATAACACTTGTAATACACAGACGCCACATCAGTACCGATCACTAGATCCCCTGTTTAGTTGATCACTTTAATGTTATTGGGGCCTGTCTGTAAAACTCACACATAACACTACACGTGGATCCTGACACTGCAATCCAATCTGTTATCCCAGCCTCTCCAGCCTTTGGCAGTTACTGGTACCAGGATCACGAGGATGAAAAAAACTTCCCTTCCGCTTAAGAGCCTGAAACCTGCACAGACAACGCAAAACCTTCATCTTTCCAGGGATCAGGCACATTTCACATAATTCAATCAGGAGCAGCATAAAGAGAGAAGCGCTAATGTGCAGAGACACTGCCTGTGTCCCCGTCAGACGTGGCCCATTCATCAAACGCCACCAATTAGCTGGGGATAGAGCCTTGGGGGCATGTTGCTGTGCAGAGCTGAGAAACAACGCTAACATACAACCATCGCTGCACAGCACCACTTAAAGCAGCCGAGTCTTGCTGGGGGGCCTAGCAGGTTTAATAACCACAGTACTGGTGCCTGGTAGGGGTCAACACTATGGTGAATATGAAAAAGAAAAGACCAATCAGGAAAGCCCCTAACAGTCTAGGCATTGATAACGGAGAGTCTCCACTGATGAGGGTACCCAGATAGGACCCCACCGGTCAGGCATATGGAGAAATTATTATTAACCTGCCCCCTAGTCAGTATCACTCCTGGATAATCTGTAATGAGCAGATCTTATTGTTTAATACAAAGGGCAACGGGCTGTGAACAGGTTATCAGTCTGAAGGCCAATTAGGAAAATGACTGCCGCAGGCCGTGTGTAAAGTGGGATTAATAAATTCTAATGTATATTCAATGATCCACTAACGTAATCCATACAGGAGCCTCGTTAACCCGTCTGTCAGGAAGATATATAAGGGAAACGAAACATTTATCATCAGTGTGGGTGGAAATATAGAAATATGAGGGTACAGCTTATTGTGTGAACAAAACATTCCTTCTCTAACAATTTGTATTGACACGCACAGTACACAGTACCAACATAGGATTGGTTCAAAAGGATTGGTGGTGTGTATGGCAAAAATATTACCATTCCTGCAGGCAAATAAATCATCTCCACTCAACTGAAAATTTCAACTGGTATGTATGTATGTATGTATATGTTTATATAGCGCCACCTGGGGACACAGCGCTGTACATTATAACAATACAGATTATACAGTATGTATGTATATGTTTATTTATATAGCGCCACTTGGGTACACAGCGCTGTACATTATAACAATACAGATTATACAGTATGTATGTATATGATTTATATAGCGCCACTGGGTACACAGCGCTGTACATATAACAATCCAGATTATACGTATGTATGTATATGTTTTATAGCGCCACTGGGGACACGCGCTGTACATATAACAATACAGATTATACCGTATGTATGTATATGTTATATATAGCGCCACTTGGGGACACAGCGTGTACATTATAACAATACAGATTATACAGTATGTATGTATATGTTTATTTATATAGCGCCACTTGGGGACACAGCCTGTACATTATAACAATACAGATTATACAGTATGTATGTATATGTTATTTATTATAGCGCCACTTGGGTACACAGCCTGTACATTATAACAATACAGATATACAGTATGTATGTATATGTTTATTTATTATAGACGCCACTTGGGTACACAGAGCTGTACATTATAACATACAGATTATACAGTATAGATGTATATGTTTATATAGCCGCACTTGGGTACACAGCGCTGGTACATTATAACAATACAGATTATACAGTATGTATGTATATGTTTATTTATATAGCGCACTTGGGTACACAGCGCTGTACATTAACAACAGATTATACAGTATGTATGTATATGTTTATATAGGCCACTTGGGTACACAGCGCTGTACATTATAACAATAAGATTATATAGTATGTATGTATATGTTTATTATATAGCGCCACTTGGGACACAGCGCTGTACATTATAAAATATAGATTATACAGTATGTATGTATATGTTTATTTATATAGCGCCACTTGGGGACACAGCGCTGTACATTATAACAATACAGTTATACAGTATGTATGTATATGTTTATTTATATAGCGCCACTTGGGGACACAGCGCTGTACATTAAACAATACAGATATACAGTATGTATGTATATGTTTATTTATATAGCGCACTTTGGGGACACAGCGCTGTACATTATAACAATACAGATTATACAGTATGTATGTATATGTTTATTTATATAGCGCCACTTGGGGACACAGCGCTGTACATATAACAATACAGATTATACAGTATGATGTATATGTTTATTATTATAGCGCTACTTGGGTACACAGCGCTGTACATTAAAACAATACAGATTATACAGTAGTATGTATATGTTTATTTATATAGCGCCACTTGGGTACACAAGCTGTACATTATAACAATACAGATATTACGTATGTATGTATATGTTTATTTATATAGCGCCACTTGGGTACACAGCGCTGTACAATAACAATACAGATTATACAGTATGTTGTATATGTTATTTATATAGGTCACTGGGGACACAGCGTGTACATTAACAATACAGATTATACCGTATGTATGTATATGTTATTTATATAGCGCCACTGGGGACACAGCGCTGTACATTATAACAATACAGATTATACAGTATGTTGATATGTTTATTATATAGCCCACTTGGGACACAGCGCTGTACATTATAACAATACAGATTATACAGTATTGTTTAGTTTATTTATATAGCGCCACTTGGGGACACCATCGCTGTACATTATAACAATACAGATTATACAGTATGTTATGATATGTTATATATATAGCGCCACTGGGTACACAGCGCTGTATAATTATAACAATACAGATTATACAGATGTATGTATATGTTTATTTATATAGCGCCACTTGGGACAAGCGCTGTACATAATAACAATACAGATTATACAGATGTATGTATATGTTTATTTATATAGCGCCACTTGGGGACACAGCGCTGTACATTAAACAATACAGATTATACAGTATGTATGTATATGTTATTTATATAGCGCCACTTGGGGACACAGCGCTGTACATTATAACAATACAGATACAGTATGTATGTATATGTTTATATATAGCGCCACTTGGGTACACAGCGCTGTACATTATAAAACTATACAGATTATACAGTAGATGTATATGATTTTTATTTATATAGCGCCACTTGGGTACGCAGCGCTGTACATTATAACAATACAGATTATAAACAGTTGTGTTATATGTTTATATATATAGCGCCACTTGGGTACGCAGCGCTGTACATTAAAACAATACAGATTATACAGTATGTATGTATAGTTTATTTATTATAGCGCCACTAGGGGACACAGCGCTGTACATTATAACTATACAGATTATACAGTATGTATGTATATGTTTTATTATATGCGCCACTTGGGGACACAGCGCTGTACATTATACAATCAGATTATACAGTATGTATGATAGTTTATTTATATAGCGCCACTTGGGACACCCAGCGCTGTACATTATAACATACAGATATACAGTATGTATGTATAGTTTATATAGCGCCACTTGGGTACACAGCGCTGTACATTATAACAATACAGATATACAGTAGTATGTTTTATGTTTATTTATATAGCGCCACTTGGGACGAGGCGTACATTAAACAATACAGATTATACAGTGGTAAGTATATTTATATGCGCCACTTGGGGGACACAGCGTTGTACATTATAACAATACAGATTATACAGTATGTATGTATATGTTTATTAATAGCGCCACTTGGGGACACAGCGCTGTACATTATACAATACAGATTACACAGTATGTAGTAATGTTTATTATATAGCGCCACTTGGGGACACAGCGCTGTACATTATAACAATACAGATATACAGTATGTATGTATATGTTTATATAGCGCCACTTGGGTACACAGCGCTGTACATTATAACATACAGATTATACAGTATGTATGTTTATGTTTATTTATATAGCGCCACTTGGGGACGCAGCGCTGTACATTATAACAATACAGATATACAGTGTATGTATATATTATATATAGCGCCACTTGGGGACACAGCGCTGTTACATTATACAATACAGATTATAACGTATGTATGTATATGTTTAATATATAGCGCCACTTGGGGACAAGCGCTGTACATTATAACAATACAGATTATACAGTATGTATGTATATGTTTATTTATATAGCGCCAATTGGGGACACAGCGCTGTACATTATAAACTATACAGATTATACAGTATGTATGTATATGTTTATTTATATAGCGGCACTTGGGGACACAGCGCTGTACATTATAACATACAGATTATACAGTATTATGTATAGTTTATTATATAGCGCCACTGGGGAACACCGCTGTACATTATAACAATACAGATTATACAGTATGTATGTATATGTTTATATAGCGCCACTTGGGTACACAGCGCTGTACATTATAACAATACAGATTATACAGTATGTATGTTATGTTTATTTATATAGCGCCACTTGGGGACCAGCGCTGTACATTATAACAATACAGATTATACAGTGGTATGTATATTTATTATATAGCGCCACTTGGGCACAGCGTGTTACATTATACCAATACAGATTTACAGTATGTATGTATGTTTTATATATATAGCGCCACTTGGGGACACAGCGCTTTACATTATAACAATACAGATTAAGTTGTAGTATAGTTTTTATATAGCGCACTTGGGGACACAGCGCTGTACATTATAACATACAGATTATACAGTATGTATGATAGTTATATAGCGCCACTTGGGTACACAGCGCTGTACATTAAACATACAGATTATACAGTATGTATGTTTATGTTTATTTATATGCGCCACTTGGGGACCAGCGCTGTACATTATAACAATACAGATTAACAGTGTGTGATGTATATATTATATAGCGCCAATTGGGGACACAGCGCTGTAAATTATAAACAATACAGATTATACAGTATGTATGTATATGTTTATATATTAGCGCCACTTGGGGACACAGCGCTGTACATTATAACAATACAGATTATACAGTATGTATGTATATGTTTATTAATAGCGCCCTTGGGGACACACAGCGCTGTACATTATAACAATACAGATTATACAGTATGTATGTATATGTTTTATATAGCGCCACTTGGGGACACAGCGCTGTACATTATAACAATACAGATTATACAGTATTTGATGTATTGTTTATATAGCGCCACTTGGGTACACAGCGCTGTACATTATAACAATACAGATTACAGTGTGTATGTATATATTATATAGCGCCACTTGGGGACACAGCGCTGTACATTATAACAATACAGATTATACAGTATTGTATGTATATGTTTATATATAGCGCCACTTGGGGCACCACAGCGGTACATTATAACAATACAGATTATACAGTATGTATGTATATGGTTATTTATATAGCGCCACTTGGGGACACAGCGTGTACATTATAAACAATACAGATTATACAGTAGTATGTATTGTTTATTTATATAGCGCCACTTGGGTACACAGCGCTGTACATTATAACAATACAGATTATACAGTAGTATGTATATGTTTATATATAGCGCCACTTGGGGACACAGCGCTGTACATATAACAATACAGATTATACAGTATGTATGTATATGTTATTTATATAGCGCACTTGGGGACACAGCGCTGTACATTATAACAATACAGATTATACAGTAGTATGTATATGTGTTATATAGCGCCCCTTGGGGACACAGCGCTGTACATTATAACAATACAGATTATACAGTATGTATGTATATGTTTATTATATAGCGCCACTTGGGGACAACAGCGCTGTACATTATAACAATACAGATTATACAGTATGTATGTATATGTTATTATTAGGCCAATTGGGGACACCGCGCTGTACATTATAACAATACAGATTATACAGTGATGTATGTATGTATGTTTATTATATAGCGCCACTTGGGGACACAGCGCTGTACATTATAACAATACAGATAATATACAGTAGTATGTAATGTTATTATATAGGCCACTTGGGTACACAGCGCTGTACTTTATAACAATACAGATTATACAGTATGTATGTATATGTTTATTTATATAGCTGCCACTTGGGGACACACGCGCTGTACATTATAACAATACGAGTATACAGTATGTAGTATATGTTTATTATATAGGCCACTTGGGACACAGCGCGTGTACATTATAACAATACAGATATATACCGTATGTATGTATATTGTTTATTTTATAGCGCCACTTGGGGACAAAGCGCGTATTATAAACAATACAGATTACAGTATGATGTATATGTTATTTATTAGTGCCACTTGGGTACACAGCGCTGTACATTATAACAATACAGATTATACAGTATGTATGTATATGTTATATAGCGCCACTTGGGGCACAGCGCTTACATTATAACAATACAGATTATACAGTATGTATGTATATGTTTATTATATAGCGCCACTTGGGACACAGCGCTGTACATAACAATACAGATTATACAGTAGATAGTATAGTTATTTATATAGCGCACTTGGGTACACAGCGCTGTACATTATAACAATACAGATATACAGTATGTTGTATATGTTTTTTTATTATAGGCACTTGGGGACACAGCGCTGTACATTATAACAATACAGATTATACAGTATGTATGTATATGTTATATATATGCGCCACTGGGGACACAGCGCTGTATACATTATAACAATACAGATTATACAGTATGTATGTATATGTTTATTTATATAGCGCCACTTGGGTACACACGCGCTGTACATTATAACAATACAGATTATACAGTAGTATGTATTATGTTTATTATATAGCGCCACTTGGGGACACAGCGTGTACATTATAACAATACAGATTATACAGTATGTATGTATATGTTTATTTATTAGCGCCACTTGGGACACAGCGCTGTACATTATAACAATACAGATTATACAGTATGTATGTATATGTTTATTATATAGTGGCCACTTGGGGACACAGCGCTGTACATTATAACAATCAGATTATACAGTATGTATGTATATGTTTATTTATATAGCGCCACTTGGGGACACAGCGCTGTACATTATAACAATACAGATTATACAGTATGTATGTATATGTTATTTTATATAGCGCCACTTGGGGACACAGCGCTGTACATTATAACAATACAGATTATACAGTAGTATGTATATGTTTATTATATAGCGCCACTTTGTACACAGCGCGTGTACATAATAACAATACAGATTATACAGTAGTATGTATATGTTTATATATAGCGCCACTTGGGCCAACAGCGCTGTATATTATAACAATACAGATATACAGTATGTATGTATATGTTATTTATATAGCCCACTTGGGGACACAGCGCTGTACATTAAACAATACAGATTATACAGTATGTATGATATGTTTATTTATATAGCGCCACTTGGGTACACAGCGCTGTACATAAACAATACAGATTATACAGTATGTATGTATATGTTATTTATATAGCGCCACTTGGGCACCAGCGCTGTACATTATAACAATACAGATTATACAGTATGTATGTATATAGTTTATTTATAGCGCCACTTGGGGACACAGCGCTGTACACTTATAACAATACAGATATACAAGTATGTATGTATATGTTTATTATATAGCGCCACTTGGACACAGGTGTACATTATAACATACAGATTAACAGTATGTATGTATATGTTATTATAAGCGCCACTGGGGACACAGCGCTGTAATTATAACAATACAGATTATACAGTATGTATGTTAGTTTATTATAAGCGCCACTGGGGACACAGCGCTGTACATTATAACAATACAGATATACAGTATGTATGTATATGTTTATTATATAGCGCCACTTGGGACACAGCGCGTACATTATAACAATACAGATTATACAGTGATGTAGTATGTTTATTTATATAGCGCCACTTGGGGACACGCAGCGGTACATTATAACAATACAGATTATACAGTATGTATGTATATGTTATTTATATAGCGCATTGGGGACACAGCGCTGTACATTATACAATACAGAATACAGTATGTATGTATATGTTTATTTTATAGCGCCATTGGGTACACAGCGTGTACATATAAACAATACAGATTATACAGTATGTATGATATGTTTATTTATTAGCGCCACTTGGGCACAGCGCTGTACATTATACAATACAAGATTATACAGTATGTATGTATATTTTTTATATAGCGCCACTTGGGGACACAGCGCTGTACATTAAAACAATACAGATTATACAGTATGTATGTATGTATGTTTATTTATATAGCGCCACTTGGGGACACAGCGCTGTACATTATAACAATACAGATTATACAGTATGTATGTATATGTTTATTATATAGCGCCACTTGGGACACAGCGCTGTATATTATAAACAATACAGATTATACAGTATGTTGTATGTTATTATTTTATAGCGCCACTTGGGACACAGCGCTGTACATTATAACAATACAGATTATACAGGTATGTTGTATATGTTTATTTATATGCGCCACTTGGGGACACAGCGTGTACATTATAACAATACAGTTATACAGTATGTATGTATATGTTATTTAATAGCACCACTTGGTACACAGCGCTGTACATTATAACAATACAGATTATACAAGTATGTATATGTTTATTTATATAGCGCCACTTGGGGACACAGCGCTGTACATTATAACAATACAGATTATACAGTATGTATGTAATGTTTATTTATTAGCCCACTTTGGATACACAGCGCTGTACATTATAACAATACAGATTATACAGTATGTATGTATATGTTATTTATAAGCGCCACTTGGGGACACAGCGCTGTACATTATAACAATACAGATTATACAGTATGTATGTATATGTTTATTTTATAAGCGCCACTTGGGGACACAGCGCTGTACATTATAACAATACAGATTATACAGTATGTATGTATATGTTATTTATATAGCGCCAATTGGGGACACAGCGCTGTACATTATAACAATACAGATTATACAGTATGTATGTATATTGTTTATTTATATAGCGCCACTTGGGGCCGCAAGCGCTGTACATTATAACAATACAGATTATACAGTATGTATGTATATGTTTATTTTATAGCGCCACTTGGGGACACAGCGCTGTACATTTAAACAATACAGATATATCAGTATGTATGTATATGTTTATTTATATAGCGCCACTTGGGACACAGCGCTGTACATTATAACAATACAGATTATACAGTATGTATGTATATGTTTATTATATAGCGCCACTTGGGGACACAGCGCTGTACATTATAAACAATACAGATATACAGTATGTATGTATATGTTTATTTATATAGCGCCACTTGGGGACACAGCGCTGTACATTATAACAATACAGATTATACAGTATGTAGCGCCACTTGGACACAGCGCTGTACATTATAACAATACAGATTATACAGTATGTATGTATATGTTATTTATTAGCGCCACTTGGGGGGACACACGCTGTACATTATAACAATACAGATTATACAGTATGTATGTATATGTTTATTATATAGCGCCACTTGGGGACACAGCGCTGTACATTATAACAATACAGATTATACAGTATGTATTATAGTTTATTTATATAGGCCACTTGGGTAACAGCGCTGTAAATAACAATACAGATTATACAGTATGTATGTATATGTTTATTTATATAGCGCCACTTGGGTACACAGCGCTGTACATTATAACAATACAGATTATACAGTATGTAAGTATATGTTATTATTATAGCGCACTTGGGGACACAGCGCTGTACATTATAACAATACAGATTACAGTATGTAGTATATGTTTATTTATATAGGCCACTGGGGACCAGCGCTGTACATTATAACAATACAGAATATACAGTATGGAGTATATTGTTATTTTTAGCGCCACTTGGGGACCAGCGCTGTACATTATAACAATACAGATTATACAGTATGATGTAAGTTTATTTATATAGCGCCACTTGGGGACACAGCGCTGTACATTATAACAATACAGATTATACAGTATGTATTATAGTGTATTTATATAGCCCACTTGGTACACAGCGTGTACATTATAACATACAGATTATACGTTGTATGTATATGTTTATTTATATAGCGCCACTTGGGGACACAGCGCTGTACATTATAACACAGTACAGATATACGATGTATGTATTGTTATTTATATAGCGCCACTTGGGGACACAGCGCTGTACATTATAACAATACAGATTATTACGTATGTATGTATAGTTTATTTTATAGTGCCACTTGGGGAGCAAGCGCTGTACATTATAACAATACAGATTATACAGTATGTATGTATATGTTTATTTATATGCGCCACTTGGGGCGCAGCGCTGTACATTATAACAATACAGATTATACAGTATGTATGTATGTTTATTTATATAGCGCCACTTGGGGACACAGCGCTGTACAATATAACAATACAGATTATACAGTATGTATGTATATGTTTATTATATAGCGCCACTTGGGACCAGCGCTGTACATTAACAATACAGATTATACAGTATGTATGTATATGTTATTTATATAGCGCCACTTGGGTACACAGCGCTGTACATTATAACAATACAGATTATACGTATGTAGTATATGTTTATTTTATAGCGCCACTGTGGGACACAGCGCTGTACATTATAACAATACAGATTTAACAGTATGTAGTATATGTTTATTTATATAGCGCCACTTGGAGCAGAGCTGTACATTATAACAATACAGATATACAGTATGTATGTATATGTTTATTTATAGCGCCACTTGGGGGACACAGCGCTGTACATTATAACAATAAAGATTATACGTATGTATGTATATGTATTTATATAGCGCCACTTGGGGACACACGCGTGTACATTAAACAATACAGATTATACGTATAGTATTTATATGTTTATTTATATAGCGCCACTTGGGAACACAGCGTGTACATTATAACATACAGATTATACGTTGTATGTATATGTTATTTATATAGCGCCACTTGGGGACACAGCGCTGTACATTATAACATACAGATTATACAGTATGTATGTATAGTTTATTTATATAGCGCCACTTGGGGACACAGCGCTGTACATTATAACAATACAGATTATACAGGTATGTATGTATAGTTTATTTAATAGCGCCACTGGGGGACGCAGCGCTGTACATTAAACAATACAGATTAACAGTATGTATGTATATGTTTATTTTATAGCGCCACTTGGGTACACAGGCTGTAATTATAACAATACAGATTATACAGTATGTATATGTTTATTTATATAGCGCACTTGGGACACAGCGCTGTACAATTATAAACAATACAGATTAACAGTATGTATGTATATGTTTATTTATATAGCGCCACTTGGGTACGCAGCCTGTACATTATAACAATACAAGATTACACAGTATGTATGTATATGTTTATTTTATATAGCGCCACTTGGGACACAGCGCTGTACATTATAACAATACAGATTATACAGTATGGATGTTATGTTTATTTATAAGCGCCACTTGGGGAACACAGCTGTACATTATAACAATACAGATTATACAGTATGTATGTATGTTATTTATATAGCGCACTTGGGTACACAGCGCTGTACATTATAACAATACAGATTATACAGTGTATGTATATGTTTATTTATATAGCGCCACTTGGGACGCAGCGCTGTACATTATAACAATACAGATTATACAGTATGTATGTATATGTTTATTTATATAGCGCCACTTGGGGACACAGCGCTGTACATATAACAATACAGATTATACAGTATGTATTTATGTTTTATTATATCGCCACTTGGGACACATACGCTGTATTTAACAATACAGATATACAGTAGTATGGTATGTTTATTATATAGCCCACTTGGGGACACAGCGCTGTACATTATAACAATACAGATTATACAGTATGTATGTATATGTTTATTTATATGCGCCACTTGGGCACAGCCTGTACATTATAACAATACAAATTATACAGTATGTAGTATGTTTATTTATATAGCGCCACTTGGGGACACAGCGCTGTACATTATAACAATACAGATTATACAGTATGTATGTGAGTTTATTTATATAGCGCCACTTGGATACACAGCGCTGTGTACATTATAAACAATACAGATTATACGGTATGTATGTATATGTTTATTTATATAGCGCCACTTGGGGACAGCAGCGCTGTACATTATAACAATACAGATTATACAGTATGTAGTATATGTTTATTTATATATAGCGCCACTTGGGGACACAGCGCTGTACATTATAACAATACAGCATTATACAGTATGTATGTATATGTTATTTATATAGCGCCACTGGGACGCAGCGCTGTACATTATAATACAATACAGATTATACAGTATGATGTATATGTTATTATATAGCGCCACTTGGGACGCAGCGCTGTACATTATACAATACAGATTATCAGTATGTATGTATATGTTTATTTATATAGCTCCACTTGGGGACACAGCGCTGTACATTATAACAATACAGATTATACAGTATGTATGTATATGTTTATTATATACGCCACTTGGGGACACAGCGCGTACAATTAACAATACAGATTATACAGTATGTATGTGATAGTTATTTATATAGCGCCACTTGGGAACGCAGCGCTGTACATTATAAACAATACAGATATACAGTATGTATGTATATGTTATTATTAAAGCCCACTTGGGGACACAGCGCTGTACATTATAACAATACAGATTATACAGATGTATGTATATGTTTATTTATATTAGCGCCACTTGGGGACACAGCGCTGTACATTATAACAATACAGATTATACAGTAGTATATATGTTATTATATAGCGCACTGGGAACGCAGCGCTGTACATTATAACAATACAAGATTATACAGTATATATGTTATATGTTTATTTATATAGCACCACTTGGGAACGCAGCACTGTTACATAGATAGAATACAAAAGTGGGACAATAATAAATATACAAAAAGTATAAAAGTGTTTGAAACATGTAAAATGAGGAAAGAGGTCCCTGCCCCATAGAGCTACAACTTATTAGGGTGGTAACATACAGAAGATAGGAAAGGGTGAAGTGCCATAGTAATAAACTGATGTAGTGTCAAATTCCTATGCGTGCTGTGCTCAGAGAGATGGATGAGAGGTTAGATTAAACTGTTATGAGGTTCTTGACTTGGAAAGAGGGGAATAGAATTCCAGAGACGAAGGAAACCACAAGAGAAAAGGGTTAAGCGAAGAGGCGGCAGGGTGGGTGGGGGGTTCTGTATAAGAGAAGGTTTGTGATGAGTGCAGGGTACGGGCAGAGACAAATTGGGACACAAAAGAGGAAATATAAGAAGCAGCAGCATTGCGAAGGGATTTAAATGTTAAGAGAAGGATTTTGTAGATAACGAGCTGTAATGGGGAGCCAGGTAGATGTGCGGTGCAGAGGAGATTTAATTTCCGATTGTTAGACAGCGAGACAATGCGTGCAGCAGAATTAAGTATGATTGAAGTGGGAAAATATGGGAAGCAGGAGACAAGAAAGCAGAAGGTTACAATATCCAGGCGTGATAGAATGAGAGCATGGATAAGCATAGCAGTAGTCAGAAGAGGAATCTACGGATTTTAGCATATAACGAGAAAAAGTGACAGGTTTAGCAACATAGTTAATGTAATTAGAAAAGAGAGGAATCAAAATAACCCCTAAGCAACATGCCAAGTGGATAGGGTAAAGGGGGTATTGTCCACAAAAATGGAAAAAGGGGATAGGACCCGGACGATGTACTCATTTTTAAATCAAGCAAATTTTTGGAAAATTTGTCAGGGGATATATTTCCATTGACTTAACACCCAGACGGATACAACAAACTTTATCTATGACTCATGGACTATCTATGCTCGTGACTATCTATGATTACTATGACCGACTACTAGAATCGTGACTTATCTATGACTCGTGACTATACTATGACTCGTGACTTATCTATGACTTATTATGAACTCGTGACTATACTATCTGACTCATGACTTATCTATGACATGCAGGACTTTCTATGATCATTGAATTATCTAGTTTACACCCTACGGAACCTTTTTTATCGATCGACCCCCACGTCTACCACGCAAAATGTGACCCTTCACTATGACTATCTATGACTCATGGACTGATCTCTATGACCACATATTATTCCCCATCTGCATCCACCACGGTCCCCTTTTTTTTTTTCCCTTTTTCTTCCTTCTTTCCCTCCCCCCCCTCTACAGCACACTGCCACTATGCCACTGTTAGCAATGTGCGCTGTCTATGGCTCCTTTCCACGTACCCAACTGGGCTCCTTTCAGTTGCGCAGGAAGGGGGGATGGGGGTGAGGGTGTTGTGTGTGTGAGGGGGGGACGGGAGGGGGGGAAAGGGGGGGACAGGGCAAGGAGGGGGGGGGACCGACGGTTGGGGGGGGACGGACGGGGAGGGTGTCGTGTGGAACGTGTGTGTGTGGAGGGAGCTGAACAAAGGCTGGGGGGGAAGGGGCGGAGGCAGGGGAAGGAGGCACAGGAAAAGGAAGGGGGCGGAAAGGAGAGGTCAGCACGAGAAAAGAAAAGTCACTGACAGGCTGCGATAAGGTAGACGAGGGGATGGAAGAGTAAACATGCCGTACCTAATACAAACGCGTCGTGTGGCAAGGTACGGAGGGGGCAGAGCAGGAAACTAGTGTAAAGAGGATATAACCAGTTTTAAACGCGTGTGCCAGCCACGCGCTGAGGGGGGGGGAATAGAAACCGCAACGTGACCGAGGGGCCCAGAGAACCTGGCAGGTTTACCCGTATAGAAACGAAGAAAAGAGTACAGCCATATATCGTTACTAGCGGTGCGGGGGGGGCGTGAGTATAAAAAAGAAGAATGAAGCCAAAGGGGGCGAGCCTGTACAATGGGCGCCGAGAAGGAGGACTATGCTGGGGGGGTAATATCCTCGGCGTCCATGTAAGAACACAGAGGGAGGGCAGGAGCATCGCCCACCGCAAGGGGGGGGGCGCGTTCGTTCATCAAAGTGGGGGCAAGTTAAGGATTTACGATTGTCCGGTAATTCGTGCGTAGTAAACGCAAAGACTCCTGTGGTGGGGACCCGTGGGGATGAAAACATGTTGTTGTAGGCCCCAGCTCCCTAAATGAGCGCCACGTTCCTAGGTACAGTGCGTCGGTCGTGCGGCGTATCTGAGACAGAGGCGCATGGGGGACAGATTTAAAGGAGGGATGGTAAATCGCTATTCTAGGGATATAACCAAAGGCCACCGTCCCTGACCCTTAAACAACTGAAGGTATCCCGCCCTTGCCATGGCCACACTCACAGACGACGGATCACGACACATTCCCAGGAACAACTCTATGGGGATTGTTTTTCAGCCATTCCCTCCGTAATCAAACTTCTCTATTTACAAGAACGACGCAACCCATTGTAACACATCTTTTGTGTACTTAGCTTTTGTGAAGGATTTGGTACAGTCCAGGGATGTGTTATTATTCCTGGACAGTGTTAATGTGCCGCGAGTAAAGCCGGATCTCATCTTTATATATAACACTGTACTACACACGACGGCCACATCAGTACCGATAACTAGATCCCCTGTTTAAGGTTTGATCACTTAATGTTATTGGGGCCTGTCTGTAAAACTCAAACATAACACTACACGTGGAATCCTACACTGCAATCCAATCTGTTATCCCAGCCTCTCCAGCCTTTGGCATTTACTGGTACCAATGTCACGAGGATGAAAACACTTCCCTTCCGCTTAAGAGCCTGAACCTGCACAGACAACGCAAAACCTTCATCTTTCCAGGGATCAGGCACACATTTCACATAATTCAAAATCAGGACAATAAAAGAGAACGCTAATGTGCAGAGACACTGCCTGTGTCCCAACTACAGAGAAAAACCGTGCCTCCTTCACAACGCCCCCATTAGCTGGCTGGATAGAGCCTTGGGCATGTTGCTCTGTTGCAGAGCTAGAGAAAACAACGCTAACTACACAAACATCGCTGCACAGCACCCCTTAAAGGAAGCCGAGTCTTGCTGGTGGGCCTAGCAGGTTTATACACACCACAGTACTGGTGCCTGGTAGGGTTCAACACTATGGTGAATATGAAAAAAAAAGACCAATCAGGAAAGCCCCTAACATTCTAGGCATTGAGAACGGAGTACAAGATCTCCACTGATGAGGGAACCCAATAGGACCCCACCGGTCAGGCAATGGAGAAATTCTTATAAACATACCTCCCCCCTAGTCAGTATCAACTCCTTGGATAATCTGTAATGAGCAGATCTTATTGTTTAATACAAAGGGGCAACGGGCTGTGAAATCTATTATCAGTCTGAAGTGCCAATTAGGAAAATGACTGCCGCAAGGGCCGTGTGTAAAGTGTGGGATTAATAAATTCTAATGTTAATTCATTATCCACTAACTATTAATCCATACGGCCTCGTTAACCCTTCTGTCAGGAAGATATAGAAGGGGGGAAACCGAAACATTTATCATCATGTGGGTGGAATATGGAAACTATGAAAAAGGGCCACTTATTTTGTGAACAAAACATTCCTCTTCTCTGCCAATTTGTATTGACCACACATTACACAGTTACCAACATAGATGGTTTCAAAAGGATTGGTGGTGTGTATGAGCAAAAATATAAACACCTGCAGCAAATAAATCTCTCCACTCAACTGAAAATTCAACTGGTTGTTGTTGTTAGTTAGAAACAAGGTAGTTTATATAGCGATGGGGCGCCACTATGGGTCGTACTATACACAGAGGCTGTGGCGCGCCAACAGGATTAGGCTTGTATATCGTTGAGGCCACTGGGTACTTAAACAATACTAACATTCTGACCGTGGTACGTATAGGTATGGGAAAGTATGATTTATAAGAAAAAGTAGTGCTCAAAACACTTGGGACACCATAAGCGATCTGATTATACATTATAACGTGATACACTCTTATCACGTGTCATAGTATAATGCAATCAGATAATGATAGTTTATTTATATAATCGACCTTGGGTACACACGCGTGTACATTATAACAATACAATTTTACAGTATGTATATGTTTATTTATATAGGCCACTTGGGCGCACGCTGTACATTATAACACACAGATTATACAGTAATGTATGTATATTTTTATGATAGCGCCACTGGGTACAGCATGTGACATTATAACTAAATACATACATAATCGTATTATGTAATATGTTTATTTATATACGCCATGGGGATACAGCGCTGTACATTATAACAATACATTATACAGTATGTATTATGATTTATTTATATAGCGCCACTTGGGACACGCGCTTGTACATTATAACATACAGATTATACAGTATGTATGTCATATGTTATTTATATGCGCCACTTGGGACACAGCGCTGTACATTATAACAATACGATTATACAGTATGTATATGTTTATTTATATAGCGCCACTTGGGACACACGCGCTGTACATTATAACAATACAGATTATACAGTATGTATGTATATGTTTATTTATATAGCGCCACTTGTGTACACAGCGCTGTACATTTAACATACAGATTATACAGTATGTATGTAGTATATGTTTATTTATATAGCGCACTTGGGGACCAGCGCTGTACATTATAACAATACAGTTATAACAGTGATGTAGTTATGTTTATTTATATAGCGCCACTTGGTACACAGCTCTGTACATTAAAACATACAGTATCTACAGTATGATATTTTTATTTATATACGCTACTTGGGGACACAGCGCTGTACATTATAACAATACAGATTATACAGTATGTCTGTATATTGTTATTTATATACGCGCACTTGGTGCACAGCGCTGTACATTACAATACAGATTATATACATATGTATGTATATGTTATTTATATAGCCCACTTGGGGACACAGCGCTGTACATTATAACAATACAGATTATACAGTATGTATGTATATGTTTATTAGCGCCACTGGGGACACAGCGCTGTACATTATAACAATCAGATTATACAGTAGTATGTATAGTATGTTTATTTATATAGCGTACTTGGGTACACAGCGTGTACATTATAACATACAGATTAACAGGTTGTATGTAATTGTTTATTATATAAGCGCCACTTGGGGACACAGCGCTGTACATTATAAACAATACGATTATACAGTAGTAGGTATATGTTTATTTATTATCGCCACTTGGGGACACACGCGCTGTACATTATAACAATACAGATTATATAGTATGTATGTATATGTTTATTATATAGCGCCACTTGGGGACACAGCGCTTACATTATAACATACAGATTATATAGTATGTATGTATATGTTTTATTTATATAGCGCCACTTGGGGAACAAGCGCTGTCCATTATAACAATACAGATATACAGATGTAGTATATGTTTATTTATATAGCGCCACTTGGGGACACACGCCTGTACATTATAACAATACAGATTATACAGTGTTATGTATAGTTTTATTTATATACGCCACTTGGGTACACAGCGTTGTACATTATAACAATACAGATTATACAGTGTATGTATATGTTTTATTTATATGGCGCCACTTGGGACACAGCGCTGTACATTATAACAATACGATTATCAGTATGTATGTATATGTTTATTTTATATAGCGCCACTTGGGGGAACACCGCGTGTACATTATAACAATACAGATTATAAGTATGTATGTATATGTTTATTTATATAGCGCCACTTGGGGACACAGCTGCTACATTATAACAATACAGATTATATAGTATTATGTTATATGTTTATTTATATAGGCGCCATGGGGACACAGGCGCTGTACATTATAACAATACAGATTAGTACGTATGTATATGTTTATTTATAGCGCCACTTGGGACACAGCGCTGTACATTATAACAATACAGATTATACAGTATGTATGTATATGTTTATTTATATAGCGCCACTTGGGTACACAGCGCTGTACATTAAAATACAGATTATACAGTTGTATGTATCTGTTTATTATAGGCCACTTGGGGACACAGCGTGTACATAATACAATACGATTATACAGTATGTATGTATATGTTATTTATATAGCGCCACTTGGGGACACAGCGCTGTACATTATAAAATACAGATTATACATATGTATATGTTATTTTATATAGCGCCACTTGGGACACAGCGCTGTACATTATAACAATACATATATCAGTATTATGTATTGTTATTTATATAGCGTCACTTGGGACACAGCGCTGTACTATAACAATACAGATTATCACGGTGTTGTATGTATATGTTTATTTATATAGAGCGCCACTTGGGGACCAGCGCTGTACATTATACAATACAGATTATACAGTATGTATGTATATGTTTATTTTATAGCACTACTTGGGGACAAGCGCGCTGTACATTATAAACAATACAGATTATACAGTATGTTGTATATGTTTTATTTATAGAGCGCCACTGTGGATCCACAGCCCTGTACATTATAACAATACAGATTAACATATGTATGTATATGTTTATTTATAGCGCCCTTGGGTACACAGCGCTGTACATTTAAACAATACAGATTATACAGTATGTATGTATATGTTTTTTATATAGGGCTCACTTGGGGACACACAGCGCTGTACATTATACAATACAGATTATATGTATGTATGTATATGTTTATTTATATAGCGTCACTTGGGGACACAGCGCTGTACATTATAACAATACAGATTATATAGTATGTATGTATATGTTTATTTATATAGCGCCACTTGGGACACAGCGCTGTACATTATACATATCAGATTATACATTATGTATATGTTTATTTATTAGCGCCACTTGGGGACACAGCGCTGTACATTATAACAATACAGATTATACAGTATGTATGTATATGTTTATTTTATATAGCGCCACTTGGGTACACAGCGCTGTACATTAATACAATACAGATTTACAGTATGTATGTATATGTTTATTTATATACGCCACTTGGGTACACAGCGCTGTACATTATAACAATACAGATTATACAGTATGTATGTATATGTTTATTTATATAGCGCACTTGGGGACACAGCGCTGTACATTATACAATACAAGTTATATAGTATTATGTATAAGTTTATTTTATATAGCGGTCACTTGGGGACACAGCGCTGTACATTATAACAATACAGATTTATAGTATGTATGTTATGTTTATTATATATAGCGCCACTTGGGGACACAGCGTACATTATAACAACAGATTATACAGTATGTATATGTTTATTTTATATAGCGCCACTTGGGGACACAGCGCTTACATTATAACATACAGATTATACAGTATGTATGTATTGTTTATTTATATACGCCACTTGGGTACAGCAGCGCTGGTACATTATAACAATACAGATTATAAGTGTGTTATTATTGTTTATTTATATAGCGACCACTGGGGACACAGCCTGTACATTTAAACAATACAGATTATACAGTATGTATGTATATGTTTATTTATAGGCGCACACTTGGGACACAGCGCTGTACATTTTAATAATACAGAATTATAGCATGTATGTATATGTTTATTTATATAGCGCCACTTGGGACCACAGCGCTGTACATTATAACAATACAGATTATACAGTATGTATGTATATGTTTTATTATATAACGCGTCACTTGGGACACAGCGCTGTACATATAAACAATACAGATTATACGTGTGTATGTTATGTTTTTTATATATAGCGCACTTGGGGACGCAGCGCTGTACATTTAACAATCATTATACAGTATGTATGTATATGTTTATTTATAGGCCTACTTGGGGACGCAGCGCTGTACATATAACAATACAGATTATACAGTATGTTATGTTATATTTATTTATATACGCCACTTGGGTTACACGCCGCTGTACTTATAAAATTAGATGTATACAGTATGTATGTATATGTTATTTATATAGCGCCATTGGGTACCAGCGCTGTACATTATAACAATACACTTATACAGTATGTATGTATATGTTTATTTATATGCGTCACTTGGGGACACAGCGCTGTCATCTTATAACAATACAGATTATAACGGTGTGTATTATTGTTTATTTATATAGCGCACTTGGGGACGCAGCGCTGTACATTATACAATACAGATTATACAGTATGTATGTTATGTTTATTTATATAGCACTACTTGGGGACGCAGCGCTTGTACAATATAACAAACAGATTATACAGTAGGTATGTATATGTTTATTATATAAGCTCCACTGGGGGACACAGCGCTGTACATTTAAACATACAGATTATACAGTATGTATGTATGTTTATTTATATAGCGCCACTTGGGGACACAGCGATGTACATTATAACAATACAGATTATACAGTATGTATTATGTTTTATTATATAGCGCCACTTGGGGACACAGCGCTGTACATTATAACATACAGATTATACACGTATGTATGTATATGTTTATTTATATAGCGCCACTTGGGGACACAGCGCTGTACATTATAACAATACACGATTATACAGTGTGTATGTATATGTTTATTTATATAGCGCCACTTGGGTACCACAGCGCTGTACTTTAACAATACAGATTATACAGTATGTATGTATATGTTTATTTATATGCGCCACTTGGGGACACAGCGCTGTACATTATAACAATACGATTACAGTATGTTGTATATGTTTATTAGCCGCCACTTGGGGACACAGCGCTGTACATTATAACAATACAGATTATATAGTATGTATATGTTTTATTATATAGCGCCCCTTGGGGACACAGCGCTGTACATTAAACAATACGATTATACAGTATGTATGTAATGTTTATTAAATAGCGCCACTTGGGGACACAGCGCTGTACATTATAACAATACAGATTATCAGTATGTATGTATATGTTTATTTATATAGCGCCCACTGGGGACACAGCGCTGTACATTATAACAATACCGATTATACAGTATGTATGTATGTTTATTTATATAGCGCAACTTGGGGACACGCGCTGTACATTATAAAATACAGATTATACATGTATGTAGTTTGTTTATTTATATAGCTCCACTTGGGGACACAGCGCTGTACATTATAACAATACAGTTATACACGTATGTATTATAGTTTATTTATATAGCGCCACTTGGGGACACAGCGCTGTACTTATAACAATACAGATTGTACATATGTATGTATATGTTTATTTATATACCGCCACTTGGGACACAGCGCTGTACATTATAACAATACAGATTATACAGTATGTACGTATATGTTTATTTATATAGCGCCACTTGGGTACACAGCGCTGTACATTATAACAATACAGATTATACAGTATGTATGTATATGTTTATTATATAGCGCCACTTGGGGACACAGCGCTGTATATTATAACAATACAGATTTACAGTATGTATGTATATGTTATTTATATAGCGCCACTTGGGGCGCAGCCGCTGTACATTATAACAAGTCAGATTTACAGTATGTATGATAGTTTATTTATATAGCGCCACTTGGGACGCACGCTGTACATTATACAAACAGATTGACAGTATGTATGTATATGTTTATTTATATAGCGCCACTTGGATACACAGCGCTGTACATTATAACAATACAGATTATCAGTATGTATGTTATGTTTATTTATATAGCGCCACTTGGGGACGCAGCGCTGTACATTATAACAATACAGATTATACAGTATGTATGTATATTGTTTATTTATATAGCGCCACTTGGGACGCAGCGCTGTACATTATAACAATACAGATTATACAGTATGTATGTATATGTTTATTTATTACGCACTTGGGGACACAGCGCTGTACATTATACACATACAGGATTATACAGTATGTATGTATATGTTTATTATATAGCGCCACTTGGGGACACAGAGCTGTCATTATAACAATACAGATTATACAGTATGTATGTATATGTTTATTTATATAGCGCCACTTGGATACGCAGCGCTGTACATTATAACAATACAGATTATACAGTATGTATATGTTTATTTATATAGCGCATTGGGTACGCAGCGCTGTACATTATAACAATCAGATTATACAGTATGTATGTATATGTTTATTATATAGATCCACTTGGGGACACAGCGCTGTACATTATAACAATACAGATTATACAGTATGTATGTATATGTTTATTTATATAGATCCACATTGGGGACGCAGCGCTGTACATTATAACAATACAGATTATACAGTATGCATGTATATGTTTATTTATATAGCCACTTGGGGACACAGCGCTGTACATTATAACAATACAGATTATACAGTATGTATGTATATGTTTATTTATAGCGCCACTGGGTACACAGCCTGTACATTATAACAATACAGATTAACAGTATGTATGTATATGTTTGATTTAATAGCGCCCTTGGGGACACAGCGCTGTACTTATAACATACAGATTATACAGAATGTATGTATATGTTTTATTTATATAGCGCCACTTGGGGACGCAGCGCTGTACATTAAACAATACAGATTAACAGTATGTATGTATATGTTTATATATATACGCGCCACTGTGGGTACCAGCGCTGTACATTATAACAATACAGATTATACAGTATGTATGTATATGTTTATTTATTAGCGCCACTTGGGTACGCAGCGCTGTACATTATAACAATACAGATTATACAAGTATGTATGTATATGTTTATTTATATAGCGCCACTTGGGGACGCAGCGCTGTACATTATAACAATACAGATTAACAGTATGTATGTATATGTTTATTTATATAGCGCCACTTGGGGACACAGCGCTGTACATTATACAATACAGATTATACAGTATGTATGTATATGTTTATTTATATCGCCACTTGGGGTACACAGCGCGGTACATTAAACTATACAGATTATACAGATGTAGTATATGTTTATATAGCGCCACTTGGGACACAGCGCTGTACACTTTAACAATACAGATTATACAGTATGTATGTATATGTTTAAGTATATAGCGCCACTTGGTACGCAGCGCTGTACATTATAACTATACAGATTATACAGTAATGTATGTATATGTTTATATAGCGCCACTTGGGGACACAGCGCTGTACATTATAACAATACAGATTATACAGTATGTATGTATATGTTTATATACTAGCCCACTTGGGTACGCGAGCTGTACATTATAACAATACAGATTATACAGTATGTATGTATATGTTATTTATATAGCGCCACTAGGGGACACAGCGCTGTACATTATACATACAGATTATACAGTATGTATGTATATGTTATTTATAATAGCGCCTTGGGGACACAGCGCTGTACATTATAACAATACGATTATACAGTATGTATGTATATGTTTATTATATAAGCGCCACTTGGGTACACAGCGCTTACATTATAACAATACAGATTATACATTATGTATGTATATGTTTATTTATATAGCGCCACTTGGACACAGCGCTGTACATTATAACAATACAGATTATACAGTATGTATGTATATTTTATTTATATAGCGCCACTTGGGGACACAGCGCTGTACAATATAACAATACAGATTATCACAGTATGTATGTTATGTTTATTATATAGCTCCACTTGGGGACACAGCGCTGTACAATTATAACAATACAGATTATACAGTATGTATGTATGTTTATTTATATAGCGCCACTTGGGACACAGCGCTGTACATTATAACAATACAGATTATCGTATGTACGTATAGTTTATTTATATAGCGCCACTTGGGGACACAGCGCTGTACTTATAACAATACAGATTATACAGTATGTAGTATATGTTTATTTATATAGCGCACTTGGGGACACAGCGCTGTACATTATACAATACAGATTATACAGTGTGTATGTATATGTTTATTTATATAGCGCCACTTGGGTACACAGCGCTGTACTTTATAACAATAAGATTATTACAGTATGTATGTATATGTTTATTTAATACGCCACTTGGGGACAGCGCTGTACATTATAACAATACAGATTATACAGTATGTATGTATTGTTTATATAGCGCCACTTGGGGACCAGCGCTGTACATTATAACAAAACAGATTATATAGTATGTATATGTTTATTTATATAGCGCCACTTGGGGACACAGCGCTGTACATTATAACAATACAGATTATCAGTATGTATGTATGTTTATTTAAAAGCGCCACTTGGGACACAGCGCTGTCTTATAACCAATACAGATTATACAGTATGTATGTATATGTTTATTTATATAGCGCCACTTGGGGACACAGCGCTGTACATTATAACAATACAGATTATACGTATGTATGTATGTTTATTTATATAGCGCAACTTGGGGACACAGCGCTGTACATTATAACAATACAGATTATACAGTATGTAGTATATGTTTATTATATAGCTCCACTTGGGGACACGCCGTACATTATAACAAAGATATACGTATGTATGTATATATTTATTTATATAGCGCCCTTGGGGACACAGGCGTGTACATTATAACAATACAGATTGTACAGTATGTATGTATATGTTTATTTTATAGCCCCACTGGGGACACAGAGCGCTGTACATTATAACAATACAGATTATACGTATGTAGTATATGTTTATTTTATAAGCGCCACTTGGGACACAGCGCTGTACATTATAACAATACAGATTATACAGTATGTATGTTATTTTTATTATATAGCGCCACTTGGGGACACAGCGCTGTACATTATAACAATACAGATTATACGTATGTACGTATATGTTTATTTATATAGCGCCATCTTGGGACGCAGCGCTGTACATATACATACAGATTTACGTATGTATATGTTTATTTATATAGCGCCACTTGGGGACGCACGCTGTAATTATCAGATTCGATTACATATTATGTATATGTTTTTTATATAGCGCCACTTGGGACGCAGCGCTGTACATTATAACAATACAGATTCATACGTGTAGTATTGTTTATTATATAGCGCCACTGGGGACGCAGCGCTGTACATTATAACAATACAGATTTACAGTATGTATGTATATGTTTATTTTTATAGCGCACTTGGGAACAACAGCTGTACATTATAACAATACAGATTGTACAGTATGTATGTATATGTTTATTTATATAGCGCCACTTGGGGATCGCAGCGCTGTATCATTATAACAATACAGATTATACAGTATGTATGTATGTATTTTATTTATATACGCCACTTGGGGACGCAGCGTCTGTACATTATAAACTACAGATTATACAGTATGTTATTATTTTTATGTTATATTTATATACCGCCACTTGGGGACACAGCGCTGTACATTATAACAATACAGATTATACAGTATGTATGTATATGTTTATTTATATAGCGCCACTTGGGGACACGACTGTACATTATAACAATACAGATTATACAGTATGTATGTATATGTTTTTTATATGCGCCACTTGGGACACGCAGCGCTGTACATTATAACAATACAGATTATACAGTATGTATATGTTTATTTATATAGCGCCACTTGGGTACGCAGCGCTGTACATTAATAACAATACAGATTATACAGTATGTATGATATGTTTATTTATATAGATCCACTTGGGTACACAGCGCTGTACATTATAACAATACAGATTATACAGTATGTATGTATATGTTTATTTATATAGCGCCCTCTGGGGACACAGCGCTGTACATTATAAACAATACAGTTATACAGTATGTATGTATGTTTATTTATATAGCGCCACTTGGGGACGCAGCGCTGTACATTAACAATACAGATTATACAGTATGTTGTATATGTTTATATATATAGCGCCACTTGGTACGCAGCGCTGTACATTATAACAATACAGATTATACAGTATGTATGTATATGTTTATTTATATAGTCCACTTGGAGACGCAGCGCTGTACATTATAACAATACAGTTATACAGTTTGTATGTATTGTTTATTTATATAGCGCCACTTGGGGACACACGCTGTACATTATAACAATACAGATTATACAAGTATGTATGTTATGTTTATTTATATAGCGCCACTTGGGACACAGCGCTGTACATTATAACAATACAGATTATACATTATGTATGTATATGTTTATTTATATAGCGCCACTTGGGGTAAACAGCTCTGTACATTATAACCTATACAGATTAGTACGTATGTATGTATAGTTTTATATAGCGCCACTTGGGGACACTGCGCTGTACCATTATAACAATACAGATTATACAGTAGTATGTATATGTTTATATATATAGCGCCACTTGGGTACGCAGCGCTTTGTACATTAAACTATACAGATTATACAGTATGATTATATGTTTATATAGCGCCACTTGGGGACACAGCGCTGTACATTTAAACACTACAGATTATACAGTATGTATGTATATGTTTATATATAGCGCCACTTGGGTACACAGCGCGTACATTATAACAATACAGATTATACAGTATGTTATGTATATGGTTATTTATATAGCGCCACTAGGACACAGCGCTGTACATTATAAAAACTATACAGATTATACAGTATGTATGTATATGTTTATTTATATAGCGCCACTTGGGGACACAGCGCTTGTACATTATAACAATACAGATTATACAGTATGTAGTATATGTTTATTTATATAGCCGCACTGGGTACACAGCGCTGATACATTATAACAATACAGATTAACAGTATGTATGTATATGTTTATTTATATAGCGCCACTTGGGTACACAGCGCTGTCATTATAACATACAGATTATACAGTATGTATGTTATATGTTTATTTATATAGCGCCACTTTGGGGACACAGCGCTGTACATTATAAACAATACAGATTAAACAGTATGTATGTATATGTATTTATATAGCGCCACTAGGGACACATCGCTGTACATTATAACAATACAGATTATACAGTATGTATGTATATGTTTATTTATATAGCCCCACTGGGTACACAGCGCTGTACATTATAACAAAACAGATTATACAGATGTATGTATATGTTTATTTATATAGCGCCACTTGGGACACCACGCTGTACATTATAACAATACAGTTATTCTACAGTATGTACGTATATGTTTATTTATATAGCGCCCACTTGGGACGCAGCGCTGTACATTATAACAATACAGATTATACAGTATGTATGTATATGTTTATTATATAGCGCCACTAGGGGAACACATCGCTTACATTATAACAATACAGATTATACAGTATGTATGTATATGTTTATTTATATAGCGCCACTTGGATACACAGCGCGTACGTTATAACAATACAGATTATACAGTATGTATGTATATGTTTATTTATATAGCGCCACTTGGGGACACAGCGTGTACATTATAACAATACAGTTTACAGTATGTATGTATAGTTTATTATATAGGCCACTTGGGTACACGCGCTGTACATTATCAATACAGACTATCAGTATGTATGTATATGTTTATTAATAGCGCCACTTGGGGACACAGCGCTGTACATTATAACTATACAGATTATACAGTATGTTATGTATATGTTTATTTATATAGCGTCACTTGGGTACGCAGCGCCGTACATTATAACAATACAGATTATACAGTATGTACGTATATGTTTATTTATATAGCGCCACTTGGATACACGCCCTGTACATTATAACAATACAGATTATACAGTATGTACGTATATGTTGATTATATAGCACCACTTGGGGACAACAGCGCTGTACATTATAACAATACAGATTATACAGTATGTATTGTTATGTTTATTTATATACGCGCACTTGGGTACACAGCGCTGTACATAATAACAATACAGATTATAACAGTATGTATATATATGTTTATTTATATAGGCCCACTTGGGGACACGCGCTGTACATTATAACAATACAGATTATACAGTATGTATGTATATGTTTATTTATATAGGCGCCACTTGGGTACACAGCGTCTGTACATAATAACAATACAGTTAACAGTATGTATGTATATGTTTATTTATATAGCGACCACTTGGATACACCAGCGCTGTACATTATAACATACAGATTTACAGTGTATGTATATGTTTTATTATATAGCGCCACTTGGGGACACAGCGCTGTACATTATAACAATACAGATTTACAGTATGTATGTATATGTTTTTTATACAGCGCCACTTGGGGACACACGCTGTACATTATAACATACAGATTTATACAGTATGTATGTATATGTTTATTTATATAGCGCCACTTGGGGACACAGCGCTGTACATTATAACAATACAGATTATACAGTATGTCGTAATGTTTATTTATATAGCGCCACTTGGGTACACAGCGCTGTACATTATAAAAATACAGATTATACGTATGTATGTATATGTTTATTTATATAGCGCCACTTGGGTACACAGCGCTGTACATTATAACAATACAGATTATACAGTATGTATGTATATTTATTTATATAGCGCCACTTGGGTACACAGCGCTCTGTACATTATAACAATACAGATTATACGTATGTATGTATATGTTTATTTATAGCGCCACTTGGTACACAGCGCTGTACATTATAAAATACATGATACGGTATGTATGTATATGTTTATTATATAGTACGCCACTTGGGTACACAAGCGCTGTACATTATAACAATAAGATTATACAGTATGTATGTATATGTTTATTTATATAGTGCCACTTGGGTACACAGCGCTGTACATTATAACATACAGATTTATACAGTATTATAGTTATGTTTATTTATATACGCGCACTGGGTACACAGCGCTGTACCTTTAACAATACAGATTATACAGTATGTATGTATATGTTTATTTATTAACGCTACTGGGGACACGCGCTGTACATTATAACAATACAGATTATACAGTATGTATGTATATGTTTATTTATATAGCGCCACTTGGGTACACAGCGCTGTACATTATAACAATACAGATTATACAGTATGTATGTATATGTTTATTTATATAGCGCCACTTAGATATACAGCGCTGTACATTATAACAATCAGATTATACAGTATGTATGTATATGTTTATTTATATAGCGCCACTTGGGAACGCAGCGCTGTACATTATAACAATACAGATTATACAGTTATATGTATATGTTTATTATATAGCGCCACTTGGGGACGCAGCACTGTACAATATTAGAATACAAAAAGTGGGACAATAAATAATATACAAAAAGTATACAAGTGTTTGAAACATGTAACATGAGGAAAGAGGTGCCCTGCCCCATAGAGCTTACACAATCTAATTAGGTGGGGTAACATACAGATAGATAGGAAAGGGTGGAAGTGCCATAGTAATAACTGATGTAGTGTCAAAATCCTATGCTGTGCTGTGCTCAGAGAGATAGGATGAGAGGTTAGATTTAAACTTGTTTATTGAGGTTTTGACTTGGAAAGAGGGGAATAGAATTCCAGAGGACGGAAACCACAAGAGAAAAGGGTTTAAGGCGAGAGGCGGCAGTGTGGGTGGGGGGGTCTGTATAAGAGAAGGTTCTGTGATGAGTGCAGGGTACGGGCAGAGACAAATTGGGCACAAAAGAGGAAATAAGAAGCAGCAGCATTGCGAAGGGATTTAAATGTTAAGAGAAGGATTTTGTAGATAACGAGCTGTTTAATGGGGAGCCAGTAGATGTGCGGTGCAGAGGAGATTTAATTTCCGATTGTTAGACAGCGAGACAATGCGTGCAGGCAAATTAGTATTGATTGAAGTGGGAAAATATGGAAGCAGGAAGACAAGAAAGCAGAAGGTTACAATAGTCCAGGCGTGATAGAATGAGAGCATGGATAAGCATAGCAGTAGTCAGAAGAGGAATCTACGGATTTTAGCAATATAACAGAGAAAGTGACAGGTTTTAGCAACATAGTTAATGTAATTAGAAAATGATAGAGAGAGATCAATAATAACCCCTAAGCAACATGCCAACTGGATAGGGTAAATGGGGGTGGATTGTCCACAAATGGAAAAAGGTGGGATAGGACCCGGACGATGTATCATTTAATCAGCATTTTTGGAAAATTAGTCAGGGAATATATTTCCATTAACTTACACACCCAGACGGATACACAAACTTATCTATGACTCACGACT